>BSQZ01000058.1:1322123-1417123 GCA_033239005.1 Lamellibrachia satsuma
AACGTAGCATATATATGAATAAGGTTATTGTGAAACTGCACACGTGTTTTCATTCGTGCGTGACGTCGTACGACTCAACGGACATACTTTATATTAATTACCGTTCATTCTGCTTTGGCGCAATTTGTGATACAAATGAGAAATAAGTGCTGTAGGAAGTTATCTCTAAGTCAACTTTAAATGTCTAACAGTTTTATCTGAACGGGTGTCAATTATGAATTTAACAGTAACTAAAAAAATGGAAGAAGCAAGTCAATCAATTATAAACTAAACACAAAACACGTAAAAAATACTTACGTAATAATTTCATAATGAGTTTTTCTAATGAATTGACAATTAGAAGTTCATTAAGGTAGGGCGATACATTGTCTGCACACGCATTAAACGGGTCGAATGCGTTTGTCCACTTTTTCAGAGGCAAAATATGTGACGTTTTATTCGTTCACATAAGTGCGAAGACATTTTGCTTGCAACATGGTTCTTCATATTGTCACATTCATATCATTGATATATATATTCGTAGCACAATAAAAAAGACACAAACGATGTCATTGTATCAGCACAGTTTTATTCGGCACACATTGCGGTCAGGGGTTCATGTCAAACTGTTGGCAATGGCTCATATATAATCTGAGTATTCCCAACAGGGACAACACGTAGATATGACTGCGTATTATTTTGTTTATTTCGTCCTGACATTGTTTAATGTGTACATGCTAAGAACATGCAAAACAAGGCCAAATACTACACATATAGCGTATACACTATAGCACCCGCGTAATAAATGCGTTATTGTATATGTTCACAAGGTTTGGCAGAATAGTGGAACCTCTTATTCTTTTCAAGGAATTATATTTTTTTCACTAGCCGTCTACGTTTAGACACCTTTTGTGTAGCGGACGATTTATGGTCGTCCAATATTGACTACTGCAATGCTTTGATTGACGGGCTAACAACACGCTGGATTGCGAGTCTACAATGCACACAACGCCACAGTTCGACTTATAATATTGAAGTCACGACAATGGCTACTAGTAGTATGCCGCAGTGACGGGCCAACAAGAAGTCAAATAGCAGAAGTAGGCGTCTACTTTCAACAAAAAACACTTTACAATATACCAAAAGCAATTTCGACGTCTTGACATTGTTTAAGATGTACATACTAAGAACATGCAGAGCAAAGCCAAGTAAATATATTGCATACACAATAGTATCCGTGTAATAAATGCGTTATTGTATATGTTCACAAGGTTTGGTAGAATAGTGGAACCTCTTATTCTTTTCAAGGAATTCTCCTTTTATTGCTAGCCGTCTACGTTTAGACACCGTTTGTCTAGCGGACGATTTATAGTCGTCCGATCTTGGCTACTGCAATGGTTCGCTTGACGGGCTAACAACACGCTGGATTGCGAGTCTACAATGCACACAAAGCCAAAGCTCGAGTCATAATATTGAAGTCACGACATTGGCTACCAGCAGCAAGCCGCAGTGACGGACCAACAAGAAGTCCAATGTCAGAAGTAGGCGTAACCAATGTGATTGGTTACCGGACAACCAACGTATTGGTCACTAGTTGACCAATATATTGGTTAAAACAACCAATATATAACCAATATTGGGCCAACCAATTAGATTGGTCGTTTTCTCAACCAATCTGTTTTTAGAGTGCAGCAGCATGCCGCAGTGATGGGCCAACAAGAAGTCCAATGTCACAACTAGGCGCCTACTTTCAACAACAAGCACTACAAGATACCGAATGCAATTTCGACGTTCACATATATGTCATATAAATGCGTTCATTCAACAAAATTAATCCAATGAAATAAGACAGAATCGGACGTACTCATAGTAATAAATAATTAAAATTAAAAACGTACAAATAGTAGTAAATAAATAATTAAAATTAAAAACCGTATGACCACTAGTGGAATTCAGTTCAAGTAACGGATGCAACATACATAAAAAAAAATATTTATATTATTGCATCCGTTTCTTTTTTATTTCGTTGTAGTAATTTCGTGGATTCAACGCATTTATATGACATACATGTGAACACTGGGAGTGCATCATGTATATTGTGTTTGTTGAAAGAAGGTGCCTTCTGGCTCGTGACAGGGCATCTCGAATAAACGAGCATTGTGCATATTCTAGTGGTTCACTGAACATGCGCCGCATTACTAGCGTGAACAGCCGACACACAGAGAGCACGACGGTAGACTGTGTGAACCACATGACCCACTTCAACTCGTGTATTGTGCAACTAAAAGAACACAGGTTTTTATTCAGAAATATTTATCGATGTCACCGAAGATTGTCGTTGTCTTGCATCATGTTGTAAGATATATGCCTCCCTCTTCTTGTCTTCTTCGGGACCGCACGCAATGGTCCAGGAGGCATTTCTCACAACGAAAGATATTTTGATTGTCCGTCGTTTTTGCGCTCGCCAGGTCGAGATTTATAACTGAATGTGTACTCACTCGACCAATGAGTACATAGAGTACTACAGAAGTGTAGTCAACGCATTGTTCTCCAGGTTCGAAACGATTTTAATATTGTACATCAGACGGCTACGTACATAGTAGCAATATAATCACTCACGATGACAAATGAAAATAACAGTGAAGACATCTATCACTGTAAACCGTAAAGAAAAGTAGAGAATGTAAACATCACTCAAAATGTATACGGATTCTTAAAATCTAGAAGATTTGACAAGAAAATTCTGGCCGGAAATTTTGAATTCTAATGCTAAAGCAGGTATGGCCCGCCAGGACCACCCTTCCTAAAAATTTGGATGCCTAAAATTCAGCATGACTACACACCTAAGTATGAATTTAAAATAGTCTTGCCGCCCCCTTGTAAACGCTCCTCCGGGGTATTTATACTCCCAGTTTTCTAAAATCAGACGCCGTCACTAGAGGCGCTGTGGTTGCTTAAATACCCAATACGCTTTACTATTGGTCAACTTGTTAAATCCACCCACCCTCTCAACCACTGGACAATGACGTCTGCCAATCTTCCTTTCCCAATTTTGCAAGTTAAACTTTTGAACTCTTGGAGCTGCGCCAATTCCAGGGTTCCCAGGGCTCCTTCTCGGTTCCCCAATTACGTTGACCCTCGGGTCAAAGCAACAAATATCAGGATTAAAGGGAAGGCTGAAGTGTCTAAACAGTACCATCAATCTTTGACACCATATGGATTGTGTCCATATCCACTTGGGTGGTTTAATTATAAACCTTTAGAAACCTATTTTTCTGTTGTTAATCTAGGCTTAACACATCGAATAAACTTCCAAATGACTTACTAAACATTAGCGCATAAAAACTAATTAAAATCAAACTGGCCTATACTTTACAATGTGATGCCATGAAAGTTTCTCCTGCTTAATGGCATAGAACATTTTAATTAATAACGAGAAATGCATAGATAACATCGCAACGTTCCACAACGCTATTGTGTTACAACAAACACTGAAATATGTGTGCTCCCTTAAGAGGCACGATGAGTTGGACAAGACAAATGTGTAGAGAACGCAAATGGCAGGGAAAAGGAGAGAGGGCAAATCACGACAAAGAGGGGAGAAGGATGTCACGGGTGGTTTTGAAACATTGCACCAACACCATGAATGTATCATACATGTTGTATATTACATTTCCACAATGCCGTAAAATGTGATCGTGTTCTATCATGTCTATATCACCAAGTAACGTTTGTTTTCTTCAGTATCCACCAGGCGTTAGGAGGAGATGGTAACGAGGAAGCTCTGTGAGTTTCATATATTGATAGACCGTTAGGTGGCTATAGTAAAACTGAAATTCGTTTCAAATTTTTTTGCTGCCATATTAATATGTATGTCAGATCATGTCAGCATTTCCGTAGAATATATATCGAAATATTTGACCAATCGTTTTGTTGAGTTGTTTTATCGACTCGGGGTCGTAGTCGACATTGTGAAAACGATACCACAGATGAACGGCGTAGTTTCGGGCTGTCCAGTTGTAGAAAACTCCATCTGCAAAGAGTTGTCTCCTTTCATGCGGTGTCCAGTTCGGTTTGTGGATCGTGTCTTTCTCGACATGTATGAGTCCGGGATGACGCTTAGCAATGATACCAGGCATTATGACAGAATGGTAGCCCCATTGTTCAGACTTGAAAGTGCGGTAGCTGTCGTGCCAAAGTCGGAGGAACGTCGCGTTCGCGACAGACATGAAGAATCCGTTACACAACGAGTCAGGAAGTTCTTCTCCCATTGTCGTCTCATAGCAGAAGAGAGGGTCGAGCGGTCGCACTATGACAACGTCGAGATCATGGTAGATGCCGCCATATTTCATGACGGCCTCCAATCGTACGACATCCGACTGGTGTTCACTTAATAGCACCGGTCTGCCGAATATTGCTTTCGGCCCGTTTCGCTGCATCATTACCAGCGTTGTCGTCGACTCGTTTATCTTCTGTCGTATGAACTGCCACCACTTGCCGGTGGGGACGCGATCGTGCCAAAAAATTACCCGTTGTGGTCGGATGAAGCGGAGAGAGGACATCACGCTGATGACGTGGTGAAAACGGAAGACGGGCCGGTTGCTCCCGTACCAGGTTAAATGAATTATACGCGGTACATACTTGTCACAGGTTCTTTCTAAACTTGACGTATCAACTCGCATGTTAACGCTCTTTCTGATCGAGAGTTCTTTGCCGTACAACAAATATGTCACAAGAAGCACTGTGACCAAAAGAAAGCAAAACATAAGACGAATTTTGGGATTTCGTTTCATCGACGATAATGCTGTCATTTTTCGTTCCTTGCAGTGAAACTTTGGACACGCATTAGGCGCTGCAACAAATATAACGTAAATGCTTGCAATACGTATTTTGTTAACTACATATAACATTCCAATGCAATTTATACAAAGCGCTAGTCAAAATGTCTAAACCGTCAACATTCTTGAAAGTCTGATATCAACTAGCATGATACACAATATGTATGTCTTCAATCCCCTTAAAACCGAAGAAGCAAACATAGTATCATCTATCTTGATATTATGAGTAAATAAAAGGTACACGAAATAAATTTGAAAATGGAATCCAGTCATCGTCTAGTTGTGTTTCGATTCGCTGCTTTTGGGCGATCAGTGATGGGAATCGAATCATTTTAGAACCTTGGTCAATTCTTTTGGGGTTCCAGACATGGGTCTAGTACAATTATCGTAAGGTGGGATTTGATCTGGGTTGACCAGTAATGCGTAAGCAAAATGGTATGCAGACACGGTAAGAAAACAAAATGGTAAGCAGACACGGTAAAACAACAAAAGTGTAAGCAGACACGGTAAGACAACTAAAGGGTATGCAGACTCGGTAAGACAACAAAAGTATAAGCAGACACGGTAAGACAACTAAAGGGTATGCAGACTCGGTAAGACAACAAAAGTGTAAGCAGACACGGTAAGACAACTAAAGGGTATGCAGACTCGGTAAGACAACAAAAGGCTATGCAGACACAGTAAGACAAGTAATCGAGTTGCATCTAATGCTGGCCAAATGTTCCGTTAAACAGTCGTTCTTTTAACCAATAAAATTTTTTCGATGTTCTTTTAACGAAGTCGATTCCCTTACCTTAACAGACAGTGACTGCTGACGCACGAAAGAAGTAGACTGCACAACCGACCGCCTCGTGTTAACTGCACTTCTGGTGGCATTAGTATGCAACTGGTACACTCTCCAGCGTCGGTGACATCGTCTGTTGTTCGATTGTATCAACTTGCAGACGAACTGGCGGCCATTATTAAAATATGGATGCGTATGTGTTCGTGATTAATTGCTAGGACGGTTAGCAAATTTTATTTAAGGACATCGGTGGGCACTGTAAGACGTAACATAAATAAAACCCCATTCAATACCATTACCAATAAAAGTTTCAACACTTGACAGTACAAAACCTTATAATGGAATTTCTTCTAGTAGTACATCATGTGAAAATGTGTGAAGACCGGGTCATTTACTACTCTTTGTATGAAGAGCATTAGCACAGAAGCTAGAAAGTTGGTTTTTATGTTTGGGGCAATTCCGTTAAAAGCTGCTTAACAGTTTATTCATGAGCTACTAGTGAAAAGTCGTCTGTGTTAATGGTGTGAAGCTCTGTAATTTTTCAACCCAACGGAACAACGAAATCACATTATGAATGCATGAAAAATTTTTTTGCGGTATAGCATTGGTTAATCGTTTTAACGCTTTTGACATTTTCTGTCTGTCTACATTTATTTGGTTGACGTTACATGTGTTCATTGTCAACTGATATTGATTGAAGGCAACAGTAAATAGTCATAACGTTACATAGGTGGTCTTTAATTTATCAATCTAAATTCAACACACATCTTAGTTTTCGTATGCGCGTGAATGAATATACACATACAAAAAGGGAGGGGGGTTATTTTATAAAGGGGATGGGAACTTACTTTTATATATTAAAGAATCTATTCAGGCTTACAAAATAAAATTAGAAAGGGAAACAGATTGCAATGAAGCAGTTTGGTACAACAGAGTTACAGGAAATTCAACATAAACTATTGGATTAGTTTACCGAAGTCCAAACATAAAGGAGGAGGATCACACAAAAATACAAAACAATATAAAGGAAATGAGAGAGAGAGAATAATTTTATTTTTGATTAATATCAACCAAAATCCATACACATATAGAATGATACAAGTCAATGGAGACTCTCACTAAGACATAGCGTATGTCGCTTGCGTGAGAGCCACCTTACGTTTAATGCAGAAAAATATAACCTTAGCTCGCCTACCTAGGCAGAATAATAGAAAAAAGATAATATAATGACAATACAGACGTAGCGCAGTAGCTATGCAATTTGTCGAGTGAAAAAATAAGCATATGTATACCCAAAAACATATTCTCATATAATTTGCAATTTAACAAGATTTGCCATCCAAGCCAAAGGCCCAGATGGCAAGTGGACAAGGAAGCCATTGGCTTATCGAGAGTCCAACAATGTTCACCTACTTATAACCCGCCCTCCTGAGATATGTGTCAACCTTGTTTTTAAACATATTCACGCTGCTAGCAGTTACACAATCTGTAAACAATTTGTTCCATTCATTTATTGTCCTCTGTGAGAAAGAGTGCTTCCTGGTGTTCAATCTACATTGATCCTTTACTAATGTTACCTCATGTCCTGTAGTTCTGCTATCCTTCTTTTCATACCCATTCAATATCTTAAAAACTACAATCTGATCTCCTCTTAACCTCCTTGTCTCTAGAGTTGTTAAAACACATTCTTTCAGGCGTTCTTCATAACTAAGGTCTCTCAGTTCTGGAATCATTTTAGTTGCTCTCCTTTGTATGCGTTCAAGCGTATCTATATCCTTCTTACGATATGGTCTCCATGCTTGTATACAGTATTCTAAATGAGGTATAACTATTGCTTTATAAAGAGGTATAATTAACTTTTTCCCTTTTATGTTATGTTTCTTCTAATCAATCCAAGAATTTGATTACCCTTTGAAGCTGCGATATCACACTGCTCTGAAACTTTCATATCAGCGCTTATTGTAACTCCTAAGTCCTTTTCTTTGACAGTAGTACCCAGAACAGTATCTCCCATTTTATAGTTTACATTCAAGTTCACATGTCCTGTATGTAGGCATTTACATTTCCCAAAATTGAACAACATCTGCCATTTCTCAGACCATTTCACTAATCTGTCTAGATCGTTTTGTAAATGTTGTTTTTCACCATCAGTATTAACCTTTCTAAACAGTTTTGTGTCATCCGCAAATTTCAATACGTTATTTGTTATATTGTCGTCCAAGTCATTGATATATATTAAGAATAATATAGGTCCTAATACTGATCCTTGAAGTACCCCACTCAAAACCGATTCCCAATTTGAAACTTCTCCATCTACTACAACTCGTTGTCTTCTGTCAGTCAGCCATTGTTCCATCCAGTCAGTTATGCTATCCCCGATACCATGGGCTTTTAATTTAAGTAGTAATCTTTGATGTGGCACTTTGTCAAAAAGCTTTCTGAAAATCTAAGTAGATAATATCTACTGGCGATCCCACGTCTATCCACTTAGTGATTTCTTCAAAAAAACATAACATATTTGTTAAGCATGACCTCGCTTTAAGGAATCCATGTTGAGACGAGTTTAATAATTTATGCTTAACGAGGAAGTCCACCATATGGTCTTTAATTAACCTTTCTAATAATTTACAAATCACTGACGTTAAACTCACTGGTCTGTAATTCTCTGACTTATTTTTTGAACCCTTTTTAAATAATGGTATGATGTTTGCTTCTTTCCATTCAAATGGAACAACTCCCTCTTTTAATGACAAGTTGAATACTATTGCAAGTATACTGATTTGTTCTACTGTTTCCATTAGTAATTTTGGAGGAATCCCATCCACTCCCGGTGATTTGTTATCCTTCATTGCCTTTATTTTCTTAGCTACCAATTCTGGAGTTACAACTAACGGACCTAAATAGTCAGATTTAGCCTCCTGAAATTTAGCATCAGCAACTGGTAATGAACTAATATCTTCTTTGGTAAACACTGAACTGAAGTAATCATTTAGGTCTTCTGCCATTAAAAACCCCTGTGATATATTTCCTGCACTGTCTTCTAGAGGTCCAACCTTTTCTTGTACGTTTTGTTTACTCCTGACATATGCATAAAAACTCTTGCTGTCATTTTTTATGTTACATGCTAGTTTTTGCTCATAGCTTCTTTTAGATTGTTTGATTTCAGTTGTAGCTGCATTAAGTGCATCTTTGTAATTTGCATAGTCTTCTTCCTTTCTGGTACGCCTATAAACCCTCCACATAGCTTGTTTTAACACTATTTTTCTAATAGCCTCTTTTGACAAGTGTGTCTTTCTACACCGTTTTCCATGTTTTTGGAAGGGAATAAATTTATCGATGATACTCTCAATTTCATATTTTAGAATATTCCAACATTCAATTGCGGTCTTATTCATCAGCATGTTATTCCAATCTAGCTTTGCTAAGTATTTTCTCATATCTTTGTAGTTACCTTTGTGGAAGTTTCTCTTGTACGTTTTCTTATTTTTACTTTCTGATTTTACATTGATGTAAAAATGTATTTGATTATGGTCATTGTTACCCAATGGTTCAAATATTTTTACATTGTCCACTAATTCTGTTTGTGATGGCAAAATCTAATACATTTTCTCCCCTGGTTGGTTCTAGCACGTGCTGAGTAAGAAAGCTATCCTGGATTAAAAATAGAAATTGTTGGTCCTCAATCCCTGTGCTCTCTAGAGAATTCCATTGTATGTGTCCATGGTTAAAATCTCCCATTATGATACATTCCCCTTTACTAACTTCCTTTATAGCGTTTTTATTTTTGTGTTGTCCTCTTCGTTTATGTTTGGACTTTGGTAAACTAATCCAATAGTTAATTTTAAATTTCCTGAAACAATTTTGCACCAAACAGCTTCATCGCAATCTGCTTCAATTTCTAGTTTTATTTCATAAGCCTGAATAGATTCTTTAACATATAAAATAACTCTTCCGCCCCTTCTTCCTATTCGATCTTTCCTAAACAAAACATTCAGTCCTAATTCAGCATCTGTTATATCTATGTTGGCCTATGATTCAGTTATATCAATTATGTGAGGGTCAATATCCGCACACAAATAGTACAAACAGATGAAATGACAATGTAACATTGAAAAACATAATAGTAGGTATTTTTGATGTAGTTTCGTGATTTTTGTACGAGTTAATACTACTGCAATTTATGAATTTTGGAGAGTCACACTTTTGGAAAATATTAATCTTGGTTGTGCATTTTGTATACATAACAATTTGGAATATGGCAATATGTTTCGTATTGTTTAAATAGTTTTGTTTTGCATAACCCATGCAGATTATGTGCGCGACATTTATCTTTAATTATATTCGTGTCATACACTAGATTTATTCGAATCCACCTCTTTGTAAATTCATAATTAGTTCTTGAAATTACAAAATTGTTTCTGTATCTTCTATGATGGCTATACATTTCAGAATGATAGATAAAGGACATGGCCTAAAATACTACGGGAAGTTGTTGTTTACATACTTATAGAGAAATTTCAAATGCTGCATTTTGTAAATGCCTTCTATTTTTTAACAAATTTAGGTTCAGTATGGGCATTTTACTTACTTCGATAGATTGCTCTTATTGCTTTTTTAATTTGGAAATCCGACCAAACTGGTAACTCCAAGCTAATATAGCGTAATTTATGTGTGACAAAATAAGATAATTATATATAGCTAACATTATGTTTTGCGGTAGTATGTTTTTCAATTTATTCATAATACCGATATACTATGATAATTTATTTGCTAATTTATTTATGTGGCTTTTCCAGTTTTTAAGTGTTTATTCAATGTGATGCCAAGAAAGTTGAACTCTTCTATTATATGCATTTAAATTCTGATCCATCAACATGCAAAGTTGACAGTCGTGTCTTTTTCTGCGGTGTACAGAAGACCATGAACTTAGATTTGTTTACATTTGTTTTGATCGTTTTTCACTATAACATTTCCGCTTGCTGTCCAACAGTCATTTAGTTTCCCAGCCCTTTTCAATGCACGACATTCCCGGGCTAGGGTGGCACGGCACTCCCGGGCTAGGGTGGCACGGCACTCCCGGGCTAGGGTGGCACGGCGCACAGTTAAATATTCATTTATGTAGATGCTTGAGTCACGATGCCGTTCAATGTGTTCCTTGAGCCGGAACCGCGCCTTAAGAACCGCGTCACGTGTGTTCTTGCTCTTAAATCTGACAATAATAGGGTGGGAGAGAACTCGATCTTGCTGCCAACACGGTGACTGTGTTCCAGTTGACTGGACTCTAGTGGTGATAGTTCGATGAGTTTTAAGGTCATTATGCCCATATCGCTTTGGTCGTCATTTGACCACGCAGTTCTGCTTTTTGAGTTTTCCCATTTTTCCAAGTAATGTATACGTTTAATGTTTCCAGTCACGACATCTCTGCAAAACGGCTAGTAGCACATTTTTTTTTACTTGACTGTCTGTTTAACTGCTACACTGATTCCAGCGACTTGTTCTGTCAGTGTAGTGCGACTGTCTAACGTGTTGATAGCATGTTTGACAGCGTGATGCCTACCTCGCGATGACGTCTGACGTAACAGGCTTCGCAGCCATGTCAGGCGAGTGTGCCGTGATCGCTCGAAGTGAACGGCCAGCAAAGAGACTCAATGAATCAGTAGATATCAATAATGCGTTCAGGATTTACTAAACGTTCAGGCACCACGGAGGTTCTCTAATACGTTAGCCATCAACAGTATGAACAGTTGTCACCATGTGTATCCAAAGCCGGCGAAAACGACGTAGAAGACGGAAACATAAATTTCACCTTATCAGCATGTTGCGCCACCTAGTGAATGTGAGTAAAGTGAGTACAGGTGAATGTATCAGAAATGGATATTTTATCCTCGGAAAATGGGGATCTCTAGAGCGTACAGGGGGTGAGGACCAACAGTTTCTATTTTCCATTCAAGATGTGCTGGCCGAAGCCAGACCGACGCTTTCACAAACTCCGCTCTAACGTCTCTTATCACATCGTCCTGTCACATATAAAGACGCACGAAGAAGTCGTTTTTTTTACACGTCGACCTTTAGTGGATCATTACGTGACATGGCCGCTTGGGGAATAGTTTGGTCTTTAAAACAAATCCAGCGGTAAGATTAGAGCGTTTTGTAGATTCAATTTGTCTGATGTATATGATTAGTACATATGTATGCATGTATGTATGTATGTATGTATGTATGTATGTATGTATGTATGTACATAATTGCTCCTTAAAAACATTTGCGGCTCTAGAAAGTGGTTAAACACAATTATCTAGTTTGACGTGACGTTGCAAGAACAGCACCTTTCGACTTTCGACTGGAATAGTATTACATTCTGTATTGCTGTGTAGATTTCCGTGGTTAGTAAGGATTCAGTTAATACATTCGCTTTATAATCATATTTACGATGCTGCGATGCCAATGTGAGCACAAGGAAGACACCAACCGGCGTTACGTATGGGGATAGCAATTGTTTTGTAAACATCAGACTTGTAATAAAGTTCGTGTAATCTGCTGCACACAGTGTGCATAACAATGTAGATGTCCACAGCTTAATATATTAAGCTTTTAATTTTTTAATTATCAAAGGGGACTCATTTCCCAGATTCTTGCATAACAAACAATTGTGAATGGAATGTCAATTGTTGAATGGAGTATGAAATATTGAATGGAAATATATATGTGTAATGCGACTTGATTGATTGAATGATACACACACGTACGCATTCGCGCACACTCGCACACTCGCACGAACATCCACATTTCAATGAATCGTGCAATATTTATTAATTGGTCAGATAGGACTGTGCCATAACAAATAACAATATTGAACAAGATTGTCATCCAAGGCAAAACACTTAGATGACAAGTGGACATTGAAGCTATTGATTTATCGAGTCCAAGCAATTTTCATCTGCGTGTAACCCACTATTCGGAGATATTTGTTAATTTTGTTTGACGCTACTAGCATTTACAGTACTGGTCATAAACCATTAAGCTAGGTTTCACAAGTGAAATAAAGCGTTCACACATATAGCGTTCACACATTAAATAAATGAAGCCAACTTCACATTCTTTGCTTCACCTCATCGCCGATGTTGTTGCTGTTCGGGCGTTCGGAGAATTCCACATGTTGAAGACAGTATTTAAGTGCATGTTGAGAACATGGCCAAGCCAACTCCACATTCTTTGTTTCGTCTCATCGCCGGTGTTGTTGATGTTCGGGCGTTCGGAGAATTCCACGTGTTGAAGCCTTGTGCAGCCAAACCGATCCTTCAGGAAATTGCCATTTCGATGTTGCTAAGATGTTGCTTTTGGTCTCCTCTTTATCCCGGAAGTCCGGGTGAGGTTGTCATCGATACCGGTGGTCGATTTTTTCCCTTCTTCTTGGTAGCTTATGCTGTCTCAACCACCCGGATCCACCCCACCCCATTCGCTCTCATTTTACATCCCCTTCCACTCCCGCTAAGTCTCTCTTCACGCAATGCTTTCATCTCAGTTTCGGTGTTCCTCTTCTTCTACCTTCCACTCTAGGCGTATCCGCTGTTGTCAACCGGTCCCCTTCCATGATGATGAAGCTGCCAAAATGAAGAACGCCTGAAGGAATGTGGTTTAACAACTCTAGAGACAAGGAGGTTAAGAGGAGATCAGATTGAAGTTTTTAAGATATTGAATGGGTATGAAAATATTGATAGAAATATGGTTTTCTCACTCAAGAAGGATAGCAGAACTAGAGGACATGAGGTAAAATTAGTAAAGGATCAATGTAGATTGGACATCAGGAAGCACTCTTTCTCACAGACGACAATAAATGAATGGAACAAATTGTCTACAGATTGTGTAACTGCTAGCAGTGTGAATATGTTTAAAAACAAGGCTGACACATATCTCAGGAGGGCGGGTTATAAGTAGGTGAACATTGTTGGACTCTCGATAAGCCAATGGCTTCCTTGTCCACTTGCCATCTGGGCCTTTGGCTTGGATGGCAAATCTTGTTAAATCTTGTTAAAATATTTAAAATCGTTCACCTTCTCTAGCACTTTCCGTCCCGCAGAGGTCTTTCCTCTCGTTCCTCCCCATCGCGCACAGCAGCTGAATCCTACATACAGGAACTTTCACCAACCACAAGACGACAGTTCTTCGTTGTTTCAATCCCATAGCGAGGACTTTTACTTTTGCTTGTACTCTTTGCATCGGCGCTCCATTTGTAAAGCTATGTACGTACTGACATGTTCCTAGAAATAGTTAATGACATTCGCTGTGTTGACTTCCACATAGCTCACATCGAAAACGCCAACATTCGCAGCTTAATTTGCCGGATCCAGGGGGTGTCCATTATGCGCCTGGACACCCCTCTTTATTTCGGCCGCTTGTACTTCGGTGCTCTGTTGTACAGGAGCGTAAAACGTCATCCGCCAGTAACAAACTGTGGTCATAACCACGAGCATTGTCGTTTGTCCTCCGTTCGTTCTCCCCCCCCCCACCCTTCTTTATCATCCTATAGTACCAAATACTGAACGCGAATGGATGCTTGTTGGCTAGTTTAAGCTAGTTGCGCCGAATTTGTGGAGCTTTGAATGACGCGCTGAGTTAATCACTGCGATGCACTGGAGGTGTTTGCATAACTCTACCATGGTTGTATGGAGATGTTCAAAACGATCACACAAGTTCAAACTAGAACTGATTGAGTTTTCAAGTCAATGTATGGGGATGGCATGAGTTTGCACAAACATGATTTTGTGAAATATTTTACATATTTATACAAATGTATTTATGGTATTTAGTTTATATTCCGTATACACAATCTTCTGCTGTTTATACTAAGCAGTGCCAGCTCTTACAACTGACCACCCCTTGCCACAAGCCACCTTGCGAGAGGAAACCCCTTGTAGAAGACCATAGCACATGTGCAGAAGGGCACTTCATGGGTGGCTTTAAAAAAAAGGAGACTAGTGCGTGCGTGCGTGCGTACTTGCGTACGTACGTGCGTGCGTGCATCGTGTAAACATTTGGATAAATAGAAGTCGTGCCACATGTTGTATTTTTTTTGGGAAACTGGGCACCCTCCGATTTTCAGGGTCTGGATGCGCTCATGTTAATGATATGCACACACATTTTATACACCATATACTAGATGGTGACACATATAAAATACGCATACTGTAATATATATATATATATACTTGGTTATGACCGTCATTGCAATCGTGACCAAGTATCTATGGGGGTCAATGATGAAAAATTTGCTGTGGCTTACGCGCGTTAATTCTCCTTTCTTATAACGTCAGCTTTGATTTTAAGAACTAAATAAGTATGTGCAAGACAATGGCGGGTCCACATCATGGGGTTTCGCGGGGTTAATTTGAACCCCTGTTTATATGGAACCCCCTGAATTGTACCTCTAACCTGATTTGTGTTGTGAGAAACATTATAGGTAAAACTGTTAGGGCAGAATATGTCGTTCGTCCGTTTCGACGAGTCGAATCGAACTACCAAATCCTGGAATGGTCGTGATCAAGAATACAAAGCCGAACGTAAAACCGTAGAACTATAGAACTGTAGAACCATAGAACCGTAGAACCGCAGAACCATAGAAACGTAGAACCGTAGAACTGTAGAACCATAGAACCGTAGAACCATAGAATCAATGGGACAATCGATAAAAGCGAGAGTTCATGAGGTTATGGAAGATGTCTTTTAAAATAAAATTTTATTGCAGGCATATAAGAGTGTTAATACAATTTTAGTTATTTATTTTAGTTATTTGGGCCTTATTGTAAACGTTACTGGTAACTTCACTCATTAACAAATTATATATAATCCAAAGTTATAATAGTAAACGTAAGCATAATATTCCTAGTAGTAAATAAATCATTGCGAAACCTATACAACATTTGTATGTTGGAGGAACACGACAACATATCTACTGCTTGTCAAAACTACATCCGGCCATGTGAGATGTCGACAAACCTCCCGCAGTTTTACAAGTGCATATTGATTTTTGGATAGTGCCAAGTTCATTTCACTGTACAGCCTTTCAGAGAACAAATCAGACATCATTATATTATTGCATACGTTCATACGCGCACACGAACAAACACACACAACAAACACACACCCACACCCACACCCACACCCACACACACACACACACACACACACACACACACACACACACACACACACACACACACACACACACACAAATACAAGTAATTACAAAACTAAGACAGGACGCATACATTATACAAATCGTGTTCAATACAACCTAATTCATATCGCATTTTTACTAACTGTTCGACTCTCGTGTATTATTTCCCAGTGTTTGTTGCATGCGGCCGTATCAGCATCAGTTTGTTGTAATCCACTCAGCGGCGACAACAAAGTTGCATTGGTTTACATATAACATATTCACGACTGATCACTTTCTGCAAACTGGTTGCGTCAGCCTCGTTCTCACCATGTTGATGTTGTTGTCATTGTTGTCTTTAAACGAAATGTTGTGCAAAGCTTGTAATCTGCGATCTGGGTTCCAGTGTCATCATTATGTCGTTTATCACGAATGCGTTGACAAATATGATTTATATTTATGAAAAGTGTCACGGTGGGCAATGGCTTTGTCATTTCTTGTATGAAGTCAGTTTTGTTGTAGCAACGCCTCCTTCGTATCGATCGACCAGATATCACATCGATTAGTCATTTCGGAGTTTAAGGTAATACCAATCATACAGATATCACGACAAGGCCTCACACTTATAAATATGCTGGGTCGTTAAGGTTGATACATACAAGGATTCGCAGGAGTCACGACATTAAGCCCCGGCCATAAGCACACATCGCACCCGTCAATTCAGCTCTGTCACTGACTGTAGTTCCATAGTTTTCTCGATCGCCTCAATGTCGTCCGTCGATTTCTTCTCCTCTTCGACAGTCGGCCGCCGTGGTACTCGACTAAAGTAAGGTTTGCCGGCTTCATTATCGACGTACAAGTTGCATGGGTCGTGCACCTTGGATTGAACTTGGACTTTTGTCTCGGTCGAGCCCATTGTGGCGTGGCTCCCCCTGTCTGTCGGCTTGTGCACTGCAACGAAAAACACCCGCATTATCGATCAACTTTTTAATAAGATTACCCCCCCCCCATTAAACATGGCAGGTACAGAGCACAATGAAAACGTGGAATGGGTGAAACTAAATGCAAAATGCAGCGTAGATTACTTCTTTAGAGTTCAAAATCAAATGACAACTGATGGTCTCGGGACATTCTGCTTCCCTATGTTGAAGACGATTGCACGTCATTGATAACGATCTGCAGATGGCATGTGGACAAAATTTTGAAGCTGTAATCCCACGATGCTCTGAAATTTTCATAAAAAGGCTACTTCTTCCTCCGCAATCCGGAGAGATAACTGAATACTGGAAAAGGCGTGTTGGTGGGTCTCACAAACCACGCTGGAATAAATATTGTGTCTTCGCTTACACACCTGCGCAACAACCCGGTGAACTGGCAATTTATTGACAAGTCTCTACAGCAGTGTTCGTAGCTTCGACGATTGACAACGCAGTGTGTAAGGACAGGGGAAGTAGCACGGAGTAGAGTAGAGGGAATTACGTGAGACACAAAGTTGAAGACGCAACGGCACATAAAAGTGTTGGAGGCCTGTGTGGTACCGTTGTGTATGTGGGTTAGGAAAACTTACATTGGCAGAGAGAGAGGCTGGAAGAAAAGCTAAATGTAGCAGAGAACAACCAATATAAAGAAGAAACTGTTGAGCGAAACGAGATGACAGAAGGAGTATAGTATAATATATATATATATATATATATATATATATATAATATATATATATATATATATATATATATATATATATATATATATATATATATATATATATATATATATATTTGTAACTCGAACTGAAGAAACACGTGAAATGAAGGTACCTGGGAACATAGTATGAAGGATAGGAAACATTCAGAGAATAATGAGAGGAGAGCGCGAGAAATGGACACAAGTCGTCGGTGGTACGAAAAAAGAATGGAGATTGGTAATAACTATGTAACTGTTTAATTATTGGAACCCGCTAATAAATGTATTAATATTCACAGCGACAACGTCTGCAGAACGACACCCAATAATCCGCAATAATCATGTTCCTTGCACGCGTCGTGATAATCCAGCAGAATTGAACTATCTGATCAATATTGCATTAGCGGAATTACTACGATCCTCTTGTTGTTGGCATTTATCTCAACATTTATCTCAATATAATTATGCACCCAATTATAAAAGTAACTTTCGATTGCCGATGCAAGACAGTTATACACTGACAACGTCACTTGATATCACCTCTCAATATTAAGGCCCCACTGTCCGTTATCGACCGAATGTGCACTACGTGAACCGGGATAACGCACACAATCTCATCCACAGCGCAGCTCGAGATGAATAGTACAACGTTTTTCATTGGTTAAATGAACAAATGTTGTTTGGGATGTTACAGCCATTGCAGTACTTGAATTTATTAGTATTCATAACATCTCGGTTGGTAAAAAATAATCATACAAAATGTATCACTATCGTGATTTTTCACCTCTTAAAATTGTCCAAATACACGATTTGACGATACTAATTTGCCGACATTTATTGAAACTGATTAACTGTAATTATCGACCGACTAAATAATCTTCACATCTGAACGTGAAATATAACGGAACATTGCATGGACTGTCAATTCCAGTTTTATGTAAACAAGAGTGAATATATTGCAACAATAAAGATTAAAATATGTAATATAACAGTGTTAATTAATATACTCTGATTTTTATGCGAAACTTCCAACTTGCATCAGTCATCAACATCAGCATCAATTAACCAATGAAAATCGTTGTATATTTTCTTTTAATTCTGGTCTATTGGGGCGCGGTGGTCGTGTGGTAGAGCGTCGGGCTTTCGGCCGAGGGAAACCAGCTGCTGCCGTTTCGGGCAATTTCGTTCACCCCGCTTTGCCTATGTCTTTCGGAAGAGACACACAAAACTGTTGGTCCCTTCCATCTGGTGTCTATGTCAGGGGAAATAAAAGAGCCCACACAGAAAAATGGAAAAACCTCTCGTGGACTCAGCCTCATAGATCTTGTGATCTCGATCTCTAAACTCGCTATACCGCCTCCCAGTTTAGCTGTGCTCAGCTGTAAAGGGAGTATCTCATCAAGCATCGAGCATTCATCACTGCCACAGGCTACGCACTAACTTCGAATGACTCATGTTTAAACGCCAACCCTAACAGTACAAACATACAAATATAGTTGAGCTATTGAAACATATAAACGAAAGGAGGCGTAGCTGTGTAGAGTATGGTTCCTTGTATTCCCAACGCACATTGTCTATGAAACCGATAGGCCTACGTCGTCATGGATACGTCTCCGGCTGTGGCCAAGTAATTTACTGCATAAGTTAGCAATGTAGGTACGTGTGGATTGGTCACGCATCAGTGCGCACATTTAGCTGCATCGTGGCGCACATCCAGCATACATAATCAATACTGATTGGATAGTTTACCGTTGTAGTGAATTGTTTATCCTCCTTAGCTTCTTAGCGTATTTACTTTAACCCGTACTTTATCCCTGTTGACAACTTGAAAATGTCATGCCGTTTTAAGACTGCCCAATCCTTTGGTCTTGACGCCTATTTGAGCTGATGATTTTGGCACAACGGATATAATATTCGTATTGTATCGCATTGTGTTGTGTTGTATTGTATTACAAGAACAACTCATCGATGAAATTAGGGAATTTTAGGTTGTGACGAATATAGGTTCTATGCCACGATTCTTTCTCGGGAGATTGAACTGTAAATAAAACCATGAATTAGAAACGTTGGATTATTTCCTGCATCACTGAAGAAAACTGTTCCGTATTTATGGAATATTGAGTAACGCTGTACAACATACGGTGCATCACATAATGTATGAGTGACGGTAACGCCTTTTACTTGTGTAGCCATAACGTCAGTTAGGCCGTTGGCGTCTCCTTGCAGTCTCCCCAGACACTTCGAGTCCACCCTTTCGTCTTTTCTCTGTACGTCCTATCTCGCTATGTCCTGTCTCCTTACGTTCTGTCTCCCTCCGGCTTCCTCCCAGGCTGAGGTGAGCTCTCTCTAGCATCTCTCACGTCGTCGTCTTCCATTTTACCATATACTGTCCCCCCACAGGAACCACTGGCACAACCCATCTGCTCCTTTCCCACCATTGCCACAACGAGCAGCCTCAGATGTTCCAACTCCTCCTGAAGTTCCTTCATCTTCGTACATCACCTACACTCAAAACTAAAACTATCCAGTGCTTTATGTTGTCAATCAGCCCATTGTTCTTCTACTTCTTTGTTTTTTCCTGGTAGTTCTTCTTCTCTGCTGGTAAGTACCAGACTATCTGGTCTTCTTTTTCTAATGGTCGTATTGAGCCAGCTTTCTTCGTAATGAAACACAGCAGACCTTCGTCTTCTTTAACCTCTACCTGATCCCTGACCCAGTCAATCCTTTCCTGTGCCCAGCTTATCCTGAGTATTCTGCGTCATACTCACAACTCGACTGCGTGCCTCGGTTTCATGGCGGTAACAATTAAGCCTGGGTAAATAATATAATATCTAAATGTGGCTAGTGAGATCAATATCAGTTGTATGTAATCCCACGGGGATGTTCGAGCGTGCAGCTCAAAATTAGTTCTATGTGCAACTACATGACCAACGCTTTTCAACAAGCCATTAGTCCGTTCACTCGATATGCATGTTCTCAAGTATTACCGCAGGTCATTGCTTAAATAATAGCATGTCCGAAGTATCTGAACATTGCGATAACCAATATATATATATATAAAATATATATATATATATATATATATATATATATATATATATATATATATATATATATATATATATATATATATATATATATATATATATATATATATATATATATATTGCGATAACCAATATATATATATATATATATATATATATATATATATATATATATTTCACCTCTTAATATTTTCCAAAATGCACGATTTGGCGATTGTAATTTTACGATATATATGTATAAAGATCGCATGACGGCAATTATAGACAGACCAATACACATCCACATTTAAAGGTGAAATACAACTTTCTTCACCGGATAACTTAATGGTCTGTCAAATTCGCGCACACTCACGCACGCGCGCACGCACGCACGCACACACGCACGCACGCACGCACGCACGCACACACACACGCACACACACACACACGAATACACCTACCGGGGTCTCTGCGTTAGTTCAGCGGTTCTTCAACATCCGACTGCGTCGTTCGATATTTACTCCTTACATGCGCCTTTTACTCGGCATTCGACTTATAACCTGGAATCAATAGGGCGTGACGCGTCTCCATGGTGAAGCAAACTGCAGCCTACAAAACCACATGCCCAATTAATCCGATAGACACAATGGACACATGGCGTGCAACAGCAATTTGACCATCTTCGACCTAAGTGCCTTTTGCAGCTATCACCTTTGTTGACCCCAATGTAACCCCAAACCCGCACAAAACTCCCGTTTCAGGCAAAGCACGTGACATAAGACACGCTGCCTTTGTATCGCGTCCGGTTACTTATTTCGATGACAAATAAAGATAATGGCGAAACTACATTTGAGCCTCCATTTATGTAGAGCTCCTTATTCTATCGAAACCCACATATGTACTTCCGAACGTATTTGCTCGTCCGAAAATAAAATCCAGCTTTTGATAGATTGCAAAGTGTTCAAAATCACCTATGAGGATGCAAGCGAACATACCAGGTTAAATCTTGAATCGACACACAGAACTTATTGAAGCGGCTTTGTTTCGTTTATTTCATCTGTTCATCATTGAAGGGGAATTGGTGGACACACGTGTGCAGGTTGGTAGTGATTACCCTTAAACGGATGACAGGGTTTTAATAGTTGAGAACAAAGTTAGCATTGTTGATACTAGACGTAAATGATCTTAACGTAATGTGCAAAAAAAACGTTTCGTTGCTATGCTTTATGTTGTCACATGCATAATGCGACCTACACCTGTGGTGTCAAATATGCAAATTGTTAATGATTTATCATTAACGCTTTGTTTAAAGATTACACAATAATAAAATCGTGAGCAATCCAGCTAAAATGAAGATATGATATTTGTTCAGCTTTCACTCAGGGTGTACGTGCAATAGTCATATCGACATATTTGCATGTAGCATTGGTATTGGCAACAAGTATAGTTCAGTCTCAGTTGATCTTAATTAAAACGCTGGTGACCTCATGCTACAGTTGTTTCTTGCACGCGATCATGAATCAGTAATGTCATCCTTGCCTGAATATCTTCGCTAGTTAATACGTTTTGTTTTCATGTAGCGCTGGCAACTATACGTCAATGCAGCCGTTGTGGAGCGAATTCGGCGGTTTACTTGAGATAAGGTACTACTTAGGAGATAAGCCTTTTCTGGTGATTGAATGGTTCTTGAACTGGCAATGGTTCGACTCCGGCTGCGATCACTGTGTATAGGACCGTCAACCCTAAGACAAGTTAACACATGCTTGTGTATATGCATGTGTCGAATCAACATAAATTCATACAACCATCAAAAAATACGTTTTATATATATATATATATATATATATATATATATATATATATATATATATATATATATATATATATATATATATATATATATATATATATATATATATATATATTCATCCATTCATTAAACCAAAATCCATATATAGTATTTATATATTTGTTGTCTTTGGGGATATATTTTGTGCACGGGCTTACTCAATGGTTGGTAATTGATACTCGCGCCGAAAGCCATTGTGATTTTTGCAACGTATGCGTGCATGTGTGTACGCTTGTGCGCGGAATGTCACCAGACATTTTAAGTTTAATACAGTAACATGTATAATACAATAAAAAAAATATTTATATATATATATTGTAAATAGATTACAATTACGGACATCACTGTTGATTCAACGTTACCCAAGTTATGCACCTCAGAAGAAATTGCACGTTCTCAACGATCGGAGAGACGCTGAAAGATCAAAGACACCCATCAAAGACAACTATCAGCAATGACGATGGCGATCCTATTTGTTTGGCATGAATAGAAACTTTCCGGGATCAGAGAGCAGAGAAAAACATGTTCGATGCGCCGACTGGAGACATTTATGTAAAAGTCTATATGAGGTACAATGATACAAAAATATTGCGCCGAAATCCTGGAGTACCCAAAGCGCGTCAAAATCAAAGTGTTAATCAATTTAAAATCGGCTTCAATATTCCAGAAATTGTGATATATGATAACAGACAGTTGTATTAATAGTTTGGAATGCATTAACAAATAATATTATTGGCTACTCTTCAATAAAAGCCAATTATATTAGTGGCAAAGAAGCTCCAAGCGATTTGACATTTCGCTCAGCAATGTCCGTACGGAGTCGGCGAGTGACGTCAATCTGGCCAAACAAACATCACAAACATTGTCGTTCCATAGCAACGCAGAACATCAACAAACATTGTCATTCCATAGCAACGCAGAACATCAACAAACATTGTCATTCCAAAGAAACGCAGAACGTCTGCGTACGTTAAAAGCTTATATGTTGCAGTGCACAAACAATAAATTGGGGTGTGACATCAGTTTCATTTTTGAAACACTACTAAAACACTGCAACATATATATTTCAAATAATAGCTAGCGTAGACCGAGAGGCACTTTGTGCACTGTGCTACGACACAATTGCAAAGGGACAAGCCAATGCAAAGCTGAGATAGCTCTACTCAAAAGTTAGATTGACACAGTTGTTAAAAATGTCACATATCAAGATATTTCGGAAGTAAAATCATACAGTGTCCATCACCACCACGATATTCCCAATCAAACCACCCAGTAACGCAAAGAAACGTAGGCCGCTGGTCAAACTTCCAAACCTAGCCCTAGGTTAGGCTAGACTCGACGACTGTATCTACTACAAACTAAACATAAAATTTAAAAACAGTTTGATAAATAAATACGCATGGTACTACCAAAACAATACTATTGTAAAAAACATAAATGTATGTCACTGTGACTGCGTTGTTGACTCCTACTACATGTACGGAATAACTTGAACCGATACGTTTATGTCCGTTGCACCGTCAGAATCGCCGTCGCTCGACATTTTGTGTGATCTAAATCATGTTAAAGGTTAAGTGCCTATGAACCGGCGTGGGCGAAGTTGCAATGTTTGGCCAAAATGATGTCACGCGGCCTGACATCTACCGGCAAAATGCACAAACTGGTTTCGAAAAGTGCCTTCGGGAATTTAGGTATATCCCCCGTTTTATGACTAAATTAACGTCACTTTTTACAATTTAATGACTGAATAAGAATAAGGGGTACAGTTCTATCCAGAACGAGTGAAAACATGAGATCTTTAAATTTTAAGTCGTCGACAGTTTGATGTGTACGCTTGTCAGCTAAGTAAAATAAGCGATAATCGCATACATGTCAACCTGTGATGATAAAAATGACTGAGATGTCAAAAAAGGTGCTTTCTGAATCCAATGAGAAACTGGTAAAAGATAAACTTATTGGTAGAACATTCATACCTGACTGGAATGCCGAAGTGAAAGAACTGCATGAGGCAGTTAGAGATGCGTATCTTCTATGGAAGCACTCGGGTAAACCCAGACAGGGTGTGGTGTATGATATCATGAAGCTGTCAAGACCTAGGTTCAAACATGGCCTAACGGTGTATAAAACTAAACAAAATTATATAATTGCCAATAAAAGTGCTGAGAAGATGTGTGAAAAGAATGACAGAATTGTTGTTAATTATTGTCTATATTAATGTCTACTATCCTAATCCATGTTCTAAGATCCATGCTAACGGAGCCTTTATGGCAGGTGCAATGTTTTACATAGAACATTTTCATCTTCAATGTACACATAACGCGCATCGACTTTCCTTCAGAGACTTCATGCACTTGACTTCAAGTACATTTGTAAAACATTATGTGATGGGATTACGTGCACTATCCAAAGTGATCACTATTATTGCAAGCTGAAAATAAATCGTACCTCAGTTAGTTATGAAACCGCGTACTCTGATTGTGCAGTAGTCAGCAACAGGGTATGTGGGACGTTGCGGTACCCCACAAAACGTACTTCGTTGACTGCATCTCGTCAACGAACAATATACCGCCAATACCTCGTAGTTGTATTTACTCGGCCGTCGCTGTTGTGCAGATGGTTAAGTGATAGCCAGTAGATCCAGCTGGGCTTAGTCCTATTTTGACGACTGCTGGTGTATCTTGCAGTGGTAAATCGGCCAAAATAAACAAAAGCGTCTACAAATGCTGAGTACTACAAGCGCTGGCGTGCAAAGCAGGGCGATTCGTTCAAGGCATGGGAAGTTGTCGGAGTCGGGTCGTATTATGTTTCCGTGAAGGACAGGGTGGCAGCAGACCGAGGGTAGATGGAAGAAACAAGCAAACTATCGATGGCCAAAACGAGGGCACGAAGAAAAAAGTTGCTGCTGCGTCCGCTAATGCTCAAGTCAATGGACCAAGAGCTGCTGGCCTTGTCGCTAAGCTGCCATTCAACCGCAACACTGCACGAACACTCATCAGTAAGCAGGTGTTTAACATAAAAAGGGCGTGGAACAGCGAACCCGATAAGCAAGGGTAGAAATTAACTTTTCTGAGCAGTTTACCACAGGACCACCAGCTCTGGAAATCTGGTGGTCCTGCCAAATTTCTGGTGCTCCGTACCAGATTTAGTGAACTGATGTTAGCTTAAGATAATGTTACTGATTAATGTTACTGAAAAATGATCACAGAATTAAAAAACTACTACGTTGAAAAATATGAAGAGAACTTTGCCTAGGAGATCGCTATTCTACACCAATAAGAATTATTTTATCGATTAGCTTAAAAAGACAAAATGATGTTTTGCGGGAAAAATACGCTACCGCACAATTCCTTCCGGAGCCACACTGACACTGTATGGCAAGACGCAGCGGATCAATTAAATAAAGCATTTTTATGCAAAATGCGTTATCGCCAATTTGTGCGTTTCTATATAAATAATATGTTATATTGCACATAGTTAATCGATAGATAGGAAAAAACCGTTATTTCCTTAGGCATTATACTTTTTATAGTGGCGTAATTTATAGCAAAACATTTTTACCTTCACCACTATCAACTAGATGGCAGCACGAAACTAGTTTTTAACTCGGTTGACTTGACTTTGGCGCATACACGTTTCAAATGTGTAACCATGTCGGGGTTTTTGTTTGTCGGTATCTTTCCTGTGGTGACTATGATTACATAATCAAATATGTAATCGATTTAAATTGATTTAAATATTAAATCTCACAATAATCTCTAACAGTAACAACAATACTACTTCAGAATCCAATCCTGTGAACACTATTTTTAATATAACACACATGCATTAATCAAACTTAAATACTTGAAACAATTATTTATATTGAAATGTACATCATAGTAGCACATGAAACGCTGTACAAGATAGCAATATCAGTATTCAAATATCAATAGGTAACACAAAGATTGAAACACTAAAAAGAACACACATAAACAACATCAAATAAATTATCAGAAACAACTGGAATACAAAATAAAGCTGGACCAAGGTCAACATGCAGAAAAAGAAACATGATCCGAGTAATCTATTGCATGCGTGCGTGCGTGCGTGCGTGCGTGCGCACTAGATCATGTCAGGTTTACCATAGAATATGTATCTAAATATCTGACCCATTGTCGTGTTGAGTCGTTTTATGGTGTGTGGATTGTGTTCAGCATTGTATTTACGATACCACAAATGAACGGCATAGTTTGTTGATTGCCAGTCGTACAAAACTCCTGGATGGTATAATTGTCTCAATCCATGTTCCTCCCAGTTTGGCTTGTGGATGGTGTCATTCTCCACGTGTATGAGCTCTGGGTGATCCTTGGCAATTAAACCGGGCATTACGACTGAGTTATAATTCCATTCATAAGACTTGAAATTGCGGTAGCTATCATGCCACAGCCGGAGGAACGTCGCGTTCGCTACAGACATGAGGAAAGCGTTACACAGCCAGCGAGGGAGTTCCTCCCCCATCGTCGTGTTGTAGCAGGAGAGAGGGTCGAGCGGTCGCACTATGACGACGTCGAGATCGTGGTAGATACCACCATATTTCATGACGGCCTCCAGGCGTACGATATCCGACTGGTGTTCAGGATAGTATATATGTTCCCCAAATATCTTCTGAGGGGCGTTTCGCTGCATCATCACAAGCGTCGTCGTCGACTCGTTTATCTTCTGTCGTATAAACTGCCACCACTCGCCGGTGGGGACGCCATCATGCCAGAACATGATCCGTTGTGGCCGGATGAAGCGGAGAGAGGACATCACGCTGATGACGTGGTGAAAACGGAAGACAGGTCGGGATCTGTCATACCACGCCAAATGAACTAGACGAGGAACTGGCGCAGAACATTCCACAGTCGCATCTGTGAAACAATGGCGACGACATGAACGCCATAAGTAATTTCTTGTGACATTATTGTTAGTGTAGAATGCACGCATTCATGCACGTTGGCACACGAACAGGCAAACACACACACACACACACACACACACACACACACACACACACACACACACACACACACACACATGTGCGCGCGCACACACACACATACGCGCGCGCGTGCATGTGTGTATGTATGTGGGTATATATGTACGTACGCACGTACGTACGCACATGTGTTTATTTGAACGCACGCACGCACGCACGCACGCACACACACACACACACACACACACACACACACACACACACACACACACACACACACACACACACACACACACACACACACACACACCATTTTTGCGTGAATGATTTGCCTATGTGCTTTTGTTCGCGTGTGCACTAGCAGTGTATGTGTGATAGTCAGTAACATCATAGACTGTACAGAGTAAAGAGTGTTTAAGACGTATGCAAGTTTGGAAACAAACAAATCTTACACACTTGAATGTTCATACGTGTTCAATCTCTTTAAGTGTAGACTTAGTTTAAACCAGGGTTTCAATGTGTTCCCCGTGCAAGCGTATATTGTTATACACACGAACATCAGAGCGACAACAACGAACAAGAAAGCACGCTTGATCCATAAGAGATGTCCAGGTTTCTGCACATTGCACATTGACATGGCTAAAATAGTCAGTGGCTTTTGTCCGATGTGGTTCCAGACGAATGGCGTTACGCACCTACAACCGTTGATAAAATGGGACAATTAAAACTTACTATCCCGTATAGATTTGAAAAATCATATACCACACAACAGCCGTTATTGAAAGAGAAATTAAAAGCTACGAATTGCGTGCTTGTCTAGCGTGTAACGGCGTTTGACTTAAATTCGGGCTGAGCCCACATGCAACTATTCTTATTAGATAGTTAAACATAATTAAGAATGCATATGTATTAGTCGCATAATTATCTACCAAAAATGCAAATTATTGCAATTACAACCAGTGACCAAGACATACATTTACTGCAAGAACACACGAGCAAATTAAACAGCAACTGTGGATATGTTTTATATACCATAACGTGAAATATGGCCGTCAACGTTACCTATGTGGCACGATAGAACTACCATTTAGCGATGACTGTCCTTATGAAATACCAAAATATATCTAAAAAAACTGTTTGCATAATTTTCCTTCGAAACAATTAACTTTGTTGGACGTTTGTACTCCCAAAAACTGACAATGAGCAATTTTTTCGATTAGTGACGTCTATAATGCGATATCCAGTGAGAATCTCTTTAAACAAAGAGCTCGATGACGCAACTATGTTTTTTTTTTCACCTTCAAGCGTCTCTTTTGCCGTAAATGACGATGTAGAAAAATCAACGCATCGCCAATGTCTAAAATATATATAAAGTACAAAAATAGTCAAACGCAACACGGCGCACGCTGTATTACGTATTGCAGACAGAGTCACTGACGCTGACTGCATCTTCAAACGTAACATCGTTATCGATATGGTCACCGATGTTTGTTATCAGTTATTAGAAACACGCAGCCACACCCAGTGTTATAATATTCAACAAAGTTCATTTAGTTTACTTAAGCAGTTTTGAAAATAATAATAACACAAGTGCGTAACTTCCAAAATAGGTTTGACAAATATTTCAGTTATTTTATCATTAAATGATGACAACATCTCAAAGGGTAAATAAATTGACGTAATTTTTATTCTGGCAAATATATACATCTGACATTCTAGTTACAGTATGGTTTATACATAAATTAACAGAAGTAACGAAATATGAAAAACGTTTTTAAGTATGTCCACAAATGTAACAATTTTTGCATATAGCAATGTATTCTGTAGTTTTGTATAAAGCACATTTTGGATACCTAGTAAATCCTTGTAAGCTATGTGTTAAAAATGTTTTCCTTATGTTTTTTCATGTATCCATGTATTAATGTTGTGAACATTTCTATTTAGAAAAAAAGATAAGTTTTGCCAATATACTGGTACTTTCATGTGCACATATTTATAATAAATTCTTAATTCCTGTAATTGTAACATATCTGTTACATTAAGAATTTATAATTTCTGAAACAGTGACTCAGTATGTGAATTATATTTACTTAAACATATTATTCTAATTGTTCTTTTCTGTAGTTTGATAATTCTGTTACTTTTATGTTTAATGGTAAAAAGTGTTTTAATTTCTTTAACATACCTATAATTTTTTAACATTTGATAGAAATATTTTTATATGACTGTCCCAGCTTAGATTTTCTTGTAATGTCACACCTAAAAGATTAAAGTTTTGGACTCTTTCGATTCTAGTTTCATCTATCTAGAGTAGGAAAGGAATACTTTTTTCATTTCTTAATTTGTGTATTATGTACTTGGATTTCTTTATATTTAAAGACAGTTTATTAATTTTCAGCCACTCATTTACTTTATTTAATTATGTGTTTAAATTTTTTACGAATTTGTACGTATTTTTGTATCTTTAGTACGAGCTTAAAGACTGGATTGTAGTAAATAGAGTTGTATCGTCTGCATACATTAAATGTCTTACTTGAATTTGGTAAATCGGTTTTGTATATTATATAAAGAAGTGGGGTTATTATGGAGCGTTGTGGCACACCTGTAGTAATAGGCAGAGTTTCAGAAATGTCATCATTGTATGTAACATATTGTTTTCTATTTTTAAGTACCTTTCAATTAGTTCAATGGCGATGTCGCATATTCCATACATGTGTAATTTATTTAATAAAATGTTGTGGTCTAAGGTGTCAAATGCTTTTGATAGATCTAAAAATATATTGATAGGTGTTTCATTTGAATCCAGCGTGGTTGTAGTTCTGTCAATAACTTCGGTGATGGCATATTCAGTTGAGTGACCCGATATGAAGCCACATTGGTTAGCACAGAAAAGTTAAAGTTCTGCAAAAAATTAATATATCTGATCATGCATAGTTTTTTTTAACAACTTTAGATATTACAGGTAATAGTGATAGTGGTATGTAGTTGCAGAACAGTGTTTTGTCATAATTTTTAGATATAGGAATTACTTTTGCAATTTTCATCGTGTCTGGGAAGATTCCAGTATTAAATATTTGATTAAGAAGTAATGTTAATGGTTTAATTAATATGAGTTGTGATGTAATGCCATCATGACAACTACTGGTGTTTGCAGGAAATGTGTCAGTTATTTTGATTAATAACTCTTCATTTATTTCTTGGAATAAAAAACAGTTAAAAATTTCCTGTCTGTTAGAAGCTATACATTTTTTATTTGTGTGTTTGGTTTTGTTGGCAAGGTGTTATAATGGTGTACGTTTGTAAAGAATAAATTTAATTTATTAGCAATTTCTACAGTGTCAGTTATTTCTCCTTTCACTTTCTCTAAAATATATATATAGGTAATGACCTCTTTTTGTTGGATCTTTGCAAACTTTTATTTACATTTTCCCAAGTTTTTCTTGTGCCATTTTTATATTTGTTAAGCAATTGTTCATAATACATAAATTCGGCTGCTCTGATACTTCTGTTTTAAAATACAATTATAGGTTTTTAAGTTGATCTTTTTAATGGAATATTCAATTGATGTGGTATTTGTCAACTTGTTTTGCTTACGTAAGTTGCTTCTGCATTTAAAATATTTAAGTATGCCATTTGTTATCCATAATGAGTTTTTGTGTTTATGTTTGTTAAATGTAACTAATTTATATGGCATATGTTTAACATTTGCATTTTCAAGTACATCCATGACTATGTTTTAATTATTATTTGGATCAGACAAAAGATTTCATCTAATTTCTCCGTAATATTTGAATTAATTATTTAATTTTATGTAGCCTTTTCATTTGGTAAATGTATTTTGACTAATTTAGGGGGGCATTTTTTAGCTGGAATGGTTTCAATAAATAAAAAATGTGGCTAGTGGTCTGAAAATTTTATTCAAATACCTGCTTATGATTGTTGTATATTCTGGCATAGTTTACAAAATAAATTGTCAATTAATGTGTCATTTAGGTCAGAAAATGTGGTTGGAAATGTTATTTTAGGACAGAAATTAAATCCTGTTAAGGTGTCATAAAACTCACTAGAATATTCTTTATAATTAATTTTAAGGAAATTTATATTGAAATCTCTGGCAATAATAACTTCCAAATTTTTGCAATCAAGTTGTGATAATAATAATGAAAATTCTTCAATAAATTATTTGTGGTTAATGTTTAGGTTTCGAGGCGGTCTGTATATATTACGACTATCACAGGTTTTATGAGACCACACCCAGTGATTTCAATTAGCTGTCCTTCCCAAGTTAAATTTTTAATATGTTGTAATACTTTAGATTTCACAAGATTTGCCATCCAATCCAAAGGCCCATGTGGCAAGTGGACAAAGAAGCCATTGGCTTATCGAGAGTCCATCAATGTTCGTCTACGTGTAACCCGCCCTCCTGAGACATGTGTCCAACCTGTTTTTAAACATATTCACGCTGCTAGCAGTTATACAATCCATATATAAGTTATTCCATTCATTTATTGTCCTGTGTGAGAATGAGTACTTCCTGATGTCCAATCTATACTGATCTTTTACTAACTTTACTTCATATCCTCTGTTTCTGCTATCTTTCTTGAGAGAGAAAAACATATTTCTATCAATATTTTCATACCCATTCAATATCTTTAAAACTTCAATCTGATCTCCTCTTAACCTCCTAGTTTCTAGAGCTTTTAAACCACATTCTGTCAGGCATTCTTCATAACTAAGGTCTCTCAGTTCTAGAATAATTTTAGTTGCTCTCCTCTGTATGCGTTCAAGTGTATCTATATCCTTCTTACGATATGGTCTCCACACTTGTATACAGTATTCTAAATGAGGTCTAACTATTGCTTTATACAGAGGTATAATTAGCTTTTTATCCTTGTAAGTTATGTTCCTCCTAATCAACCCAACAATTTGATTACCCTTTGAAGCTGCAACACGCTGTCTTCTGTCAGTTAGCCATTGTTCTATCCAGTCAATTAAGCCAGCCCTGATACCATGGGCTTTAAGTAGTAATCTTTGATGTGGCACTTTGTCAAAAGCTTTCTGAAAATCTAAGTAGATAATATCTACTGGCGATCCCTCGTCAATCCACTTAGTGATTTCTTCCAAAAAACATGACATATTTGTTAAGCATTACCTCGCTTTTACGAATCAATGTTGAGATTAATTTAATAATTTATGTCTAACAAGGAAGTCCACCATATGGTCTTTAATTAACTTTTCTAATAATTTACAAATCACTGACGTTAAACTCACTGGTCTGTAATTCTCTGACTTATTTCTCGAACCCTTTTTAAATAATGGTATGATGTCTGCGTCTTTCCATTCAAAAGGAACAACTCCCTCTTTTAATGATAAGTTGAACACTCTTGCAAGTGGTATACTGATTTGTTCTACTGTTTCCATTAGTAGTTTTGGAGGAATTCCATCCACTCCCGGTGATTTATCATCTTTCATTGCCTGTATTTTCTTAGCAACCATTTCTGGAGTTACAATTAATGGTCCTAAATAGACAGATTTAGCCTCCTGAAATTTAGCATCTGGAACTGGTAATGAAGTAATATTCTCTCTGGTAAACACTGAACTGAACGTTTTGTTTACTCCTGATATATGCATAAAAACTCAACTTTCATTTTTAATGTTACATGCTAATTTTTGTTCACAATTTCTTTTAGATTGCCTAATTTCAGTATTAGTTGCTTTAAGTGCCTCTTTGTAATTTGCATAGGCTTCATCCTTTCTGGTATGTCTATAAACCCTCCACATAGTTTATTTGTACACTATTTTTCTAATAGCTTCTTTTGACAAGTGTTTCTTTCTAGACCGTTTTCTTTGTTTTTTCAAGGGAACAAATTTATCGATGATACTGTCAATTTCATATTTTAAAATATTCCAACATTCAATTGCAGTCTTATTCATCAGCATGTTATTCCAATCTAGCTTTGCTAAGTATTTACTCATATCTTTATAGTTACCTTTGTGGAAGTTCTGTACATAATAACAGTTTTATAAATAAAAAATGTACGTATGCGTAAACATGTAAAGATAGTACATACTATTAAAACGTGATACCACAGGATTGGAACACGATTTCAGCACCAAAAGTAATGTTATGATCTGTTTGCTGAAAGTAGATCCCAATTTCTTTTATTAAATGATGAATCATTGATCAGATTTGATGAATGAAAATATCCTGAACACATTATAAGTGGTTCCAGATTGTACAGGAGAATGCATGCTCAGGGTAAATGTTTCATTACAACATTCTATGTGAACTGAATAAGTAAAAACTACCCTGTTTAGATCATATTGTACCTAACTATGCACCTGTCAGTTATGGTGGAACCATACATCAGAGTCACTTAGAAAACTCTGAGTGGTACACAGTAATGTATTCTGATTATTGTGCAATGAACCGAGAAACAGGAGTGTTAATCATGTGTTTGTGTCATGAGGACTACCCTCAGTCACAGTTTTTAGTTTAGCCTATCTTTTATGTGGGTGTAATATTCCTGAATAACGTGATTTAATTGAATACATGATATGCCAAATTGGATTTCATTGAAAATCATGTGTATATTTGTATTACTCCTTAATAATTAATATTTTGATAGATAATAAAACAATCATAGTACTAATACAATCGCTAACAGTCAAGTATAAATTGAAAGAATTTTTTGATCCCAGTCTGTCTCAGTCGGAGAAACCTCTGTGATCTGTGGAAATGTAGTATAGCATTTACTTGTCTTTTACAATTCAATTCCTTTCGGCATCTTCTCTTGCTTAGTCAGTCCCCAAGAGTCGGATTATCTCTCTGGCCAGTTGTCTTTTGTAAGCAGTCTCTAATTATTCACGTAACTGCTTGGTAAAATCCAGATAGTCCTCAGCGTCCACTTGATATCCATTTGGTTCTACCACCATGATTAGTTCAATTGGCAGTCACTGGTGTCTGCCAAATATCAAGTAGAATGGTGAGAAGCCATTATAGCTTCATTCCTGGTGGCATTGTAAGCTTGTACTAATGTTGGTATGCAGGCGTTCCAGTTGGCCTTTTTCATTGCGTCTAACATACCTAGCATGTTTATTAGTGTGGAATAGAACTTTTCACACATTTCCCATGGCTTGGTTCGGTGTAGTTCAGCTTTTATCAATCCCTGCAAATTGACAGAGTTCCTTGATGGCACTACTCTCAAGATTCCGACCCTGATCGGAATGGATACGTTGTGGAAAACAGACATGTGTCATACAGAACTGTTCAGTGGTTTTTGCAGTTTGGCTCTGCATCAGGACAGCCTGTGCATACCGTGTTATCACTAACACATTTTCAATACCTCCCTTGGACGGTTCCTGGGTTAGATAAACAAACAATTTCTAATGGTTGCTGGGTGCAAATATTAACCAATCGTGCCCGATATGTACATGCTTTCTGTAGTATCTAGTGTATTACTGTTTGTTAAGAAACACATTACCGGTGCGACACGGGATGAGTCAGCAATAAAGAGTAACAACAAACGTGTCTGGATGTCACGATGTCTTGATGATAATCTATCGTACGGTGTAAGCAGTCAATGCACCTAATAAATACCACACCTTCCTTTTTAAGCAAGCGTCACATTTCTTCAAATTTCACATTTCTTCTGCACATCTGTCTTAGCAGCATTAACATCTTCTTGATCACCGGATCTTCACCTTGGATAAGTTCCCACTTATTGCCATCAATCGTCTTCCCTCGTCCTTCTACCAGTTCCTCCTCATAGTTTACAGCTGCCAATCAGGCCAAACCCTTCGTCATCTTCTTGCATGGCTGCCCTCTCACACACAGCCGGAACTACATAATCAAGTAAGTTTCCTTCTTGTGTAGGCTTTGTGTGAAGTTTGGAGAGGCATCAGTTTCAGTGTTATTCTTTCCTGAGCAGTACTTGATGCTGAAATCATAACTTGACAGTTCTGCTAGCCACCGATGACTGGTTGCATCCAACTTTGCAGAAGTAAGTATTTAGGCCAAGACCAGAAACTTGTGTCTGTATGTCCTGGTATTTTTCGCACACTGCCCATGAGAGTGCTAAGAATTCCAGCTTGTGTGCTATAAGTATGACTTTTTGTTGTCATCGCTGCTCCTGATATAGCACAGCTCAAAGCTCTTGTATTGATGCATCCACGTGTAGATCAAATGACATTTTGACGTCTTCAGTTTGAGGCTGGCTGACCGAAGGCTAGTGAATAGAGCCCTCGAATGTTCAAGGTGAGTTTCAAACGTCTTCGAGTGGATGATGATGTCATCTAGTTACACCAAAGCATTTGTCAAGTCAGCAAGAGTGTATTCCATGAGCCTTTGGAATACAGCAGGGGAATTCGTAAGACCAAATGGCGTGCAATTACATGCATAAAACCCAAGGTTTCCAACTTTAAAGCTGTTTTTGTTTTGTCAGTCTCCTCGATCTCTACCTGCCAATAGAAACTCTGGATATTTAGTTATGTAAACCACTTCGGCCCAGCCAAACTGTCCAAAATAGACCGAATGAGAAGCAGCATATAAGCATATCTAATTGTGAGGCTGCTGAAACGCTTAACATCTAGGCAGAGTCTCAAGTTCTCATCCTTCTTCCGGACTAAGACAACATTTGAGGCCCATGAATTCTGGGAAAGCCGGATCACACCACATGCCAGCATCTGTTTGAGGTACTGTCTGAATTCCTCGTTCAAAGAAAGGGAGGGTGCGTTTGAGCCTGTCCTGAAATGGTGTCTCATCTGTCAGTTGCATCCTCTATTTCACTCCCACTGCTTTTCCTAGCTCCACTGTCTGAGATGCAAAGAAATCTTGACACAACGCTTTCACTTTGCCATTCGGTTCTTTCGAAAGGTCTGTGACTTCTAGTTGCACTGGCATTTCAATCCTTGTATGGTTTCTGATATCTTCTTCACTCAAACCATCTTTATTTGCTAGGTCTCCCACCGTCTTGTCCCTGTGTTTTGATTTCTTAATCATTCCTTCCAACTCTTCCACTTTCTTGACCAGATTATGCAATGTTTCCGTGGCCTATTATCTGTCCTTCAACATAGATGGCATGGAGTTCCTTGACACAACCCTTTTCCTGTTGCCATATAACAAGGGTCCTCGAGTTTTGTGGACCACTTAACACAAGGTGTATGCACTCACTTGGGCTCACTGTAAAACCTTTCAAGTAAGGTGTTGTCAGACATGACAGTACCCTGCAATTATTTTTAACATCACTAACCTACAGTGTTACATTCTTGGTAGCCTAAATATGGACATATGGAAGGTTTTTCTTAGATATTGTTTTTCCTAGTGCACACTTTGAAAAATATACCAAAAAACCATCACCAACATATTGTGCAATTATCTTGTGTATGTGTCGTGCATATTGTGTATATAAAGGGCACCCCCTACCAGCAGCCTTGGCCTGGGATAGCAATTTCTTAATATTTCATATCCTGACATCCCTTGGCCTGGGCTACATGAATAATTTTAATTTGGCATGGTATGTAAGCTTCATCCAGTTGTTATAATATTTATATTAACTATCTATCATAAAGACTTAGCTGTAACTGATTTGTTATATCCCAATACTCCCATCTGAAAACTTGCGAAATATTTTTATAACTAAAAAAATGAAATGTACTGCCTATGGCTATCTATGGCAATGCCTACGGCTATGCCTATGGCTATGCTATATGTTGTATGGAGTGAGCCGTCGGTACGACGGATCTCGACCTCAGTCAGTATCGTGTGTACGGTTGTGGCTGAACAGACCGATCCGCGATGCACATTGTCGTCCACAGACACGACACACAAAGGTGACAGTGTTTGATGAAGGCTGGGTAGCCTTCCGTCTTAGTCTCTTCTCTCTCAGGGCGTCGCACCGCTTTTTTTCGAATTCGTGTAGGCCGAAGTGGCGTGTGCGACGCCAGAGGGCACGGTCCATCTCTATGGACTCCCAGGTGTTGTGAGGCACGCCACATGATTTTAGTGTTGCCTTGAGCACGTCCTTGTATCTCTTTCGCTGCCCTCCCCGTGTTCGTTTGCCGGCGTCCAGTTCTCCATAGAACACTGCCTTGGGGATGCGGTCAACGGCCATTCTCACAAAGTGCCCGGACCAGCGGAGTTGTGCACGCTTGATGTGGTGTTCGATGCCATTTTGTGCACAGCGCTGTAAGACCTTACATGGTGTTGGAAATCATGTCTTGCCACTTGATGTTAGCGATGCGCCTTAGGCTGCGCATGTGGAACTGGTCGAGTCTCTGTATGTGTCGGCGGTATGGTGTCCACGCCTCGCTGCCATATAGCAGTGTCGGTAGAACCACGGCACAGTATACACTGATTTTGGTGGCAAGACGTACACCGCGTTCATTCCAAAGGCGCTTGGTGAGTCTGCCGAATGACGCGCTCGCTTTCCCAATCCGTGTTGAGACGTCATAGTCTATCGTGGCATTTTGTGATAGCGTGCTACCCAAGTAGGTGAACTTGTCAACGACGTTCAGTGGGTTGTTGTCGATGGTGATGACTGGAGCCGAGTAGTCTGCTCCAGGCTTCGGCTGATACATCACCTCGGTTTTCTTCAGACTGATAGTCAATCCGAAACGGCGGGCGGATCTGGCGAAAGCATTAGTAATCGCTTGTATGTCATTGATCGTATGTGCAAGAAGTGCACAGTCGTCAGCGAATAGTAGGTCTTTGATCAGTAACTTGGAAGTTCTTGTCTTGGATTTGAGTCGTCGAAGGTTGAATACGTTTCCTTCAGTTCGGAACCGGATGAGTGCTCCCAAGTCGTTGTCATGGAACGCATCGTTGAGCATGGCTGAGAATACTAATGTGAATAACAGTGGTGCCATCACACAGCGTTGCTTGGTGCCATTTGTTACCGGGAATGGCTCTGACGTTTGACCCTGATCTTGCACTCGGGCAACCATCCCTTCGTGGAATGAAGTATTACGTCGACAAACAAGTCAGGGCAACCAATCTTTCGCAGTATCTGCCATAAGCCATCTCTGCTGATTGTGTCGAAGGCTTTCGTCAAGTCAACAAACACCATGTATAGAGCTAGGTTTTGCTCTCTACATTTCTTGGCTATGCTAATATGCCAATAATAAGCGATATGGCTATATTTATGTTTTCAGTGACAAAACGACGTGACTGTATTGAAAGCATACATACACGCATATGTAGTATTGGTATGGCTTAATGTCTAGTATGGCATTCTATAAATCGTCCAGGTAAACTACATAGTTTTAACTGTCGCAGACACATTTCGTGTGAATGGTGCCTCAGCCTCAGGCTCTGCAGCTGATTGTAAAATTGTGTCGTCCTGCGGCAGCCGTAAATTAATGGTCCCTGTCGCCGAAAAAGCTGCCACCAAAAGTAAACTAGCAACTGTTTTTGTGGTGTCTGTCGCTGCTACGGTTATGTTTGGCAAATGTTCATTAAATAGTGCAGTCTCAGGCATAAAACGAAATCTTTCACAAATGTCGTATTCCATCAGTTCTTCATTCGGATAAAACTCGGAAGTGGGCGGCTTGGTTTTGACTTGGGACGCTCAATTGAAATCGGACTGCGTATATTCTCTAAGTCTAAGTCTAAGATGACGAACTTTCAATGACTTCAATATACGTATGTGTGAGCTGCCATCTTTATTTATTGTTATAAGATGTTCATGATCGCTAACAGCGTCGATTTGACGTCGTGTAAACGCAACTTTTGATCTTGCTATCGCGGTCACGATCCGTTGTTAATGCCGTTTAAACAGTAAAATGAAAGCATGTTGTGTGTCTGTGGCTGTAACAGTGATAATTATTGTTTGCTGAAAGGGTGGATTAGCACCTGTTCAGGGCTTTGTGTACTCTAAGGGACTCCAACCAGACTGCAAACTGGTACAGTATTAAACAATTGTAGCCCAGACTGTCTCACTTGAGTCAACATACTGAATTAGTAACAACTAGCACAAGCTCTAAGACTAAGTGGACTCAGGGCTTCTGACTTGAAGACAACTTTGTGTGGCTTCACTGCATTCAGAAAGGGAATAGCTCAAACATACACAATGTCATAAACTATTTGACTATCAGGCTATATGGTGTCAATATAGCTACACAAGTGTGCGCACTTTGTGCTTTTGTATTAGAGCACGTACAAAGCTTTGTTGATCTCGATGCTTGTAAACAATTATTTGTGTTAAATTCATGTAAATCAGCGATTTAAAAAATCGGAAGTAAAAAAATAGATAAATCAATGATTTTTTAAAGTGATTTAAATCATGATTTAAATCAATGATTTAAATCAAACAACCCTGGCCGTCAAGTTTCTTCACCGACATTATACTAGTACACTCACTATCAACGATAGACATATTACAACATTTACTATTATTATCATGTTATATTTATGGTAGTTTTGTACACAGTTTTGCTTAGCTTTAGTCTTAATGTTTTGGTCAGAATATAATGACATGCTATCTATATTAATGCGTTGTTTCTTATTTGTTTCTAAGACTAAACCTAGTCCTGGGCCTGACTTAGTCTTAAAGGCCTCCACAAACAATGCCATGGAAATAATGTTTCCTGTTCAGTGTCCTCATGATATTGTGTGTTCACACTCGGTCTGTGTACGCATTTGCCATTACATTTTCTCACTGCCTTACGTGAGTCCCAAGCACAAGCTTATGGACTATTGTCATGTGCATTTTAAAAATCTCCAATTTAATCACTCACCTTCGACAAAATGGAACACGCGCGTGCGGTGACGGTTTACGATGTGACGCGTTAGAGAGTTTTTTGCAAACACACCAATCTCAACTCCCTTCCCGATCCCGATTTCGCGCGCAATCGGTACGGTGTCGGTGAGTGGGAGATCGGGGACCGAGTAGAGCTTTTGCAACATGCGCCAACGTAACCCGATGCATCTACAAATGATGGAGAATAACCGTGCCAAAGTATCAGAGTTCTTGCACAACTAGTTTTTGAGTTATTGGTATTTTAAGCAAAACAAGAAATCTTGATTTCCGATAAAAATATGTAAAATAAAAACACTTGTTTATTTGGTTGCGTGTTCCAAATTCGTGCGTCGCACAATTCCGTGGCAACGCAGTATTTTATCGTTCTGCGACTAGCAGTTCGTCATTGGAGGTCGGTGTTTATGCCGAACTGACAGCTACATATGTGAACATCGTATCAACACAAAATGTGAATTTATTTACGAAAATAATAGTCTGACAATTGTGCTAACTTTGCATATGTGAACCTAAAGCCTAAGGCAAAGCAAAAGATGCAAGAGTCGAAGACGAAGTTAGACAACTCGAGTATATATTAAAAAAATACAATATATAATTTGTTTAGTTTATACTATAGGACTGATCTACAATGCAATGTCTAAAATTAAATCTACGGTGCAGTCTGTGGTGTCGTGTATTTTTTTATCGTAGAAAGTGTGCACTTAAAATACATGGTTGAATGTGATTTAAAATATATATTATGCTCCCTCCTTTGTGTATGACGTGTTTCCATTTTTTTTTACAATAAAGTTATTATTATATTATTATTCCGATGCACTAAGCCCATTAGGCAGTAGCGCCATTAGGGTGATAAAGAACGCATATTTAGTCTTACAAACAGACACTAGTAAGATGTAACATGAACATTTAATGCAGAACAAGAAAACACCACCAACCGAAATCAAACCCGGAGAGCGAGAGCCTCCTTGACCCAGGGAGCCGGGGTCACCGACAAACAGCCAGACGTAAATCATAATTGATCGTCTATTGGCGTGACTTCTTTCCTCTACTTATACTATATATGACTAATTATAGAGAAAGCAACTATACAATGATATTATTGTAATTATAGTCTAAGTGACAAAGTCGCTTAGATACTCGGGAGTGCCACATTAATTAATCTCAACCATGTGAGCACAACCATGTTTTCGAGCGAAGCCGAAGGTGTCATTTCTTCGTCGACATTTATGGCGTCACCATGGTTAAGAATAACACTACCTCGCTGGAGCATGTTGTCTTCAACGAAGGCCACTAAGGTTAAGCGCTGATACAGATCTTCAGAACGTTCATCAGCCTGGTCCTGGAGCTGAATGTCGGCAAAGTCAAGAAAATGGATGCCCGTAGGCGTAGACTGAAATCCGTAGTGTAGACGAATAGTTTGCCAGATGCAAGATAACCTAGTTGAATTCTTGACGATCGTGTTGCGCGATATAACTGGGCAGTAATTGGCTATCTGGCCTAACATCAGCTCTAGCATGTACACTTGCTGGAGAGCCATACGGCCGCCTGACGCAATGACGTCATCGTCAGTGAAACCTCTGTTTGGTTCAGAGGCACACTTCTTCCCCTAGGCAAAGTCAATCGCCCTACAATGTTTTTCTATCTGTTGCTACTAGTACGGCGAAGATCTCGCTCGGCCGAAACGTAAGTATTTTCATGAAACGTGAAACCTTACAAAAACGCCATAAACAGAACAATAAACACGTCTTTCGTGTATGTATGCATTCTTATATGTATACCACTAAAGTTACCTGACAATAACCATGTAAAAGTGTGAAATTATTACCTTTTTGTCAGAACGCATGTGCTTGTCAACATTTGTATATAACCGGATGTTGTTGTGAGCGAGAATACCAAGCGGGAATCCCGTGGATCTATATAAGGTTACGCTAAGAATTGCCGTCTGCTGGCCATGGAGTTACATCATTAACCATGCCCCTATAAACTACTAACTTACTAACGGGTGTTTTATTTATGTCTGTGCTGCTGGCCCACGAAATCGCGTTTGATCATGTGACCCAAAGGCAACATCACGTGCACAGTATGGCGGCTAATTGTGAACTGTTTTCTATGTCACCGATAAAAGTACTCATAATTAATTATTTAGAGCACATTTCTTCAGTTTCTTGACGCCCAATCGTCGGTTGTATGTCACGGAATACACATGTGAAACGGTTAGTGCGTATCGGTTTTAAAACTTAAGTTATTAGTTCCGTAGCCAAATGGCTACGGAACTGCCAACATTTCGCGTTAGCAAATGCCCGTCAGGCCTTTCGCCCCAGAGACGAAGAGCGGCGCCAATAGACGATCAATTATAATTCGCGTCTATGGCTGTTTGTGGGTGACCCCGGCTCCCCGGGTCAAGGACGCTCTCGCTCTCCGGGTTTAATTTCGGTTGGTCGTGTTTTCTTGTTCTGCGTTAAATGTTCATGTTACATCTTACTAGTGTCTGTTTGCAAGACTAAATATGCGTTCTTTATCACCCTAATGGCGTGGTGGCAGCGGTGGCCAACACGCAACGTGCACCGAAACAGTGGTGTCTCACGAAAACCGAAACCGTAAACTCGTTTGAGAACTGGCGTCAAAACCTTATTTATACTTTATCGCTCGACACCAACTTCACGCAATTTATTACCACTGACGCCAACTGGGGGAAGAAGTGTGCCTCTGAACCAAACAGAGGTTTCACTGATGATGACATCATTGCGTCAGGCGGCCGTACGGCTCTCCAGCAAGTGTACATGCTAGAGCTGATGCTAGGCCAGATAGCCTATTACTGCCCAGTTATATCGCGCAACACGATCGTCAAGAATTCAACTAGTTTATCTTGCATCTGGCAAACTATTCGTCTACACTACGGATTTCAGTCTACGGGCGCCCATTTTCTTGACTTTGCCGACATTCAGCTCCAGGCTGATGAACGTCCTGAAGATCTGTATCAGCGCTTAGTGGCCTTCGTTGAAGACAACATGCTCCAGCGAGGGAGTGTTATTCTTCACCATGGTGACGCCATAAATGTCGACGAAGAAATAATACCTTCGCTCGAAAACATGGTTGTGCACACATGGTTGAGATTAATTAACGTGGCACTCCCAAAGCTTGTCAAGCAACGATACGGCACTGAACTGAGAGCTAGAACACTGGCGTCGATTAAGCCTGAAATTTCCCAGGCCCTAGACTCACTACTTGATGAAATCACTTCCGCCGATGATGCAAAGATCATGCGTACAGCTACGGCTCACTATCAACAGAACAAATTTGGGCAGAGACAGTCTTTCTCAAGGCGTCAACCATCTCCATTTTCTGCTCCAAGGCGGTCTACCAGTACAAAAGCATGTCCACTCTGCAAACAAGCTGGCCGCAGCAACGTGCAGCATTTCTTGAGCGAATGGCCATATCTTCCCGAACAAGATCGTCGCTACATGGCTAAGATCCGTCAAGTCACTGACGTACACGAAGAGGACGACGAGTATGAGTACAGCCATGAGCTCCATCAAACCGAAATCGTTGACCAGCCTACGTTAGGCCTCGCTACGGCACAACGCATCGACATACGTCAGTCGCCTTATCTGGACACGTTTTGTGGCCATCACACGGTCCGAGTCACCATCGACAGCGGTGCAACAGGCAACATGATCCGACATTCCACTGCTCTGAGACTCGGTTGTGAGATCAAGACCTCTTCTCAATCGGCTCATCAGGCTGATGGGACATCGCCCCTGGCCATAATTGGCGAGACTACAGTGCGTCTAATGCGCAAAAACTACACCTTCTCGTTTTGTGGGTTAGTCGTGAAGAACTTGGATGTCGAAGTTCTAGCTGGCACTCCATTTATGGAAGTCAACGACGTGACCATACGTCCACCTAAGATAATCATCACGCTGTCTGATGGCACGACTTACACATATGGTACAACCGATGAATCTCCTAACCGACATGCAGTCCGACGCACCCACGTGTTGCGAGCGCCCCCCACCAATACCACGGTTTGGCTTGGCAAGTTCGTGGAAGTAAACCTCCCCACTGACTTGTTTACTACGGACTCCACATTCGCTTTGGAGCCACGCCTTGACACTACAGGCAACGAGTTCACACGAGACAGTGACCTGTGGCCACAACCGTGGCTCGTTACCAGCGTAGATGGCGTGGTACGTATACCCAACCTGACAAACACCACTCGCTTGCTGAAACGAAACGAACACTTTTGCCAAATTCGAGACGTGTTTGTACCGGACGTTCCAACAAACACTCCCTTACGTTCTGACGTTATCAGTAAGGCCATAGACCTACAACCTCGCAGATCTACACCTAGCAAGCACTCTGCCTCTGTCCAAATCGATCCGGACATGAAACTATCATCCGATGAACGTGCATCATTTCGCGCCATCATTGAAGAATACGACGATGTATTTGACCCTAACTACACTGGCTATAACGGCCATGTTGGACCTTTCGAAGCGGTCGTAAACATGGGACCTGTTCAACCACCTCAACGGAAAGGCCGCCTACCACAATACGCTCAAAATCAGCTCGTTGAGCTTCAGAGCAAATTCGACGAACTTGAGACGATGGGCGTTGTCGTCCGACCTGAGGATGTTCCTGTGAACGTCGAGTACCTCAATCCGTCGTTCCTCGTTAAGAAGCGAAACGGTGGACACCGATTAGTCACTGCATTCACAGACGTGGGACGCTATATCAAACCACAACCATCCCTGATGCCCGAAGTTGATAGCACCCTGCGTAAAATCGCACATTGGAAGCACATCGCAACAATAGATTTATCGAATGCTTTCTATCAAATACCTCTCTCCCGTGAATCAATGAGGTACTGCGGTGTCGTCACGCCGTTCCGCGGCGTACGCGTGTATGCACGTTCTGCAATGGGGATGCCCGGGTCAGAAATTACACTCGAAGAATTGCTATGTCGCATACTCGGAGATCTGCTCCAAGAAGGCAGTGTCGCTAAACTTGCAGACGACATCTACTGCGGCGGCAACACCATTGTTGAACTTCAACAAAACGTCAAAAGGCTGTTACAATGCTTCGCCAACAGTGGTTTGCGACTATCAGCCACCAAGACAACGATTTTTCCGACGTCAACTACCATTCTCGGTTGGATATGGAATATGGGTACCATTCGGGCGAGTCCTCACCGTATTGCTACCCTAGCCAGCCGTGAAGCTCCCACGACTGTGAAGGCCATGCGCGCATTCGTTGGAGCATACAAAATGCTAGCGCGTGTAATACCCGGTTGCTCTGCCTTACTCGCACCTTTCGATAACGCAACTGGCGGACGCCAGTCTTCTGAACACATCGGTTGGACAGACTGGTTACGGAAGGCCTTCAAGCATGCACAGGACAGTCTACATACGAACAAGGCTATCACGTTGCTTCGACCCTCCGACAAGCTATGGCTTGTGACCGATGGCTCCACCAAACAGTACGGACTAGGGGCTACCTTGTACGTTATGCGTGCTGGCAAATTGAAGCTGGCCGGATTCTTCAGTGCGAAATTACGCGGACGACAAACTACGTGGCTGCCTTGCGAGATAGAGGCGTTGTCCATTGCAGCCGCAGTGAAGCATTTCAGCCCGTACATCGTACAGTCGAGTCACACTGCGTCTATCCTCACTGACAGCAAGCCTTGCGCACAAGCTCATGAAAAACTGTGTCGCGGCGAGTTCTCTGTGAATCCGCGAGTCTCTACATTTTTGTCGGTAGCCAGCCGCTATCAGGCAACTGTCCAACACCTCGCCGGCTCAGCAAATGTCCTATCAGACTTTGCTAGTCGCAACGCACCGACATGTCTCGAACAACAGTGTCAAGTATGCACCTTCGTCAGGCAAATGGAGGAGTCGGTTGTCCTGCAATGCGTTACTACCAAAGATGTTACATCTGGGAGGGATCGACTTCCGTTCACCAGCAGATCAACGTGGCTAGCTATCCAAGCCGAATGCCCTGATTTGCGACGCACACTTTCACACAAGGGACGCGACCATCCACGAAAATAACGAATGCCAAAGACGTCAAGCGATATATAAACGTCGCATCCATCGCCCGTGATGGTCTGCTAGTCGTACGTCGTAACGATCCACTCAGCCCAGCACGAGATTGCATCATCGTTCCCCGCATGGTCCTTGACGGGCTAGTGACAGCACTACACATTCAATTGGACCATCCCTCATGTTACCAGTTGAAATTAGGGTGATAAAGAACGCATATTTAGTCTTACAAACAGACACTAGTACGATGTAACATGAACATTTAATGCAGAACAAGAAAACACGACCAACCGCAATCAAACCCGGAGAGCGAGAGCGTCCTTGACCCGGGGAGCCGGGGTCACCCACAAACAGCCATAGACGCAAATCATAATTGATCGTCTATTGACGTAGCAACTAAAATGGGGCAGCTAATAAGTCAACAACAGTTTTATGTACCATTGCTGTTGAATTATTTTTTTATTCAACCATATATATAATTTCAACATAATATAAACCACTAACCGAGTGAGCCTGCAAATCGGTGTTTCCCTATCTGATCGACACGGGCCCCGATCGTACAAACACAAGAAGCGATGACGTAGCACGCAATGCGAGATCAGGATCTGTATCGGGAAGGACCTGGAAGCCGAGATCTGTGCAATTGCAAAAACTCTGTTACACATCAAATTGACGGATCCAGATTGCGACGTCAGAATCTGATTGATGACGAATGAGCATGTGCCATTGTTTCGGTAGCTCTAGGACTAGGTGTCATACCAACCTCCAAAATGCTTCGCCTTAGCTTAGGCTTAGCCCTGCCTTAGGTAGGTATGTCAAGTAGAAGCAGATGCTGTTAAATTTTGGGAAATGTAAATGCCTACATACAGGACATGGGAGATACTGTTTTGGGTACTACTGTAAAAGAAAATGACTCAGAGAGTTACAATAAGCGCTGATATGAAAGTTTCAGAGCAGTGTGGTATTGCAGCTTCAAAGGGTAATACAATTCTTGGATTGATTAGAAGAAACATAACATACTAGGGAAAAAAGTTAATTATACCTCTTTATAAAGCAATAGTTAGACCTCATTTAGAATACTGTATACAAGCATGGATACCATATCGTAAGAAGGATATAGATACGCCTGAACGCATACAAAGGAGAGCAACTAAAATGATACCAGAACTTAGAGACCTTAGTTTTGAAGAACGCCAGAAAGAATGTGGTTTAACAACTCTAGAGACAAGGATGTTAAGAGGAGATCAGATTGAAGTTTTTAAGATATTGAATGGGTATGAAAATATTGATAGAAATATATTTTTCTCACTCAAGAAGGATAGCAGAACTAGAGGACATGAGGTAAAATGAGTAAAGGATCAATGTAGATTGGACATCAGGAAGCACTCGTTCTCACAGAGGACAATAAATGAATGGAACAAATTGTTCACAGATTGTGTAACTGCTAGCAGCGTGAATATGTTTAAAAACAAGGTTAACACATATCTCAGGAGGGCGGGTTGTAAGTAGATGAATATTGTTGGACTCTCGATAAGCCAATGGCTTCCATCTGGGCCTTTGGCTTGTATGGCAAATCTTGTTAAATCTTGTTAAAGTTCCGCTAGATGGCGTAACTTGTTATGGTCGACAAAAATAGCGTCGTTTTATGTGTCCCATATTTGGTACGACGGCGTGATGCTCGCGTTACATGGCCGCGCGAAAAACCAAAATACTCGGTATTTCATTCCGACGGTTTTGTGACTGTACGAAGGCGAGTAAGTTTTGTTTTGCAAATACTTGTTAAAAAGTACATATAATAGAAAGAAGAATTTTATATGAATAAATAACTTAAAATCCATGGTTGAATGTGATTAAAAATATATTTTATGCTCCCTCCTTTGTGTATGACGTGTTTCCATTGTTTTGACAATAACATTATTATATTATTATTATTATTCCGATGCACTAAGCCCATTAGGCATTAGCAACTAAAATGGGGCAGCTAATAAGTCAACGACAGTTTTATGTAACATTGCTGTTAAATTATTTATTTATCCAACAATAATTTCAACGTAATATAAACCACTAACCGAGTGAGCCTGCAAGATCGGTGTTTCCCTATCTGATCGACACGGGCCCCGATCGTACAAACACAAGAAGCGACGACGTAGCACGCATAGCGAGATCAGGATCTGGATCGGGAAGGACCTGGGAGCCGAGATCTGTGCACTTGCAAAAACTCTGTTACACATCAAATTGACGGATCCAGATTGCAACGTCAGAATCCGATTGATGACGAATGAGCATGCGCCATTGTTTCGGTAGCTCTAGGTCTACGACTAGGTGTCATACCAACCTCCAAAAAGCTTCGCCTTACCCTTAGCCTTAGGGCTTAGCAACCATGACCATGTTTATATATTGAAAGACGCAGTGACAGTGACATGGTGAATATATGTGCATGGACGGCTTGCAATACGGACTCCAAATAACACGAGAGACATAAAAATGAATTAGCTTTGACTTTGTCTTTTTTGAAACCTGTCAGCAGTCAACAGAAATGTTTGAAACGGATAGCGTTATGTGGCCGCCCCATATACTGGAGTGGCATGTATTGTCAGCAGTTTTTTATTTCACTTTCTATCACATTTCCGCATAAATAAAGTCATGGATTCAATGAAAAACAAAACATGACGGGGTGTTTGGCAGCTTTACATTTGCGGACATGTTTGTTGAATTCTTGACGGAGCCTGCTGAGGTTGCTAGGCAACAAGTCACGTGAATGATCCATCAATTGTTTGTCATATCGGACGCTTGTGATACGGACGGAACTACTGTAGTTACTCACGACACGACGCGTCCATCAGTTCAAAGCGTCGCGTGCGATGACGACGGAGCTGTTGTTTACGTTTTGCCGCGGTAATTGCGTGCAGAATTTACGAGATTGAAACAGTGGCAGACGAAAAGTTGAGGCGTGCATTTCGTCAAATGTAGTTTGAGTCATGACAAAGCAGTTTTGTTTCTGCTTCACATACCATTGATGCCATCAAACTGTTAAGCGCTGCATCAAAAAGCAGATGTAAGTGTGAATATTATCAGTAGGAGACAACATTCCTTAGCAGTCAATTCCATTTATATTATATTTTTCCCAGTATTGTTCTACTTTGGAACTCCCTCCTTCAATACATTCTTAGTATATACAGTCCGGATGCATGTAAGAGCAGTATGCAGACATTATATGCAAAAACAATTGCACTGTGTATAAGTTTATTATGTTCGTGTTCGCCTATCGGCCTGCCTGTATCCTCAGCACGTTGAGGTAAGACATACTATAGTAAGAGGAAGACCTGATCCTGTTAGTAAGTGTCCTATTGACCATAAATAAATTCATATGCGTGTATATGCCACCCATTTGTAAGACTATTTGATGACGGTCACATTCCCCGGGTTCATTGCTGATGCTCAACGAAGCTTTCCACCACAGTGGTTGGTCATATGTGATTACTGATGTTACACCATAGCGTTTTGCATGTTTACAAAGAACTGTGTTGAATATATGCAGGTGGCATCACTTCGGTTCATGTCAATCATTGGCAATACGATTATTGATGACTTGCTTGGATGGTTTCCGTGATTAAGTCAATTCTGCCAGACCATGACCATGGAAACCATAGTGATCGGAACAGGAGTGACGCCTACCAAAGGAAGTCCATATTGGGGGTTGGGACATGTGCTGCTTTCATTTGAATGAGTTGCTGGTAGCTCATGGATGACAAACTGCTTCTCTCTCTCCCTCCTTGTGATATTTTACGTGGAGTTTGCCGATTACAGCCATGTCACTTGGACTGAGTTTTGTCCTAGGAACAGTCTTACTCACTTTTGATCAAGGTATGATGCACTTACAATCATTCCCATACCATGGCAAGTGCCGTTCCCATCCAATGTTCGGATAACCCCGGTGTTGTGAATCCCTGACATGTTAAGTCTGTACCTTTGGTTGTAGCTGCATTGTGTGCGAAGTTCTTAACCTCTTGTTATGAGCAACATAATCCATGTTGGTGGCGGGAGTCTATGACCAATGCTGCCGTTATGTACCTGCATCAGCGGTACTAGACTAGAAATGGTCTGTTTTTATACGCATGTCAAATGGTTGACATGTTTATCAGCAATACTAAGAACGATATTAAAAAATGTATGTATGTGTAAAAAACAAAAAATTACTACCCGGTACAATATTTTACCCCAAAAAAATAAGTATCATATTTAACATGTTTCACTTCTCTGCCTTTGTCATGGCCACTGATGCAGACCTGCCTCCAATGGTTCAGGGTATGGTGCTTTTTTGAATTGTCATGGCAAAGCGGACGTCGCTGCATGCCAGTACCTGTTCGCCATGTTGTCACAACAAACGAAATCGAGATTGACACTGAATGCCAATTATAGTTAGAGAGATACCTTTACGGAAAATCACCCATCACAAGTTGACATGCATATATTATACTTGACAGAAATTGGTGTAGCTTATCTCAATATTAAGTTGTCTCGACGTCATTGTCATAGTGTCTGTTTTGGGCTGAATTTTAGCAATATTATTCACAGCGGCTATTTAGTTATTTGCACACTTGTCCTTGCAGTATATAGCAGTCTCGGTATCTGCTTGTGATTGCTATAACTGGCATAGTAGTAGCTAATTATGCGACTAAAACGCATGATAGCAGATGCTCATATTTCAGTCGCTCAATGTAGTTTTAGAAAATGTGTTCATGGTCATACATAAAAAGGTCGATATAGTTCGCAATTCACTAATAATTATGTAAAAGAAATGCCATGCCACTGTTAAGGTTATCCAACCATAACTGTGTTGAATATAAAACACTAAGACATCAACGTAACCTGTTTCTGTCTAGATGAAATACCTCGTCCCCGAACCACCGACTTAACAGACTGCACAACTGCAACATTTCTACTGTAACAGTCACACGGTCACATTGACATCGATACAGTTAAAAAGGGGTAATGGAGTTGGCCCTTCAACCTTTCACATTCACGCTAGACTATGGATAAAGTATGTGCCGTATTCATACCCACATCTAGCATCTAGGCGCAGTCATGATATCAGTTTCTTTCGCGTGAAAGTTGTTTTTATTTATGGTCTCGCAATTCACGAAACTGTTAACTGTGAAGTGGTCTTGTTATGTATTGCCACCGTATAACATTTTCTTGGCAGGCGAAAGGGGTAAACACGCAACCGTGCGTTCAGTCCGAGGTATCAATTACACACATCAGGTATGATTAAGAGCTGTAGGAATAGAACTTCTTTCGTATTTTCCTATATCACCATGAATATGTTTAATCACAATACAATTCGTGGGGGGCCTTTTGGACACTCCTTCTACAATGTACTCTGCCGTGTAATTCCTTTCCATTCATGTCTTATGTGCGTCTCTGTTCGTCGTATTAGATCAACTCGGTATGTTTCTGCCCCTTCCTCTCTTCTTTCCTGCACATGTATTTCCAATGCTGCATCGTGCATCATTCCATGTCAATCACTCGCCTTACAGGATAATTACAATCGTCGTAAAACTGCTTGAGATGATTGAAGTCCATAGTCATCACTAAGCTTCGGGAGGTTAATGATAATTTTTACAGTGCAGAAGATTCATGGTCGTAGACACTTGAGGAAGTTCACAGTCATCTCTAAGCTGCCGAAGAAAATGCATGTCTCACGGTTGTCGTGAGAATGTCAGAGGGCCACGTGAAACTGCTAGCAGCTCTTGGTCATCTTGACACAGCAGGAGGCTAATGATCATTGTTAAAATGCAGAAGGTTCACATTCATTGTGAAACTGTGGAAGATTCATAGGCAATAGTCAATGTGAAACAGCAGACGGTTCTTTACCATTGTGAAACTGCAGGAGGCTTATGATAGTTGTGAAAACTGCAGACGTATCATGGTCATTACAAACCTGAAGATGGTTCGAGATCATTGTGGGAATGCAGAAGGCCCGTGGTCACTGTGACACGATGTAGAAAACAAACCGCCGTTTTACTCTTGACAATCCACTGAGCGGCGGTTTAATTTATGATCAACTCAGGACAGATTGTTGGACGTTTCGTCGAAGTCGGTCAAACATAGTTCTGTCGCGGTTGGAACACAATTAAGCGCTAGTCAAGAGAGGATAATTTAGGGTAACATAAATCTTACATCGCATGTAAATAAGCAAATAAATTTAAACCTGATATCACTTGCTACTATTCATTCGTAGTGCCGTATGTCAACTGTTCACAAAGACATAAGTCCAAGGGAAATATAGTCATCGGGATAGTGTGAAGATATTCTAGAAAAGCAGGTGGTACACCAGAAAATTGGAGAAATTGATAACAGAGCGAGAGGAAGAGAGGGCGGAAAAGAATTCGTAATGTGGCAAGAAGAACAGAGCCACATCTCAAAAGGATGCAAACACGCGATCAATTTACATATAAAAGGTTTTACATGATATTCTAGTGGTGAAAGTTCGATGACGTCACTAGGTAGCCGATATCCCAGCATGTGTGTTCAATTTAGCGCTATTGTGATACACATTGTATGTCACGTCAACGTAACTGTACATCTAATTATAATCGTATGTTTGTTTGTATGTGGTTATGTTAACGTTTTGCTCCTTTGCTGAAGACATACCGAAGAGCGTCAGCCTTCTTTCCCGGAATGTTTGGTTGTACCAATGAATTTTCTTCAAACCTATAGCACATAAGGTATCGTAACATACATGTTGTCTTCGTACAGGAACGTAACGTACATGTTGTCTTCGTACAGGAACGTAACGTACATGTTGTCTTCGTACAGGAACGTAACATACATGTTGTCTTCGTACAGGAACGCAACGTACATGTTGTCTTCGTACAGGAACGATTAAGACAAAGCCACAGAGCGACGGCCTAATTTCATTCCTCCTGGTGAGTTTAAGAATATAATTCTCGCTGCAGTTTTTCAATCATATTTCACCTCAACATTTGAAGTTCTGCGCTTTCTCTTCAGGTTGTCCAACGTCAAAGACGGGTCTCGTTGTCTGTCTTGTGATATATGCTATACAGTTGGACGAAATCGAGGCTTGTAGACCACCAGGAAAAGGTATACACTTCATATCATGTGTCATTGCTAACGGAACTGGCAAAACCACAGCCTGAAACCTTCAAGTATTAATCTTATTATCTTCATATAATGAATAATGTTAACTATGTGGGCATAATTAATATCCGAATTCTTCGAGTGGTCCTATAACCTTCATATCATGTGTCATTATTACGGTGTGGACGTAACAAATTCCGAATCTTAAGGTATTTATCTCGATAACCTTCATATGATGTATCATTTTATCGATGCGGGCCTAAACAAAATCCGAAATGTCTAGTTTATCTCAATAAACTTCATATCATTTGTCATCTTAACTGTGCTAGTGCAACCGAAACCCGAAATATCCAAGTATTTATTTCAATAACCTTTATATATAGTTTGTCATTTTAAGAATGTGGGCTTAACATTTTCACAACGTTATAAAACACAAAATCACAATGGCATATTTCCTAGGTACGGAGATTTCCAAATGCAAGGTTTATTTACATTACGTTTGTTTATTTAGCGTAAATGTGTCTCAATTATCCTATTGTCATATGATAATACACCAAATTTGCAATGCTTAGTTAATAATTTTTCCTAGGTCTGATTGAATATTAATGCTATAATGACTATTTCTGAAAAGAGTATCTCAAACTCTAACGTCGACTTGGAAATGTAGCACTAATGTCTTTAGAAATGTCATTATTACGGTGTTTTAAGTATACATTACTATTAGAATATTCTGACAGAATATTTTTAATATCTTCTCTTCAATCATTAGGACAACTGCCGACACACGCTTCTTAAAATCATTCTCATTGTGTATTATCTTCCCGTCGACTGCCACAGTACATGACTTAGGCACTTGAATACATTTATTACATAACTCTTAGACATAATAATTCAACATTTTATCCAACACAACGTGGCGCGTAGACTTGTAGCAATCAATGAGTCTCTCGTGTATATATTTAATTTAATATTTTCTACAATAGAACACTTATACATTCCATCCGATGCTCAGTACTATGTGCATATTATCTACCAATACTTTATCGCCGACCGTTTGCTTTGAAGCCTGCGGCATCTACAACCCGAGAACCCATATGTGCTGCCACGGAGTAATCCAGTTGAGAGAGTTCAATGACGCCTGCTGCGAAACGCGCGGCTACTACAGCAATGGCTATATATGCTGCAACAGTGTCGTCCAACTGAAAGGATTGACAACGCGTTGTTGCGACACCAAAAGCTACAACTATAAGAGGTTCTTCTGCTGCAACAACAACATTTACCCGATCGGGGTGAACGGCTTACGACAGACGGAGGCACGTTTGCTGCAACAACGTCATTCAGCCGATCAGCCGGCCGTGCTGCAGAAAATACTCATTCCTCAAGCAGATCTGCTGTAAAAACACACTCTACCCGAGACCCCTGTACAACGCCTGCTGCGGAAACGCGGCATATAACAAAACCTCTCAAATTTGCCGCAAGGGCGTCCTCATGACCAGGTATAATTACGGCACAGCCTGCTGTGGCGCTAGATCATACGACTCCAACATGTACATCTGCTGTAGAGGCGTTCTCCATCGTCTTTCTCCAACAACAGTCTGTTGCGAACCCATCACCTTCAAATTTAACACGCACAAGTGTTGTCCAAATTTGGTAGTGCGCCTTCGAAACGCAAGGTGCTGAACGCCGATCCCGCAGAGCACACGCAGACATTAGCTTGGTGTTGCCACCTGCTGGACATTTGTGTTGAACTCTCGCGAGAATATGCCAGAAAAGGTAACAAGAGTTATGGTCTAACTGGTGCTTCAATGGAGCAGACTACTGCTTTATATAGTTATCTTAACATAACACAATTAACTTGACTAAGACGTTGTAGAAATATATTTGCATGTTTTTAATTATTTCATTGCATGGTGCGAGATGATGGAATGTCTTATTCATGTAGCGTTGTTCTCCTGCTAATAAAAGTATTCACAGGACAAATAGGATATTGTTCTTTTTTATTCCACACCATTACAAAATAAATGTGTTTTTGCAACATCAATGTTGTTCTTTACACATATCGTTTCCTCCTACCATCCACTTAACCTATCTCTGTTTACACGACACAGCGTCGTCCAACCATCAACTTAACCTGTCTCTGTTCACACGACACAGCGTCGTCCAACCATCAACTTAACCTGTCTCTGTTCACACGACACAGTGTCCTCCAACAACCGACTTAACTTTTCTTTCTTTACAAGACACAGCGTCCTCCAGCCATCAAATTAACCTGTCTCTATTTACACGAGACAGGGTGCTCCAGCCATCAAATTAACCTGTCTCTATTTACACGAGACAGGGTGCTCCAGCCATCAAATTAACCTGTCTATATTTACACGAGACAGGGTGCTCCAGCCATCAAATTAACCGTCTATATTTACACGAGACAGGGTGCTCCAGCCATCAACTTAACCTGTCTCTATTTACACGAGACAGGGTGCTCCAGCCATCAAATTAACCTGTCTCTATTTACACGAGACAGGGTGCTCCAGCCATCAACTTAACCTGTCTCTATTTACACGAGACAGGGTGCTACAGCCATCAAATTAACCTGTCTCTGTTTACACGAGACAGGGTGCTCCAGCCATCAACTTAACCTGACTCTATTTACACGAGACGGGGTGCTCCAGCCATCAACTTAACCTGTCTATATTTACAAGACACAGCGTCCTCCAGCCATCAACTTAACCTGACTCTATTTACAAGACACAGCGTTCGTCAACCACCGACTTAACCTGTATCTGTTTACACGACACAGCGTCCTCCAGCAAGCAACTTAACCTGTCTCTATTTACAAGACACAACATCCTCCAACCATTGACTTAACCGTCTCTGTTTATTTAACTCAACGTCCTCCAACCACAGGTTTAACTTGTATCTGTTTTCAACTTAACCTGTCTCTGTTTACACGACACAGCGTCCTCCAACCATTGACTTAACCGTCTCTGTTTATTTGACTCAACGTCCTCCAACCACAGGTTTAACTTGTATCTGTTTTCAACTTAACATGTCTCTGTTTACACGATACAGCGTCCTTCAACCATCGACTTGAGGTGTCTCTATTTGTAAGACACAGCGCCTTCCAATCATCGATTTCACCTGTCGCTTTTTGCACGACACCGTTTCCTCCACCTCCAACCACTGATTTAACTTGTTTCTAATCTAGACAGATTAGTGAAATGGTCTGAGAAATGGCAAATGTTGTTAAATTTTGGGAAATATAAATGCCTACATACAGGACATGGGAACTTGGATGTAAAATGGGAGATACTGTTCTGGGTACTACTGTATAAGAAAAGGACTTAGGAGTTACAATAAGCGCTGATATGAAAGTTTCAGAGCAATGTGGTATTGCAGCTTCAAAGGGTAATCAAATTCTTGGGTTGAGTTAGGAGAGACAAAACATACAAGGAAAAAAGCTAATTATATAGCTCTTTATAAAACAATAGTTAGACCTCATTTAGAATACTGTGTACAAGCGTGGAGACCATATCGTAAGAAGGATATAGATACGCTTGAACGAATACAGAGGAGAACAACTAAAATTATGCCAGAACTGAGAAACCTTAGTTATGAGGAACGCCTGTAAAATGTGGTTTAACAACTCTAGAGACAAGGAGGTTAAGAGGAAATCAGATTGAAGGTTTTTAAGATATTGCATGGGTATGAAAATATTGATAGAAATATGTTTTTCTCTCTCAAGAAAGATGGCAGAGCTATGGGACATGAAGTAAAGTTAGAAAAGGATCAGTGTAGATTGGTTATCACGTAGTACTCATTTTCACACAGGACAATAAATGAATTGAAAAAAATTATCTACGGATTGTATAACCGCTAGCAGCGTGAATATATTTAAAAACAAGTTTGACACATATTTCAGGAGGGCGGGTTACACGTAGATGAACATTGATGGATTCTCGATAAGCCAATGGCTTCCTTGTCTACTTACCATCTGGGCCTTTGACTTGGATGGCAAATCTTGTTAAATCTCTATTTCCACGGTCACAGTGACATAGATACAGTGACGGGGATGATTGAATTTGCCCTTCAACCTTTAACATTTGTGTGTGTGTGTGTGTGTGTGTGTGTGTGTGTGTGTGTGTGTGTGTGTGTGTGTGTGTGTGTGTGTGTGTGTGTGTATCATTTATTCGTACGCAATAGTTTAGGTAAAAAAATCATTGGCAGCCTGATTAACAAGTGCAGAGTGCGTTAATCATGTTGTTAACATCGTTTTTTGTAAAACCGGGTAAGTCAATCTCGTTATTGGATACACGCAATAATTCGAGTATGCACCAAGCGATTCCTGTCAGCTCTGGCTTGTATATTCATACCCACATATAGCATATCAGTGGAGTTTGTTTCTTTCGTGTGAAAGGTGGCTTTATTTATGGCACCACACGTCACGAAACAATTTATTTTGAAGTGGTCTTGTAAAGTACTGCCAACATATAACATTATCTTGGCAGGCGAAACAGGTCAACATGCAGCCGTGTATTCAGACCCAGATACCAATGACGTCAACTGTGATTGAAAACTGTAGGAATAAGAAATCTTTGATAAATCACCTTGACGCCTTTCGGCTGATTAATCACTGCGGTGCTCGAGGCTGCCTTGCGGTTCCTCCTACCATATGCTTGCTCTGTGTTGTTTGCCGTATCTTTCCTTGTATCTCGCGTGTTCTCTGTGTCTCTCTTCATCATACTATACCATCTTAATCTAGTTCTGTCCTTCCTCCGTTACCTGTTGCTTGTGTTTCCAATGCTGCATACGTCGTGTTTCAGTCCATATGACATGTCCCTATCGATCCAGTCTAGCTTTGTTTCTCCGTCGTGAAACTGTCATCGTAAAATGGCAGTATATATACGGTCAGCGTTAAACTTGATGTGGTTCACGTTCGTCTTGAAAATACAAGAGGCTAACGGTCATTGTGAACACTGCAGGAAGGTTTAGAACACCGTGACAATTCAGGAGGCTCAACGTCGTGCATATACGGGAGGGTTATGCTCATACACTTTCTGGAGGCTCATGATTAATTGTTGAGGTAATCGAGATTTGCCTTTAATAAACGGCAAAAATGCAGTATTTCAATGGCACAAGTGACACATGTAAACAGGCAGCCGATTTTGTAATCACACTCCGTGTGGGGACAGGCCCTCCTTCAACAATATGCTCTGTTAGAGATGTCATGTGACACTCGTCTTATATATGTCTGTCTTCGTGGTATTAGACCATGTTGGTCTACTTCCGCCCCTGCCTGTGTTCCCTGTTGTCTTCACTGTGCTGCACTCCATGTCACATTCCCTTAACAATGCAGTCAGTTCCGTCGTCGTGAAACTGGGGAAAATGCAGAAAAAAAAATGATGGATGCTTACGGTCACTGTGACACGATGTGGAAAACAGATGTTCCCCTCTGTCATTACTAGCGTTATTCCCCGGAGCGACGGTCTAATTTATGATCAACCAAGGCAGTTTTGTTGATACACTGTTATGGTATTATGAATTTATGGGGGAACAGAGTACGACATTTTTTTAAAACAATTAACACCTCTAAATCAAACATATCATTGCATTACAAATACGTTTGAAAGTATTGTTCATACTGGTAGTAATGCATTTAAAATTTCACACAAAAGTTCCATTAGAAAATAAGAGGATTATCTGTATTGTCAACACAAATGACCCCCGTGATAGCTTACACCACTTCCAAAAGATCGGGTATGCTCATTGACAATTCTAGATGCATAGTTATGGGTAGTTTGATTCATAATTTATCATTACATCTATGACAGAGTGAAACAACACTATCATTCCTGATATTACGGCCATTTCTATATATCGAGGCTATCAGTCGTTCTGGTATGGTGTAGTAACACGATTGAATCACTATGACCATACAATATACGTGATGGATGAGTTTGTACTTCATGTGTGGATCTGTACTTAACGTTTTGTTATTGCTGTACAAATAAATTAATCAACTGTGTAGACAAATTAGTGGATGCACAATAAAACAAAGTGTAAACAAGTTACGGTTTGAAGCAGTCTGTATTTCATAATCTAAGTTCCATCTTGCTGTTATTGTGTAGAACGATTGGTTGTGGATTTAGTCCACTTTGACATAATGGTTGTTCTTGCCAGCAGATCTAGCAATGCAAATCATTTCATAGATCACCCATATACCTTACAAATAGGCACAACAGTAACACAGATAGTAATTGTACTGATGTTTTTTATATTTTATACTATCATGTTTAGATGTATTTCTATTTGATACTATTTGATGTGCCGAACTCTCTCTCTCTCTCTCTCTCTCTCTCTCTCTCTCTCTCTCTCTCTCTCTCTCTCTCTCTCTCTCTGTGAGACTCTCTCTCTCTCTCTTTCTCTGTATCTTTATCTCTATATATCTCTCTCTCTCAGAGAGAGAGAGAGAGTCTCACAGAAATTGTAACACAGAGTTATTGGGTAAAGGGTCTAGCTGGTAGTTGAATTGGTAAATGTATCACCATGTTTACGTCCCATCAATCAAATCTGCCGTGTTTCTACGGTCACAATGACATGGATACAGTCACACGATGTGATGGAGTTGGCCATTCAACCTTTAACATTCAAGCTAACATAGACTGTGGATAAAGCATGTTGTGTTTCCTCACATCTAGCATATAGGTGCAATCATGAGATTTCTTTCGTATGAAAGGTGGCTTTACTTATGTCACCACACGTCACGAAACAATTTATTTTGAAGTGGTCCTATAAAGTATTGCCAACATATAACATTATCTTGGCAGGCGAAACGGGTCAACACGCAGCCGTGTATTCAGACCCATATACCAATGACGTCAACTGTGATTGATAACTGTACGAATAAGACCTATTTGATAAATCACCTTAACACTTTTTCGGCTGATTAATCACTGCGGTGTTCGAGGCTGTCTTGCGGTTTCTCTTACCATATGCTTTCTCTGTTTGCCGTATCTTTCCTTGTAACTCGCGTCTTCTCTGTATCTCTCTTCATCATACTATACCATCTTAATCTAGTTCTGTCCGTCTTCTGTACCTTTTACTTGTGTTTCCACCGCTGTCCTCGTCGTGATTCAGTCCATGTGACATTCCCCTATCCATCCAGTCTCGTCTTGTTTTTCCGTTGTGAAACTGTCATCGTGAAATGGCAGTACATATACGGTCAGCCTTAAACTTGACGAGGTTCACGTTCGTCTTGAAAATACAAGAGGCGAACGGTCATTGTGAAGACTGCAGGAAGGTTTCGAACACCGTGACAATTCAGGAGACTCAACGTCGTGAAGATACGGGAGGGTTATACTCATACACTTTCTGGAGGCTCCTGATTAATTGTTGAGGTAATCGAGATTTGCCTTTAACAAACGGCAAAAATGCAGTATTTCTATGGTATCAGTGATACAAGTAAACAGGCAACCGACTTTTTTATAACACACCTTGTAGGGGCAGGCCCTCCATCAAGATGTGCTCTGTTTGTCATATCATGTTACACTCGTCACTGTGCTTCACTCCATGTCACGCTCCCTTACTAATTCAATCACTTCTGGTATCGTGAAACTGTAGGAGACGATTCACGATCATGGTGAAAATGCAGAAGGCCTCATGAAAAGTCAGAAGGCATCATGGGATTGCAAGAGTCTCATAGTCGTTAAACTGTTGGAGACTCACGGCCATAGTGAACACTGCATGATGTTCGTGATCATTTTGAGGATGCTCATGACCAATGCGAAACACCAGGCTCATGATTATTGCGAAATTGCTGCATAAGTAACATTATCATAATAAAACAGCAGGAGCCTCATGATCTTTGTGAAACTGCAGGAGGCTCACGATCATTATAACACTACCATTCCTGATATAACGAACATTGCTATATACTAATGACTTATCCGTAACGGTTTATTCGTGTGTGTACTGTAAGTGTAATACCTGTGTTTATTTAATTGTTATGTTTAAATCAGCTCCTTACCACTATGTACTTTTAAAATAATCTACATTTTATGGTTTTATTTAATTTATGTAGTTTTATGTAAATTATGTATTTTATAGTTTTATTTCATTTATGCAGTTTCATGTAAAGCGCCTGAGAACATTTTATCTTAATTGGATTCCGGCGCTATATAAATTCCAAAATTCCGATTCCGATCTTGTGCGTATGGGTTGGAGATACGTAGAGCGAGACGTGCTGTGAAGCTACTTGTAGCAGAGAACTATTGAATCCGGGGAATTATGGTGTAGAACAAGAATGAAAAGAGATAAACATATCTCAAAAGGGATGCTACGCGATCACCTTCAACACAGCTGTTTTACATGATATTCGTGTAGTGAAGCTCTTCGTTGATGGCAATGTGTACCGTAACTCCCAACCTGTGCATTCAATGTGGTCCTATGTCATCGATAGCGTAGTATGTGACGAACGTGTCGACGTTCCTAGAAATACCGCAATTCTACACAATAGCCAGACCAAAATTAAATGATTTACCAGTCGCCTGATATATATTAGAACCATTCATATGCAGTGACGTGTTTAGGCCCACGACTTCATTGGCTTACATTTTGTATGTGTCTTCGTATGTAACTGTTGAGCTACTACATGGTAACATGGTTAACTGATTTGTGACTAACCCCCTGCCCCCACCCCTTCGCGAGATCCTAAATGCGCCTCTGCATCCATGTAATTTTACTACATGCATGGTCAATTTGTATTATTATGAGTATGGTAAATTTGTATTAGGCTTTGAATCGAAAGAACCCGGGCTCGAATCCTAATACGCTTTATACTTCATCCCCTGACAGGCCTGTTCATTCCAACGCCATCGCGACTTCTCTGGGATGCATTCAGCCAATCTGCAAATACTGCGCAAATACTATTCGTTCAGATATCCACCCCTGTCTCTAGCTAGATATTCATTTATACAGCTGGATGAACTGTGGCAACGTGGGATGAACGAAATTGCCAAAGCTTCGAAACGGCAGTAAGATGATTCGAACCCGGGTTCTGTCGATTGATAGCCCGATGTTCCATCCACTACGCCTCCGCGCCTCACAAACAAGTATAAATACGTTAAACAAGTGTAAATACCCTTGTCCTACACTGACATAGAATTTGGCTATACATTGATGATGACATTGACTATACAATGCAAGGCGGGAGACAAATATTTTCTTTTGCTCCATGTTAAGATGGATGTATGTGTTTGTCGCATCGGCATTTTTCAGTTCAGTTGGATCAACAATGTGGGGTAGGTCAGGATGACCTAGCGTAGAAGCCACGTCATCTCCGTTCGGCGTCACTACACATTAGTTGACCCAGGAAAAGTGACATGTGTCACGTGGTGGGCTCTTTAGGAAATGTCTTTAAAAGGCAGAGTATCTGCGGGAATCCACGTTCATACTACGAGAGATACACCCTTAACCGCCGACATTATTGCTGACATCACAACAAAATGGTCATGTAAGTGAAACGTTCGCTATAATATTCCAGGCTATATACAGCAAATATTTACATTTACGAGAAAAAAGTCCTTAGCATAAAATATGTTTCGTTCGCCGTTAAACATGCATGTGTCTATTTAATGATACTACTGATGGGGACATATTTTCTTCTGGTGAGGCTTACCCAGCTGTTTTTGTTGTGTGCATTCTGCGGCAACACTGAAGACCTTCAGCGTTCATTTCCACGAATATATGGTTGTACCAATGAGTTGTCTAAATCGCGACTAGGGTTTCAAAACAGTACTTTTTCAACAAACAACGTTCCTTCTTTTGGAACGTCGTAATTCCAACTTACTTGGATATAAGGGAGACAATACAGAACGCCAACAATGTAACATATATCTCTGACGAAGCAGCAAGTATTTTAGAAATGTTATTTGTGTTTCTTTTAGATTTAGGTTAGGAGATTTCCATGTCGAACTCCATAATTGTGACGATCTCGACTGAATTATATCCACAAACATAAGCGCGTGTGTCTGTGTGTGTGTGTGTGTGTGTGTGTGTGTGTGTGTGTGTGTGTGTGTGTGTGTGTGTGTGTGTGTGTGTGTGTGTGTGTGTGTGTGTGTGTGTGTGTGTGTGTGTGTGTGTGTGTGTGTGTGTGTGTGTGTGTGTGTGTGTGTGTGTGTGTGTGTGTGTGTGTGTGTGTGTGTGTGTGTGTGTGTGTGTGTGTGTGTGTATGTGCCCTTCTATAGTTGAACTACTGCGCTCTATCTTCAGGTTGTCCAGTGTGATAAACGTTACCCTACTCTGCCTGGTGATATCTGCCATATACCTGGACGAATCACATGCTTGTGGACGACCACCGCGCAGACGTCCGAAACGTAAACCTATTTATCTCGATAACCTTCATATCATGTGTCTTTATGGAGGTGTGGGCATAAACACAGTCCGAAACCTTCAAGTATTTGTCTGTGCAATCGTCATATCATGCCTCATTATAACAGTGCGGACATAACCAAAACCTCCAAGTATTGCCCTCAATTCAATCCACATCATGTGTTATTATAAAGGGGTGGGCCTACCCGAAACCGACATCGTCTCGTGTGAACACAATTTTACGGTCACAAGTGTATCAGGAACGGTGACTAATAAAAAGTTAAAGGTAAAAGTTAAAGGTAACTGCGACCTTTCCGCGTGACCTCTCAAAGCACTTTACACTCCACCCTCTGGCAGACCTGTTCATTCCAACACACTTATCTGGGAATCAGTAAACCACGATTATGTGTCTGCCACTGTATATTGCCACATATTTATTTATACAGCTGACTGAACTGGAGCAACATGGATTGGATAAACTCCCACAAGCTTCGAAAAGGCAGCAATATGAGTCAAATGAATGATAGTTTCACCCGCTGTGCTGATGCTATTGGTATCGTGAACCGGGGCAAAACTCATTCCAAAACTCGGTTCTAAAACTGCTTCCTCAGCTGATTTAGCCTATCGTTGGTTCGTTGGTGTCCAAATATGTAGTGTGTGAATAGTTTATGTAACATTCGCAGTCGATTTAATAAAACAAAATGCCTTTTTTTTCAATTCATCGAAAGAATTGACTTTAGTCGTTTGATCTGGTAAGGATCAAAATAGTGGATATCCAAAATGGTAAACACTGTGTGCTAATCGTGGGCGTGACTTCCATCCTCTCGCCGATCACATGACAAAGTGGAACAAAATTCACAAAAAAATCATGATTTTTTAGCATTTCGGTTTTCACTTCAGTTAATGCTTGAACAAAAACTACACACAAAAGTTGTACAAACGAGCTAGCATGTTGCAGTGAATACTAGGTAGGTTTTGTTTTTCACAAAAATAATTTTAATCAGTCCTGGGAACAGATATATATATATATATATATATATATATATATAATATATATATATATACATATATATATATATATATATATATATATATATATATATATATATATATATATATATATATATATATATATATATATATATATATATATATATATATATATATATATATATATATATATATATATATATATATATATATATATATATGTATATATATATATATATATATATATATATATATATATATATATATATATATATATATATATATATATATATATATATATATATATATATACAGGGTTCGCATAGTAAATATTGCGTGGATGAACGTGGAAGAATGTCAGTGATTCACATGAGTATGTGGCATATCGTTATGTTTACGAATACTTCTTCTTAGTAATTATCGCGTGGATGAATGTGAGGAGAGGTAAGGACGCATTGATCGGTCCTGCAGTAGGTTGCATCGCTAGATTCAAAGATTGATTCAAATATTAAATGGAATTAGAACCCTGAGAGCACGATGAAAAAAGTAAATTCAAGGATGTATTGTCACAGTATGCTCAAGAAGTTTGGAGTCAGTGCGGATCTTCTTCTCGTGTTTTATAATGCAGTCATTTCCAGTGCTATATCTTTTGGGGCAGCCTGTTGGGGTGGGAATGTTTCAAAACATGATCAAGGGAGGGTGGATAAAGATATACATAGAGCCAGTGGTATTGTTGGTAGACACACAACTTCCAGTCGTTGTATCGAGGGAAAGTGTTATTTAAAATTAGTTTAAGCTAATCAACTACTCCGAGACCCCTCACACCCCCTCCATGTCACTCCAAGACCCCTAACACCCCCACCATGTCACTCCAAGACCCCTCACACCCCTTCCATGTCACTCCAAGACCCCTAACACACCCTCCATGTCAATCCAAGACCCCTCACACCCCTTCCATGTCACTCGAAGACCCCTCACACCCCCTCCATGTCAATCCAAGATCCCTCACACCCCTTCCATGTCACTCCAAGACCCCTAACACACCCTCCATGTCACTCCAATACCCCTCACACCCCTTCCATGTCACTCCAAGACCCCTAACACACCCTCCATGTCAATCCAAGACCCCTCACACCCCTTCCATGTCACTCGAAGACCCCTCACACCCCCTCCATGTCAATCCAAGACCCCTCACACCCCTTCTATGTCACTCCAAGACCCCTAACACACCCTCCATGTCAATCCAAGACCCCTCACACCCCTTCCATGTCACTCGAAGACCCCTCACACCCCTTCCATGTCACTCCAAGACCCCTAACACACCCTCCATGTCACTCCAAGACCCCTAACACACCCTCCATGTCGAATTTTATTCACGACTCAGTCACAGAAGCAGCATATTTTTACTCCCCAACATTAAGACAAACCGCTACCCTCTGCCACTGCCATTAAACTAGACATATATCTGTGATAAAATAACCTGTGATTTATTATGTATATATGTGATGTACCAAGTCTAGACCTAACGTTCAAGTGTTTTATTTCTATCGTATTGTAAGTGTCGATCGGCACTGCCATTTCCTGATCGGACGAATAAAGTAGTATTGCATTGTACTGTATTGTAGATAAGAATGTACATTTATGTTTAGATTATTTTCACCACCCAAATTTAACTAATGAATTTAATAAACAATACAGCACAGAAATATTCCGCTGTATCAAAGTGATTGATTGATTTGTGGCATTTTCTAAGATAAAACACACATGTGTACCGTCCGATGCACTGCATTATGCGAACGAACTGTTATTGTTGTCTTGTTATATCGCCGGCCGTTTCCATTGCAGCGTGCGGTATCTACAATAAGAAAACCCACATATGCTGCCAAAGCGTCCTTCAGACGAGAGGCTACAGTAACGCCTGCTGCGGAAAGCGCGGCTACTACAAAAACGGGTATATCTGCTGCAATAATGTCGTCCAGTTGAAAGGGTTGACAACGACTTGTTGCGACACCAAAAGCTACAACTACAAGGCTTTCTTTTGCTGCAACAAAAACGTCTACCGGATTGGGGTTAACGATTCCTGCTGTGGCACCCAAGTCTATACCAGTCGCATGCAAATGTGTTGTCAGAACGTTGTCCATCTCAAAGGTATTTTATGCTGCGGTAGTCAGACATATGACCCGCGCACGCAGATTTGTTGCGGCAACATTCCGTATTCGAAAGGTCCGTTTGTCGCATGCTGTGGCAGTCGGACCTATGATAAGCGCAAGCAAGTCTGTTGCGGCAACACTCCGTATCTGAGTGGTCGATACGTTGCATGCTGCGGCAATCGAGCCTACGACCAATCGAGATACACTTGCTGTAACAACGTTGTTCAGTCGATCAGGCTGCCATGCTGTGGAAAATACGATCCCGCTAGGCAATTATGCTGTAGAAACGGCCGCCTCTACCCGAGACCCCAGTATAACGCCTGCTGCGGAAACGGGGCCTACAACACAGCGTCTCAATATTGCTGCTCGGGCGTCCCGGGTCCCAAATATACGAAGACTGGATGTTGTGGAACCAGAACGTTCGACGCCAACCGGCACATCTGCTGCGGAGGATATCTCCAGCATCGACTGGGGCTGACCTCGCGCTGCTGTGGAATTCGGGTCTTCGACAACAAAACCCACATCTGCTGTGACAAGGTCGCCCACAGGAGAGGCGTCAATTACTATTGCTGCGGCCGCTCTCCTTACAGCACGAACTATTACAAGTGTTGTCCAAATGGCGTATTGCGTCCTATTAGTACAACGTGCTGAACGGCCGTCCCTCGGAGCACACCACCAATGTACGCACTCAACATACATTAGCTTGGTGCTGCCGCCTACTGGATATTTGTGTAGAACTCTCGCGAGAGTTTGACAGAAAAGTGCAACCGAGATTTAGTGTGAAAAGGGTCTAGGTGCGTGTAATGCTTCAGAACGTTCGATGGCGTAGATTTATCGTTGTATGCATTAGTTAATCCAGAGACGTAACGCTTTATTTAGTTATACTAGCATTACACAATTAACATAACTAAACTGTTTTAGATATATCGTATTTTGGATAATTTCCTACATGTTCCGAGACGATGGAATGCCAATCTAATTCCTGTGGCGCTGTTCTCTTGCTAATAAAATATAATTACTGGACAAATAGGACATTGTTATGTTTCATCACATGCCACTTAACATTAATGCGTGTATACAATAGTGTTGTACAGGAGGAATCACACGCGCGTGCGTGGGTTTGAGGGAGAGAGGGGGGAGAGGGAGAGAGAGAGAGAGAGAGAGAGAGAGAGAGAGAGAGAGAGAGAGGGAGAGAGAGAGATCCTAGATTGGGATCTAAAGAATATATAATTGTGTTTGTTTTCGATGTAGGAGATTTCCAACCTAAAACAGTCAGACCGTGCATTGGCATTTCTCTCTGCCTCTAAGAAGAAGTGAGTTTCACTAGAACGCTGTCGCTGGTTCACCGGCAGTTAAACCTAAGTTAGTACACTGTAAAACACTAAACTGGCAACTGGCTGACCCAAACTGTCAACATCAGCCAGATAGGTTGTTGTCAAAGGGCGCCATGACCTGAGCTCTTTGGTGGTGACATGAACTGGATTTATAGTGTTCTGTCCTTATTTAAAGTTCTCAACTTTCTACCAATAACACCCTCCCCTTTCTTTAGACAAGCAGTATTCTACGTATTTGATTTGTGATCACTTTAGCCTGTGTTTACATGCTTCGTCGTCCACAATATAGTGACACAGAGCATTCATATATGCAAACAAATATATTATGAACACTTTGGAAACGCACCTGCCTGAGTGCCTGCCTGCATGCATGTATGCCTGCATGCCTGCCTGATCTATCTACTTTTGTAGGTCACATATTTAAATTGCCTTCGCATTCGCGTATGTTTGTAAATTTTGGCAATTTACGATACTGCCATATTTAATTAATGCTCTATTCAGTGTCATGTTAGTAGTAAACTTTAATTCCCTTATTCCAAGTTTGATGGCAACATTAATATGAACGATTACTGGAGTAATGTGTTTACAATTCTCTCGTAAATCAGGATAAGCCATGAATGACACGACGAGATTGGTTGAACAGTAGAAGTATTTATGTCATTGTTGTCCGCTGGGTGGCAGCACAAGAAGTATATAAGTATATATGATAACATCTCCCTTCTTAAGAAAACACATTTCTTGATCCATTCTCTGCTAACGTGTATAGTCCATAATTATAACAAGTCTTCTTAATCTGTTCTCTGCTAATGTCAATCAATATGAACGTAAAATGAACCTGTAACACCGAGGAACTAAACTACGATATAATTGAGAATGTAATGTTACATACAAGTACGTTTGATTAAGACACTAGTCAATACTTAAGATTACATAGTTCATATATCATTGGCTCATAATGTCATGGCACACTTTTAGACACCAAGACGGTTAGTTGGATGCACATATCTCCCCACCCTTGTCTTGTATGCGTCTCCGATGTGAGCACATGTTTGTCCAGCCACATGGCTTGATTCGTTTCCCTTGCTCTGTTCTTCACAAGTAACCGGCTCAGCTGGATTAACTGCTTCGTGCTCTCCGTCTGCGTTCTCGTCATCGTGGCGTTTATCTGGGAGTTTGAAGGTATCTCCAGTCGTTCTTATGTGGCGCCGATTCCTACGATACTCAGCTCCAGATTTCGTGGTGACCAGGTATGACCTCGGTTCGTTAACCTTCTGTTTCACTATGGCTGGTTCCCATTTCTTTGTCACATGATCCTGCACTCTCACACTTTGACCTCGGTGTATTTCCTTCAATGAACGTGTATGTTGGTTATACTGCTTTTGCCACTTCTCTTTATCTCTTATATTCGCGTGCTCGTAGTGGGCATTTTGCGATGCCTTGGTGCCCCGTGTGTATTTTCATAAAGACCTCGGCTTGCATGCTCTTAGGTATGATGACACGGTTTCCTTTCAGAAGTACTCCATTGTACACCACAATCTCATCTCTGAAGTTCCAGAAGGACGTAATGTTTTCTGGACATTGGTTCCTGTATTGCGGTCATCCATTGGTTACAGTTCTGGTAAGAACTTGAAGTGTTTCATCGCATTTTGTCATCCTTGATTCGGAAACACCAGTGACGTCGTGAATAGTCACGTTGATGTCTGGAATTTTTTCCCCGTGAATGGGTAGACGTGAGAGTCCATCTGCTGTGGGTGTGTCCTTTCCAGGCACATTCTTGACAGTGAAGTCATACTTCTGTATACGTAGCAGCATTCTCATCAATCTCGGTGGGGCGTTTGTCAGATTTTTAGGCGGAATGATGGAATCGCTCGAGACCGAGCACGATACCAATCATTTCATGCTCAATGTTGCAATAGTTGCTTTCAGTTTCTATCAGACTCTTACTTGCATACGAAACTAGTTGTCCATTTTGTTGAAGTGTCGCGCCGATTCCCCTTTTACTGGCGTCTGTCTGTATGGTGACTGGCTTGCTGGAGTCGAAGTAAGCCAATGTTGATGCTGCAGTGATTGCTTCTTTCACGTTGTTGACCACTTTCTGATGTTCAGGGCCCCACATAAAGACATTGTCCTTCTTGATAAGATCACGGAGGGGTGCTGTTGTGAATTTCCTTGGGGCCTCAGGTAAGTTCGTGGCACGCCAGTCAATTGAAGGTATTGGTATGCCCGTTAGTTCCACCATCGTTGCCAGCAGTGTCAGCCGACAACGTTTACGAACACGGCAGTATTACTACTATAACGCTGTGTTATGGCTGTGCCGCAGCCTTACAACATTATATCTATGTCACTGTCAGTGACGAGTAGGCTTATAACACACACACACACACGCACGCACGCACGCACGCACACACGCACACACACACACACACACACACACACACCCACCCATCAGCGTTACAATGGTAGATGAACATTATATACCGCCTTGCATTGTCATATTTGTGTTTATGACACTGATAGTTCATGCCCTGCATACGAGTGTCTTGGCTTTTACACCGTCTATGGAACGCAACTGTTTTATCCCCAATCAGTGACACTCGTGACCTCGTCAGGTCATCGGCTTCGGAGGTTTTTTCCGTTTCAACCATTAATAATATTGTCTGTTAACCGTGTGCATGGTCTTGATCCCGTCAGACACCATGTCGTGTTGATTTCTGTCCTCTTGCATATTATATCATATGTAATTGAGATAAATCAGGATAAACCATGACTGACACAACGAAGTTGGTTGAACAGTAGAAGTGTAAGTATTTATGTCATTGTTGTCCGCTAGGTGGCAGCACAAGAAGTATATATATAACAGTTACGTCGGTCGTCGAGCTTGGAACAGAGGGGCCAGCGGTCGACTACAACGACGAATATTACAACAGGTTGAAAGCAGAATTTTGAATGACGTGGAAACTAGCTCATTTCGCATCCACTGTCTCACAAAAGAAGTCGACCGCGAAGCGTGGTCGTACTGTGACGCAGCCGGTTGATGATGTATGCAAATGTATGCCACGCCTATTCAATGTACTAATTCAGCAGCTATGCTTGCGGGAGATAGTTGGATTCGTTGATTTGTGGATATAGTTTTGTTGGGTGAGCAGACCCGTTTATCTGTGATGAGCTCAATCTAAACGGAACAGCGACGGCAGGTTCGGCAGAAGAACTGCAAAGAACGATTGATAATAGCATGTGTAGCATTAGTTATTTAAACTGAGTAGCAGGGGATTCCCAATCATTGATAGAATAGGCTTAGCGGACTGACTAACCGAATTTTGGTATAAACAAAAATATCGTTTTTGTGTGTCTTTGGAGCCCTTTCTCTGTTTGTGTGAGAAACACAACTACAATTAAAAACGGGTAATCTGTCCAATTTAGTTTCAATGACAACGACAGGGCAATGAATATGCACACTGACTTGAACGTATTCCACCTACAGCACGGTGTGCAGACAAAAGTTGGTACATTTTACTAATTTGTATAAATAATTTTAGCAAGCAGTCGAGACTGGTTTGCAGTATTAAACAGATACAACTCTTGTTGCTGCTCAATCAGTTTCCAGCAAATGAAATACAAAGAAAAATATCCATAAATACAAACTGTACTTTTAACAAGATTTAACATGATTGCCTTCAAAAACAACCAGTTCCAGATGGCAAATGGACAAGGAAGCCATTGGCTTATCGAGAGTCCAACAATTTTCTCATTTATGTGTAGCCCGCCTTTTTATCAGATATCTGTCAATTCTACTTTTAAACATATTCACACTACTAACATTAACACAATCATTTGGCAGTTGGTTCCATTCATTTATCACCCTCTGTGAGAAAGAGTACTTTATCATGTCCAACCTACACTGCTCCTGAACTAATGCTGCTTTGTGTCCTCTTGTTCTACTGCCTTCTTTAAGTTTGTAACCCTTGCTACATTTCTCATGACATTCCAAACAATAGTTGGGGGTAATTAACCCCCTAGATGTGGTATCCAACAACTCTTCGCACAATATTGACAGATATATCATGTAAGGCATGTGGCCACATAATATTGCACTGCAGCAACCAGAATGTGCATAACCACACATGGTAACCGATATATTGGGAGGGATTTCGAGATTCAAAAAATTCTCTTGAAGTCAGAAACAATTCGTAGCTGCTGATAGATCGAGACTTGAAAAACGCCTGCTCCACTTTCTTCCCGCATTTTTTTCAATCACACCACTGGCCAATCAGATGCTCTGCATGCATCACATTTTTTGCTGCTTGTTCACTCCAAGTATATAAAAATTGTGGTACCCAATTTGTAGGCACTTTTTGTTCTGTAGTGAATGGAGATGTCAGTTTTCACTTACAAATGTTATTTCTTTGTTCAATTTGTTATTATTGAGTAGCTGGCGTCCTACGCTGAGTAGCTAGCGTCCTACGCTGAGAGATGCCTACCCATTTTCGGACCTAACATAAACAAATATACACAACTCTAATAACCATAACATTATGACTATGTTAATTTACACTGTCTATACAAAACTTGACATTCACATCAATGATGGTTTAATAGTAAACCAGAAAATCATATCCTAATACCACTTACGCGTACGCAACCGCACACGCACGTGATTACGTACACACCATCGAGCGAAATTCTATAAACCTCGAATCAAACCAGGGTTTGTTCATGTGTCAACCAGAAGTCCAACGATGAAGTTACATTTTATTTCATTCAGTTACTTCTGAATAACATACATACGTATTAGCTTCCACTTTACATAGGAAGTGCGTGTAGACTAACTTTTGGATTAATGAGTCTGTAATTATATATTGATAAATAGTTTAATACGACGTAGATACTCCACGCCCAAAAAGCAATTATACGCAGGTGGTTACACTACCGTTCAGCCGGTCATGTGCGCACGGTTATATTAAATAACTGTGTTAATTATTCTAAATATGTAGGGATGAGTTTTACACGAAGCTTCAAATCAGGCAGTCAGCAGGACAGGGAAGCAACAACACTGGGAACGTTCGTTATACCGGTTGACTTGCAATTTAATCAGCATTAATCCCGCCCCCTCACTTCCCCGATCTCCCTCCACCTCCTTCTTGGGTGAGGATTTACGCGCAGTGTCACAAACAAGCATTTTTGTGTGAATGCGCTATCGCGCGCACGCACATACACACGCACTTACGTGTACGAACACATGGACTCACGCAGTGACGTGATGCAGCTACATCCACATCAAATGCCGGGCATGCAGTGGCATTGGACAATGGATATCGTCCAAAATAAAAGCATTCATACAGGCCTATGTATGTAGGTTTACCAATTAAATGACACTCAGAGTTAACCATATATATGAACATATAATTCATTTAGCTATGTCATTTATCTTATGGATTATATATTCACAGCTACGGTAGCGACCGAGCGAGTGTGTTAAGAGAGACATTGAAAAGGCAGGAGCGGACAGCCGATAATGGAGAGGATGACAAAAGATCGCAACAGGTGGAGACAAATGAAATGATGTGGCCCCACGCCCCAAAGGACCAAGGGAAAGACAATCGTAATAGATGGAGACGACAAATGAAATTATGTGGCCCACGCCCCAAAGGACCAAGAGAAAGACGATCGTAATAGATGGAGACGACAAATGAAATTATGTGTCCCCACGCCCCAAAGGACCAAGGGAAAGACGATTGTAATAGATCGAGACGATAAATGAAATGATGTGGCCCCACGCCCCAAAGGACCAAGGGAACGACGATCGTACTAGATGGAGACGATAAATGAAATTATGTGGCCCACGCCCCAAAGGACCAAGAGAAAGACGATCGTAATAGATGGAGACGACAAATGAAATTATGTGTCCCCACGCCCCAAAGGACCAAGGGAAAGACAATTGTAATAGATCGAGACGATAAATGAAATGATGTGGCCCCACACCCAAAGGACCAAGGGAAAGACGATTGTAATAGATCGAGACGATAAATGAAATGATGTGGCCCCACGCCCCAAAGGACCAAGGGAAAGACGGTGGTAATAGATCGAGACGACAAATGAAATTATGTGTCCCCACGCCCCAAAGGACCAAGGGAAAGACAATTGTAATAGATCGAGACGATAAATGAAATGATGTGGCCCCACACCCAAAGGACCAAGGGAAAGACGATCGTAATAGATGGAGACGACAAATGAAATGATGTGGCCCCACGCCCCAAAGGACCAAGGGAAAGACGGTGGTAATAGATAGAGACGACAAATGAAATGATGTGGCCCACGCCCCAAAGGACCAAGGGAAAGACGATCGTAATAGATGGAGATGACAAATAAAACGATGTGGCCCCACGCCTCAAATGACAAACGGAAAGACGATCGTAATAGATGGAGACGACAAATGAAATGATGTGGCCCCACACCCCAAAGGACCAAGGGAACGACGGTGGTAATAGATCGAGACGATAAATGAAATGATGTGGCCCCACACCCGAAAGGACCAAGGGAAAGACGGTGGTAATAGATCGAGACGATAAATGAAATGATGTGGCCCCACGCCCCAAAGGACCAAGGGAAAGACGGTGGTAATAGATCGAGACGACAAATGAAATTATGTGTCCCCACGCCCCAAAGGACCAAGGGAAAGACGATTGTAATAGATCGAGACGATAAATGAAATGATGTGGCCCCACACCCCAAAGGACCAAGGGAAAGACGATTGTAATAGATCGAGACGATAAATGAAATGATGTGGCCCACGCCCCAAAGGACCAAGGGAAAGACGATCGTAATAGATGGAGACGACAAATGAAATGATGTGGCCCCACACCCCAAAGGACCAAGGGAAAGACAATGATTATCACTTACCATCCACGTACCTCCCGTCCCGTACCGCACAACTCTTCGAAACACACAATGCATAGTTTTTAATTCTCAAACACCTTCGCTTTTCTTTGTTGTGTGCACTGAAGTCAGATGACGCGTCTACCATATTGAATGATAAAAATGCAACATTTGCACGATTGGTTTGGTACACTACAGAACATTAAAAGGGGAATTGGAAAAGTGCGTAAAAATTGGGTGCCACGAATCTGATATCCCTGGAGTGAACAAGCATAAAAACCAATGTTTTTACAGCAAAATATTGTCGTCATTTCGATATGCCCATTCCATCAATAATTCCCCGCTCATATAATTTAAATAACTAATGATACCCACACTATTGTCGATCGTTGTTTGCAGTTCTTCTGCAAAACCTATTCCGTTTAGATGGAGGCGAAACTCGGTTTCTAGTACCTTCTGACATTTGGAAATACCATATTTCTTTAGGAAGGCTGTTGTCATTTATCTGAGCCACGAGCTGATTTGTGTATCTCATATATGCTTGTTCGGGGTGTTTGCCCATTTGAGTATGACCTTTTTGTGTATGCGAACTCTTCGTATTATACCCATGTAGCAACTGAAAGGCATGTCCTATCGTAATATGCTTTCTGTACAGGGACTATGCTTCAGCTATAAGAGTAGCGCGGAAACTACTATGGCTCTATGCACCAAACATTTCACTATGATTGATACACGGTAAATCTCGTCCACAAATGCTTGTGCAGCCGATCAAAAGTTGACGATGTCTTGCAATTCCAACATCCCTGAATTCAGAGCCTTCATTATTTCTTAAGTCTTTTAGGCTACGATATTTTCGCAGTAATGCCCACAGTCATTGTCTTACTACGGCCCACGAGTGGTATACCTATGTCATTCAATGATCGATCTCCTTTCTTAAACAGTGTGATCAATTGTGTAGGTATCCACTATTGAGTGACGCGTGTAACATTCTAGACTGACAGTATAAAGTTGTGTGTCCCCACACGTCTACGAATCAAACTGTCTATCACACTTATAGCTGCTGATATAATGCGTTGAATGGATGTGGCATACATTTGAGATAATTTACATACACCATGAACCGACTGCGTCACTGTACGACCCGGGTTCGTGGTCGCTTTCATTTGTAAGACTCAAACCACACGAAGTGAGCTAGATGGCACATCATTCATAGTTCTCTCCGATGTGTTGTCCAGTCCGCCTTTGCGTTGATGTCTTCCGCTGGCACTTCTGTTCGAAGCTCGTCGGAGGATGCGACCAAGTTGCACTATACTGTCGCTGTCTGTAACATTGGCTACACAAAGCCGGTTATACCAATGCCGATTATTCAGTTGCCAACATTTTGGCGACTACTGTTTCAGTTGGCAACTCAAATGTAGCCGTTACGTGTAGGTTCTCTTCTCAGTTGACAAAAGTTGTTATGGACACTTAGCATGTGACTAATCTATCGGCCGATGTATAGTTGCCAAATACTTGAAGACAGACAAACTGTTGGCGACTAAGACTCGGTATGTGTATGGCGAGCATAAGTTTTACACAATGCTCATTATACTTTACTACGTACATAAATCCCATACAAAACTGTTTACAACACAACAGCAGACGAGTTTACAAGCATTAAATGTATGGCTTTGACGATCTTCTCTGGGATGCCATACGCATGGAGAATCCGGAACAGTTTCTGTCTATCTACACAGTCAAATGCTTTCTTGAAGTAGATGACGCTAATGACAGCTCTGTACTGCGTTGTGTTTTAGTTGGTTCTGTTACTTATGTCCGTATTAGTTTAAAAGTGCGACGACACGTCAGCATTATACATTACTACTTTATCAACGCATATTTATTTAATTAAATATCCCACTTTAGCAATTGACCAGATTTAACGTGTGCAAATCATTACACAATTTCAGAAACAACCTACTTTGGAAAATTTAAATATATTTGGATGGAGCACAGATATTACACTGATTGGGTATAAATGTGTAGCATGTTCGTGTGTATGCTTTCATTACGTCCGTACCTTTAGGCATTGCTGGGTAGGTAATATATAATAATCGTGAAAAGTATCAACATAAAACATAACTGTAGTAATCATATCTGCGATTTATGTAGGGTGGATCTATAATATTTCGCAGAGTGGCAGTTCACTCGAAGTTATAACGCTTCCTTCCTAAATGTTGTTATGGCTCAGAACTTCATAGACACATTATAGTACGAAATGGCTAATCAACCTTTATTCGTGGTCTTCCTATATGTGACAACCGATTGTTTGTACACCAAAATAAGCAACATCTGCAACATCTACCAATATGTGTGTGTGTGTGTGTGTGTGTGTGTGTGTGTGTGCGCGCGCGTGCGTGCGTGTGTGTGTGTGTTTGTGTGTGTATGTGTGTGCTTGTGTGTGTTTGTGTGTGTGTGTGTGTGTTTGTGTGTGTGTGCGCGTGCGTGCGTTTACGTACAGAACTTTCGCGTGGCAGAATGGAATATATGATGACAGCTGCAACATTTATGCGTGATGTACTTCACAAAGCAGCAAGTTTGTTAAGACGCTACCAACGAGCATATATCGGCCGTAGTGGACAGCGCTGCATGCCACAGAGATTTGTCGTCCGTCGTTGTAGTACACCACCGCAATGTCTGTCACTTTGGAGTTTTTGGACAACGTCAGCCGCATCACCTGCACAGAGCAACAAGACGTGAAATTGTAATCGGATAGTTGACAATTTCAGTATATTGTGGAGACAGAAAGAACAATAACGGAGACCTTGGGTGGTATAAACGAAGAAAACACGATAGCTACGGTGACAGCGGAAAGACGACGAATATATGACGATTGGTATTCACATAATTATGTCAGGCTTGTAGCAGACATTGCTACCCTCTCATGTATGATACATATATAAATACAGAGCGTCTACTATTTCCGAATGCAAACACACACACACACACACACACACACACACACGCACGCACGCACGCACACGACAAATCCGAACCCAGATTAAGCTATACTCAAACGTGCATGTACACACGCACGCAAACACGCATGCACATGCGCGTACAAGGACATATTACACACATGCTCGCACGTTATTCGATTGAATTGATATGAAATGCCGGAGGTATTATGCATGGACAGGCAAGGCAGCGATATTGAAACATTGCACATCGTCCATAATAAAATCACTCTGGTGCATTATACAAATAGCACTGCCGAAAATATATTGCTTGCGACTGATTCACTCCATGAAACAACTGTCCTAATACACGCCGATTAAGTTAATCGTCTACTTTATATAATCAAATTGCCCGTACTGATTCCATTAAGCCTAGTTCACCGTACCTGCGAAGGCGATATGACGGTGTGAGGCGACTGCATGTGTTTCACCAGCGACTGGACGTCCGGCTGCCCCGTCACCCACAAGTGTCCAGAAACCACGTCAACATTGATGTTTCCGACAGGCACTCCCAGCGGAACCACCTGAAACACAACAACTATCTGACTAACTGATTGGCTGAATAATTAAGTAACTAAATCAATAACTAGCTCCAATGTGATACCAATCGTCGATAGAGAATAAAATGTTGAAACCGACAGAGCTGCCAGGTCCACCACTATGTCTTCCATATTTGCAGAATCTTACCATCTATAGCTTTATTACATCTAAACCCCCTCCATCTCTCGCCCTCACATCACGAAAAGCGGTAGATATCACGTTTCTTGTGTGATGCTACTTAGCATATTTGGATCTTATGAAAGGCTTGTTGTCACTGTCATATTGAGAAGTCGATCCAACAAAGTAATTGTCAACCATACATCAAACAATATCATGTCCCACATTTTATACTTCAACACAGAAAGTTTGTAAGGTTATTCGGAAAATTTTGGGAACAAAACGAAGTATCAAAGACATGGAACTTCCCAGTAAAGTGTTCGGAATGGTGATTATGGACATAATAAGATATTGAGTTGATGATAAAGATTAACTAGCAGGCATCAGAAAAAAGATATACACTTGAAATATATTTAAAACAAAACGAAGTATCAAAGACATGAAACTTCCCCGAAAAGTGTTTTGAATGGTGACTATGGACAGAATAAGATATTGAGTTGATGATAAAGATGGCATCAGAAAAAAAGATATACACTTGAAATATATTTATTCTGCGACATATAATACAGCAGCCAGTTGAGCGGCCGACAAATGTATACATAATTTTGGTAGACTTCAAAAAGGCCTTTGATTCCGCGCACCGAAGGAGCCTTTAAAAAATCATAGAGAGCTACGGAATCTTACACAAGATAATTGAAATGTTTAAGATCTTGAACGCGGAGAGAGATTGTGCAGTGTTATATGAAGAAAATACAAGAAGTTGGATCACGATTGGTCACGAGAAGACAAACTGGCAAAAAACAGTAGCACAAGACGGAGAAGAATTGGGTGGAAAACAAGGAATGAAGCCAAATAGATGGCCGAAGATAGAAGGAATTGGAGAAGGAGCATTACAGCTTGATGGATCACTCTATCCGAAGAGGATATGTAAGGCAAGGTAATGGAGTTGTTTAACCCATATTGTTGTGAACAATTCAACAGTTGTAAACGGTCTCATGGGATAGGTAATTGTAAATCACAATGGGAGTGGTTGTTGTATAGATTAATTAGTGTAATACATGTAGAAAAAAAGCAGAGGCTTCTGGGAATAATTGACAGGTACGGTATTGAAACAAAGTCGTGATTGGCTCTAACGTGTCAGGGCTAAAAGTAGCCGTAAGTGTCACTGTCATCCGTCGCGTTTATAGCACAAATACCTTATCACACGCCTTACCTGCGTCAATGTCAAACTGTTGTCCGATTCCCTGATGTAAACACTCAAACGTTTCCCACCAAACTCCGACATGTATACGTATCTGTAACATGTGGCACGAAAATTAATACATCACTTATCAGTAAACTTTTAAGAATAAAAGAGATTCTTTAACATGCTTAGTTGCGTCACTGACAGACGGCGACGAGCACCACGAAACACCAGCAATGAATGAACCAACAGACTCTGACATTGCCACAGCATGATAGATGCGGACGGATGAAGAGTTTGGGTTTTCGCTCTGTTCCTTAACGTTGATATCAGACCTTATTGCTTCTCGTAATAGTGGCCGATATCGCATTACTTCATTCATCAGAAATTATAAATCCACGGAAATTAATTTAGATTTTTGCAAAATGCTTATTGCTGCAATTACCATCTGGAAACTGCACTGACTACATTTCAGATTATGTTGATTACATGACACATACCACGATGTGTTGTACAATTCGGCAGTTTTGGGAGAGTGAGAGCTTTAACCGTAATAGTGGGAGGCGGAAGATTGAGGCGGAGTTCGCCCACAAAAACTTGAAGAGTTGGCAAGTTTGACATTTCTATAGATATTTCGATAATGTTACGAATGTATTTCGAAAAAGAGCATTCAATGGAACCTAAAGTTGTGTTTTTTTTGGTCTATGCACTTATAAAAGTTGCTAAGCATAACCATTTGTAACTACAATTAATAATATTACACCAGTAGTTTACAAACAAAATCTTGTTGAACACACATCATCTTAATTTCACAGGCCGCGTCATACTGTTCGATAAATAAAAACATATTTGTATACACCTATTCCTATTCTCGTCAGTAGGTTACGACTATGATTTGATTTTGTGTATACCGGCATCATTTAATACGTCATGCGTAGTCTACGTTATCCGATTTTTGTAGAAATGCTAATACGGATATCGGTCGCGCTGGTTAACATGTCACCCCTCGGTCAACTGAATAAATGACCGGAATTTTCTAATTTTAGAACACATTCGAATAAACCCAAAACGTAACTTTTGTTTCGCTCTAATCATAGGCAATTCCGAAATGACGTCACGCGTAGTCTATATTATCCTATATTCGTAGAACTGCGCATATGGTTGTCGGTCGCGCTGGTTAACATGTCACCCTTCGGTCAACCGGAGAAATGACCGGATTCCTCTAATTTTACAACACATTCGAATAAACCCAAACCATAACTTTTGTTTCGCTCTAATCATGGGCAACTACGGATTGACAACAATGCTGCGGACACCTACCTGCCATCCGGGGATGTGTTTATACTATTCGGGATGCCAATTCCTGCTAGCAGAATATGCCCCCTGGTGCCATCGTAGAAGCCGACATTGCCAAGACTGAGACCACGAATTAACTCCACAATAAAATCATTCTTGTAGTAGTTGGTGAAGTAGAAACAGTCTTCTCCCGTCGCCACGATGTCATTGGGGCTGATGGTGCACATGGAAACAGCGATGATGTTCAAATATTCATTCACTTTGTTTAAACATTCGAAGAGCCTCCATATGTACAGTATCTACAGTTTTGTAAGCCCCTGTAAAAAAGTTAAATTGACATTGTACCTATCAATATGGAAATGACTCAGAACATTTTAAAACACGATTTTACGACATTAAGCTGAAAATGATAGCAGTCCGTTTATAGCACGTATCAGCTTACCAAACCTGTCGACATATTAACAATTCTGAATAATTTACTAGACGTTTATTCATATGTATTAACGACATGGATTTTTAGAAACACTGACTGCGTGATTGTAGGGTCACTGTATGTTCGCGTGTGCCACAACTGTCTTCTCTTCTCGTCGTACCGAAACTTCTCCACCGTATCTTGTCCTCCCACGTAAACGTTGACAACAAATATGTAAATTACGTCTGAAAAACAATTAATATACTGCGTCATGACCAATGATACAAAAAGCGAATGCGACTGTTACGTTGTGACTGAGAACATTACAATCCATTAAGAAATAACCACATAATCATCTGTACAGGTTTTATATCCGGATATACGACGCTATATAAGTAGGCAGAGCGTAGTCTCGAAGATTTTGGCAGCGTCCACTGTGGCTGTGGCGTCCACTGTGGCTTCCACTGTGGCGTCCACTGTGGCTGTGAAGGCCGATTCTTGAGTGGCAGTCCTTGCCGCAGCCAAAGCAGACGAAACAGGATGACAGTGATGGTGGTGCTGCTTTTTGTTTTTGCCGCATCCTCTTCTCAGCCGCATGTTGGTGTCTCTTTTCATCTGCCCATTCAATGCCTCTGCGTGTTGCCTGACGCCAAGCAGTGCGTTCTTCAGCCACTGCTTCCCAGTCTTTGGGGCTGATGTCACAGGCCTTCATGTCACGATTGCAGGCGTCCTTGAATCTGATGGCTCGGCGTCCCACTGGCCTCGCGCCACTGGTGAGTTGTCCATAGAGGATGTCTTTCGGCAAGCGACCGTCCTATATGCGCCGTACATGGCCCAGCCAGCGCAGGCGTCTTTGACTCAGCAGTGAATACGGTCCAATATGTCGCTGTAGGGGATACGGTCCTGCCAGGTGATGCCGAGGATACGCTTGAGGCACCGCATGTGGAAGTGGTTGAGGCTGCGCTCCTGGCACATGTATGTGGTTCACGATCCGCCTCCATAGAGGAGGGTGCTCAACACACGACGCTATATGAATAACAGTTATTATTATTACTAGAAAAATGCCCGTCCCCAGGACGGGATAACTAGGTAGGTCATACGTGACAACCGCTTCAAGCAAGTGATGCAATACCCCTTGCAATTTCAAAATGTTGTGTTGGTATGTGTTGGTATAGAATAGTAGAATATATTTTTATTTTACTGCGGGCCAATACGTGTGTGCGTGCTTTCTATTATAATTAGTATAAACGGCCCACATGTACTCTCAAACGGTTTACGAACCAATGTATCCACCGAGCGCGCTTAGTTCCTGCGATTGTTGGAAGTTAATGTTTTACGTAGCGGACATTTGAGTTACCACAAACACCATTGAGAACCCTTTCTTTACAGGGTATTTCGAGAAAAAATTATTTATTTCGTGGGGCGTAGATTAATACATAAATACAAAAATACGCTAGTTCGATTATAGTTATTACTTGTTAAACGACGGAACGCTAACGGTGACATATGGCCCCAGCCAAAGACAGTTGCAAAGAAACGTCCTATGTTGCACAAAGTCTTACTGTTGCAGTCTTTCCAAATGCTGATACCGAGAGGAGAGAATGTGGATCTGTCGAGGTCGCCTACGATGTCGAGCGCGTGGGCCCCATGACTGGGCTTCTTGAAGTCAAACAGCAATATATCGCCCCGACTCTGTGCGTCAAAGCCCTGTTCAACAACAGAGATGAGCTTAGGTTAAAGATACATTCTTTCGTTATGTCTCTCTGCTACGGCCTCAACGTTTCTCCAAATATCTTCGTCGTCGATATCTAATGTGTTGACAATTGTGTTGACACTGACGGCGGTTATCGTCGTCGTCGACTTAAGTATAGCATCGTACTATTAATAACCAACACAAACGGACACCAGAACTTACCGATGTGATGAACGCCAGTCCATTCGGTAGCACGTGGATGTCTTCAGCACCTTTATCTAGAAGACGCGGACACATATTATACAGAAGTTGTACTAGATTTGATACCGCGCATACTACCACGAAATAACAACCTAAATCATGTATATATGTTGTGTTGTGTGGAGCTATTGTGCGACATTAGGTAGACAATGTGAACGGTCAACCGTGCTTGTAACCTGAAAAATGATTATATTGCGGGCTCTTTTATAATATTATATTTGAAGGTTAAATTAACAATCCCAGCAAGCCGCTCCATGTGTCGGTGTATATACATACATCAATACGCACGTATGCACACACACACACACACACACACACACACACACACACACACACACACACACACACACACACACACACACACACACACACACACACACACACACACACACACACACACACACACACACACACACACACACACACACACACACACACACACACACACACACACACACACACACACACACACACACACACACACACACACACACACACACACACACACACACACACACACACACACACACACCCTTACACACACACACCATTACACACACCCTTACACACACACACACACACACACACACACACACACACACACACACACACACACACACACACACACACACACACACACACACACACACACACACACACACACACACACACACACACACACACACACACACACAATCATCAACACCTACCTATGTCTGGCACCTGTCTACAACAGTATGGCTGGCGGTTGCATACCGTCTTGAGGAAAGGAAACGTCCATCTGAAAACGTAAACTCGTCAATAAAACATGAAGATACGACACATGTATGGCGCTATTGCTTGGCTTCGTCTAAGTTGTTTTCAGCTTATCAAATGTCTATTTACGCACCTAGTGTGTCAACAAGGCATCAGGCTGATTAGATAAGGAATCTCGGATCAGCATGGGGCCATAGAGAGGCAATGCACATGACCCACAGGTGTGTGGACAGACCAGGGAGCTACACCAACCCATGTCCTAACTATGGACAAAGAGCAACTATGTTGTGGTTTTAGGCTGTTTAGCAAAAAGTGATTTGGAACTGCCCTACTTTTCCTAACACATAATGCATTGTTTGAGATTCTCACCCGCCTTGGTCTATCCTTGATGAGAGTGTGCATTGAAGTCAGATGACGCGTCTAACACATTGAAGGAAACGGTTGCACAATTGACAATATCGGCTGGTCACTAATGCTTACTATGGTTGTAAACATTTCAACTTATACTCTTGAAAGTGTCGGACAATTTCCAACTGCTAATTTGCTTACGGAACCACTCCAACTATATGAGACGGATAATGCCTTCGACTCACATAAGAACAATACTCACAGCAGGAATCATTGCACAACTTGATAGTGTCAGTCTGGAATGTTGCACGCGTTCCACAAGAGAGGGTATGTGCAAAACATAATCATACTATTTAAGAAAGGAGATCGATCAATGTATTGGAATGACATAGGTAAACCACTCGTGGACAGGGGGATGACAAAATTGAGTAACTGGCAAAGTACTCGCAAGGGTGTTCCTCAATCGTCTAACGGTTTGTATTACAAAGGTAATCATTCAAACTGTGTTTTTATATATGGAGAATGCACCGTGGAAATAAATATTTTGTGTCATTTGCGTCAACTCCAAGCATATAGGTATCTAAAAATTCATCTACGTAATTGCATTTTGCTTTTTTTAATTCGACCCCGTGGGACGACAGGAACTGTGGGCACAGCTGCGGAAATATCATTGCGTAAATGATTTGTGGAAATTTTCGAGGCACTGCAGTCAGGGTTGAAGGAGAAGCGAAAAAGCAAGTCATCATCAACTTTTGGTCGTCTGCACAAGCATTTGTGAATGAGATTTACCATGTGTAAATCATATTGAAAGGTTCGGTACATAGAACAATAGTAGTTTCCACGCTGCTCTATGGAGTTGAAGCATAGAATCTGCACCAAAAGCATGTTAGGATACGGCATGCATTGCTAGTGATACATGGGTATAACACGGAATATTCGCATACCCACGAAGGACATTCTCAAAAAAGCAAACACCCAGAGCAAGTATATATGAGAGAGACAAATCATGTGGCTCGAAAAGATGACAGCGGACTTCCTAAAGAAATGTTTTACTTCCAACATTCCGAAGGTACTAGAAGACGAGGTCGCCTCACATGTAGATTCAAATATGTAGTAATGCAAACATTGAAGAAAAGAAACATAGCCTTCAGGTGATTCAAGCAACCGAGACTGACAGCGAGAGAGATGGTAGTTTTCCGATTCATGTGTCAAGCATAGACAACATTGGAATGATCTTCATCGCTATGCAGTAAAGCAATACGTTAACCGTTAACTGTGGTGCATAGAATAAATATGTTGAAGTGTTAACAATACACATTTAATTTAACAACTATATAACCGATTAATATATAATGCTGACATGTAAATCACAATAAAAACTAGCACGAATACATTTAGAAACATTAACTAATCCAAAATGGCGTGTTGTGAAGGACTTACGCTGACTGGCTGCACAGGAGTGTTATGTAGCCAACGGTACATACAGCGAAAACGTGTTGCAACATGGTTACATCGACCGACGGACTTAGAACATATGCGCCAGGAGACGATAGCAACGACGAATGACACAACACTTTGAAGACAGAAGTCTGAATGTCGTGACAGCTAGCTCACTTCGCATCGACTGTTTTACAAATTAAGGAGAGCGCGAAGCCTGTTCATATTGCGACGCAGTTGGTTGATGATGTATGTAAATGATCTCAAATGTATGTCACGCCTATTCAACGTACTAGTTCAACAGCTATGCGTGGGAGAGAGAGTTGGATTCGTAGATTTGTGTGGAAGCTTTTATTGGCAGAACAAACCCGTTTATCTGTGACGAGTTTCATATAAACGGAACAGCGGCGGCTGGTTTTGTAGAAGATCTACAAAGAACGATTGACACTAGCATGGAGTATCGGAATGATGACATGATTTTAAAGAAAACAAATATACCTTGTTTGATGCTTGTTCACTCCACGGATATCATATTTTTGGTGCCCAATTTTAAGCACTTTTGCAATTCACTTTTTAATGTTCTGTAGTATACTACAGAAACATGTAACAACTATAACATTATAATATTTTTTCAGCGCTTATTTGCACTGTCTATTCAAAACTTAACATTCACATATATGAAGTTTTAATAGTGATTATGTACACACCATCGAGCCAAACTCTACAAACCTCGAATCAAACCAGGGTTTGCTCATTTATCAACCAGAAGTCGATGGATGAAGTTACATTTTCTTTCGTTCAGTTACTTCTGAATAATATACCGACATATCAGTTTCCACTTCACATAGCAAGTGCGTGTAGACAGTGTTTTTGCTTAATTAATTTGTAATAATATGTTGAAATATCAAATAAGACGTACATACTCCACGCCCAAAAACATTTATCCACTGAGAGTTATATTACCGTTCAGCTGGTCATGGGCGCACGGGCATAGCAACGATGCACGCACGCACGCACGCACGCACGCACGCACGCATTTACGGGAACATTCATTGATTTTCCTCTATGAGAAAGAGTACTTCCTAATATCCAATCTAGAATGAAATGATAATTTATTAATGATAATGTATTTATTACCCATTCAATATCTTAACTGCCTTGCCTCTAGGGTTGTTAAACCAAATTTTTTTCAGTCGTTCTTCAACACTAACTTATCTGAATTGTGTATTCTTTTAAACGTATATATATATATATATATATATATATATATATATATATATATATATATATATATATATATATATATCCTTCTTACAATATTGTCTCCAATTTTGCATTCAGTAAATGAGGCCTAACTATTGCTTTATACATAGACATAATTAAATTGTTTTCCTTGTATGCTATTTTTAAATAATGGTATAAGGTTTGCCTGCTTCCATTCAAAAGGAACCAGACCCTATTTTAAAGACAAGTTGAACGCTTTTGTAAGTATGCCTTCTGAGCTACATTCACAGGCTTTGTTTGTTTGTATTTGATACCTGATATTATCCTATGTTAAACAGTAAAGGCCGTTGTCAGTCTGACAGACCCAAGCCAATTGGAAGAATACTTTATGCGGATATCGGTGTGTACTTTTAAATGCTTGCAAACTTAACCTTTCGCCGTCCCAAATATTAACAAAGCTAACTATATATATATATATATATATATATATATATATATATTAACTTTGTTTATATATATATATATATATATATATATATATATATATATATATATATATATATATATATATATATATATATATATATATATATATATATATATATATAGTTAGCTTGTTAATGTTTGGGGGAAGGTTAAGTTTGCAAGCATTTAAATACACTATATATATATATATATATATATATATATATATATATATATATATATATATATATATATATATATATATATATATATATATATATATATATATATATCAATGGCTTGGACTATACCATAATAAGCAACGTAGTGAAATTTGCGGAAGACACAACAGTGTTTTGAAAGGTTAACAATGATGGTGATAAACAGCACTTACAAAACGATAGAGACAAACTAGTTAAATGGTTTGAGAAATGGCAGATGTTATTCAAGTTTGGAAAATCTAAATGCCTACATACAGGACACGGTAACTTGGATGTAAATTATAAAATGGGATATACTGTTTTAGGCACTTATGTAAAAGAAAAGGATTTATAATAAGCGCTGATACGAAAGTTTCAGAGCAGTGTAATACTGCACCTTCAAAGGGTAATCAAATTCGTTTGATTATTACAAGAAACATAACATAAAAAACATATTAAGTGACAATCAGAGTCAATCATATCTTTGAACGCACACACACACACACACACACACACACACACACACACACACACACACACACACACACACACACACACACACACACACACACACACACACACACACACACACACACACACACACACACACACACACACACACACACACACACACACACACACACACACACACACACACACGCACGCACGCACGCACGCACGCACGCACGCACGCACGCACGCACGCACGCACGCACGCACGCACGCACGCACACACCACACACACACACACACACACACACACACACACACACACACACACACACACACACACACACACACACACACACACACACACATTGGCCTGTCATTGCGGTGAATTTCCACTGATACACTTGAAAGAGTGGAACAGTCTCCAACTGCTAATTTGCTTACTGAACCACCCGAAGTATATGAGACGGATAAAGCATTCAACTCACACAAGAAAAAAATTGCCTGGCAAAGATGATACTTCCGTGAAATATATGAAATGTGGAGGCAGATCCTACAGGAAACACTGCACCACTTCACAGTGTCAGTATGTAATGCTATGCGCTGTATACTGCACTGTTTAAGAAGGTATATCGATAGTCTATGGGAATGACATAGATATACCGCTCCTCTTAGTAGCTGGCAATGTATTCGCAAGTGTCTTCCTCGATAGTCTTACCTTCCGCATAGCAAATGAATCACTAAACTCAAAGTGTTTTATATGTCGAAGACGCACCGTGGAAAACAAACTATTGTGTGTCCCTTACATTGATTTTCACAACAAACGTTCGACACCGTGGGACGACTAGGAATGTGGGCATTTCCGTGAAAATATGGTTACAATAAGAGTTTTGTAGAAATACAGTCAGGTATGTTGCAATTGGAGAAGCGCATAAACAAGTCATCATAAACTTTTGGTCGGCTGCACAAGCCTTTGTGAATGAGAGTTGCTATGTGTAAATCATAGTGAAATGTTTGGTGTATAGAGCAGTAGTAGTTTCCACGCTGTTCTATGGAGTTGAAACATAAACTCTGCACCAAAAGCATGTTAAGAAACGGCATGCCTTGCTGGTGATGCATCTGTTTAACATGGAATATTCGCATAATGAGATAGACAAATCAGGTGGCTCGAATAGCTGACAATAGCTCTCCTAAATAAATGTTGTACGTCCACTGTCGGTAGGTGCTAGAAGCCGAGGTCGCCTCACACGTAGATTCAAATATGTAGTAATGCAAACACTGAAGAAAAAAAAGAAACATAAACTGATCCAAGCGAGCAGTAAAATGATCGCAACCGAGACTGACAGCGAGAGAGATGGTAGTTTTCCGATTCATGTGTCAAGCAAAGACAACAATGGAATGATCTTTATCGCTATGCAGTAAATCAATACATTAACCGGTTCACTGTTGTGTAGAGAATAAATATGGTGAAGTGGTAACGATATGCATTTAATTAAAACAACTATATAACTGATCGATGTATAATGCTGGCATGCAAATAACTATATAAACTAGCACAAATACATCTAGAAGAATCAAATAAAAAAAATGGCTTATTGTGAATGACTTGCGCTGACTGGCTGCACAAGAGTGTTATGTAGCCAACGGTACATACAGCGACAACGTGTTGCAACATGGATACATCGGCCGACGAACTTGGAACATACCCGCCAGCAGACGACAGCAATGAAGAATGAGACAGCACTTTGAAGCCATAACTCTGAATGACGTGACAACTAGCTCATTTCGCATCCACTATCCTACAAATGAAGTCGAGCGCGAAGTCTGATCGTATTGCGACGCAGCTATTCACACTAGTTCAACATCTATTCGTGGACCGTGGAACGAAAGGGATTGTGGGCATTGCTGCGGAGATATCGTTGTCTAAGATGCTTGTAGAAATGACCAATGCAGTGCAGTCAGGGATGATGGAATTGGAGAAGCGCATCAACGCATAAATACACCCTCAACTTTTGTTCGTCTGCACAAGCAATGAAATGCAGTGACATTTTTGGGGCATAGGAGATATAGTCGTTTCCTCGCTGCTCTACGGAACCGAAGCATAGCACTGTACCGAAACATGTTACGAAACTGCATGTCTTGCTGGTGCTACATGGGTATATCATAGAGTCCTTCCATATCCAAAACGTACATACTCAATGTAGCAAGCATATGAAATAGACAAATCAGCTCGCGGCTCGAATATATGACAATATACGTCCTAAAGAAATGTTGTACTTCCAACTGTCGGAAGGTACTAGAAAACGACGTCGCCTCACACGTATATCCAAAGACGAAGTAATGCAAACAAATAAGAAAAGGCAAATAAACTCTTCATGAACGTCAACTTACAAAGAACTTTGAGGTTAGAACGGGGTGAGACAGGGATGCTTACTCTCACCATTCCTCTTCGTTTTAGTCATAAACTGGGTCATGAAAACAGTAACCAAGGAGAAACGAAATGGAATCCAGTGGACGATGCTGACCCAACTTGATGACCTGGACTTTGCGGATGACCTTGCACTCCTACCTCACAGCCATAGGCAGATGCAGGACAAAACAACAGAATTGGCATTGATTTCAGAGCGGGTTGGGTTAAAAATCAACAAAAGGAAAACAAAGATCCTGAGAACAAATGCTACTTGCGAAACACCAATCATGCTTGAGGGAGAGACACTGGACGAGGTCAAAGACTTCAGATATCTAGGCAGCATAGTGGATACACATGGAGGGACAGAGGCTGACGTAAAGAAAAGTATCAGCAAAGCAAGGGTAGCTGTTGAGAAATGTGTGGAAGTCAAAGGTAATTGGAAAAACCACCAAAATACGCTTGTTTAACACAGATGTAAAGTCCGTGTTGCTGTACGGAGCGGAAACGTGGCGAATAAACAAGACCACGCTGATAAGGATCCAGACATTTGTCAACCATTGTCTGCGAAGAATTCTGCGGATACACTGGATGGACAGGGTGAGCAACAAAGACCTCAGGTATAGAACAAACCAAGCCCAAATAGATATAGAGATCCTTAAGAGGAGATGGGGATGGCTTGGCCACACCTTGAGAAAGCCAAGCACACACATAGCCAGACAGGTCCTGACGTGGAACCCCCAAGGCAAGAGAAAGAGGGGGAGACCAAAAACACCTGGCGGCGTGACCTCGAGGCAGACATCAAACAAACAGGGAATGGCTGGCAACAACTGGAGAGGATTGCCCAAGACAGGAGGCGCTGGAGAAATGTTGTGGATGGCCTATGCTCCAGGAGGAGTTAAGGGCCTAAGTAAGTAACATAAACTCGACGTAATGATTCTCACTACCCGAATAAACACGAACCTGGAGGTGATTCATGCAACGTGAACCAATTGAGCAGTAATAGTCGCAACTGAGACTGACAGCTAGTTAGACTGTTCCGATTCATGTTTCAATCATAGACAACAGTATGGTGATCTTCATCGCTATACAGTAAAGCAATAATTATACTGTTAAATGTTGTGCAGAAAATAAATCAGGTGAAGTGTTAAGGATATACATGTAAATAAACAGCTATATGTATATAACTTATTTATGTATAATGCTTGGATATAAAAAAACGTAGAAACTAGCACGAAAAAATCAACTAAAACAAAACGGCGTATTGTGAAGGACTTACACAGACTGGCTGCACAATAGTGTTATGTAGCCAACGGTACATACAGCGACAATCTGTTGCAACATGGTTACGTCGGCCGATGAGCTTGGAACAGACGCGACAGCGGACGACAGCAACGACGAGTGGGACAGAGGTTGAAGAGAGAGCTCTGAATGACGTGGTAGCTAGCTCACTTCGTATCGAGTGTCTTACAAATGAAGTCGACCGCGAAGCCTGGTCGTATAGTGACGCCATCCGTGGATGATATACGTAAGTGATCTCAAGTGTATGTCACGCCTATCAAACGCAACAGTTATGCAGCAATGCGTGGGGAATAGAGTTGCCTTCGTTGCTCTGTGGGGATGCTTTCGTTGGGAGAGAAGACCCGTTTTTCTCCGATGAACACCATCTAAGGGGAATAGCCGCTGCAGATTTTGCAGAAGAACTGCAAAGAACAATTGACAATAGCATGAGTAACATTAGTTATTTCAACCACGTGATCAGGGATTCCTAATTATTGATGGAATGGGCGAATCGGAATGACAACCTAGTTTTGGTGAAAACAAAAGCCTGTGTCTTTTATCTGTTTGTGTAAGATTCACAACTATCATGTAGGGTGAAAAATGGGAAATCTGTCTAATTAACTTTCATTGATTATGACAGGGCAAGGACTGTCACTGAGCACACTGACTTGAACATACTGCGACTATACAAAACCAGGACGTACATCAAAATAATGAATGTACAGACACAAGCTGGTACACGTCACTAATTTGTATAAATAACGTTAGCAAACAGTCAAGACAGGTTTGCAAGATTATTGACCAACAAAACATTTGTTGTTGCTCAATGAGGTTCCAGCATATGAAATACTAGGGGAAATATTCATCAATACAAATTCCAAAAGCATAGTACCAGCCATACTATTTACAATTCAATAGATACAAAAGCGGGATGTAAAATCCCCATTTACAATAGCAAACAAGCGAAAACAAACATCGTTTCTATTGCTTGTTCACTCCTCGGATATTATATTTTTGGCATACTATTTTTAAGCCCATTTCATAACGAAACAGCTCACTTCCCTTCTCAATGTTCTGTACCGTATTATATAAAAAAGATTTCGGTTTTCATCTATAAGTTTTATTTCTTTGTTCAGTTTGTCATTATTGAGTAACTAGCTTCCAACGCTTATAGAAGCCTACTCGTTTTCTGACATTTCACAAATAAATAAAACAATAGTCTGACAACCCTAACTAGTCTGACAACCTAATATTGTTTTAAGAGTTCATTTACAGTGTCTATTCAAAACTTGACACACACATAAATGATGTTTTAATGGTAAACCAGACATAATATCATACTAAAACGTTTTGTGGCACGATGGCATGCACACGCACTCTTACGCGTACACGCCCGCACGCGAATGTGATTGTGAACACACCATCGAGCCAAACTCTACAAACCTCGAATCAAACCAGGGTTTGCTCATGTATCGACCAGAAGTCCACGGATCAAGATAACTTTTCTTTTTTCAGTTACTGCTGAATAATATACAGACGTATTAGTTTCCACTTGACATAGCAAGTGCGTGTAGACCATAACAAGCGCGTGTAGACCATGTCTTTGATTAATGAATCTGTAGTCATATATTAATAAATATTTTAATATGACATAGATACTCCACGCCCAAAAGCAAATATACGCTCATAGTTACAGTAATGTTCAGTCGGTCATGTGCGCACGGGCATAATAACATGTTTGAATCAGAAAGAGTCTGCCGAGTTTACGTATTTCAAACGTTTGGTTCTCCTCTGTTTTATACATTTTTAAGTTTTACATCTTCCTAGTTTTAATTATTGATATGTAATATATGTAATGGCTTGTCTTGTGTCGAATACAACGTCAACGTTAATATAATAATTTGTTATGCGTAATCTGTTTACTTCTCGTCCATTAGTGTCGCCGGCACGAAACATTGTTCTTTTGTTTTGGTATTTTTTACTAAGCATGTTATGACGGTATGCTCTTAATATATTTATTTATTCTTTGTAATATTTTGATTTTCAGCATGCGATTATGCAGTTATAGCTCCTTTCTGTCTCTGTTAGTGACTATATACTAATACTAAAAATAGTGTGTTGTTATTTTGTTGGCTAAATTGTTACCTGCATTTAGAATCCAGTCCTTATGCTAGGCTATGTTAAAAGTAGGGATACGTGATAGTTGTTCCATCTAACAGGAATAGGAGTCACAATTTAGCGATCGCAGACGGCCCTGGTCAACTTTTCTAATTAAATAAATTAGTCTTTATCCCATTATTATGACTTCCTTCCCTGCATAACTGAACCTTATTATGGCTTCCTTCCCTGCATAACCGAACCTTATTATGGCTTCCTTCCCTGCATAACTGAACCTTATTATGACTTCCTTCCCTGCATAACTGAACCTTATTATGGCTTCCTTCCCTGCATAACTGAACCTTATTATGACTTCCTTCCCTGCATAACTGAACCTTATTATGGCTTCCTTCCCTGCATAACTGAACCTTATTATGACTTCCTTCCCTGCATAACTGAACCTTATTATGACTTCCTTCCCTGCATAACTGAACCTTATTATGGCTTCCTTCCCTGCATAACTGAACCTTATTATGGCTTCCTTCCCTGCATAACTGAACCTTAACAATATCATATTCTACCTTTCGAATTGTTTTTCTGTTTTGAGTCATCATAGCCAATGACAGTTTTATATTAATTTTCTCTTCGTGCTGGTCATTTCTTTATCATTTTACCTACATTGTTTAAGTATAAATGTTATTCTCCTGAAGAAGATATATATAATGCCTATACACACTCTGATATATTCATTAACAATAATATAAGAATTCGCTTTTTTTTTAATTCTAGCTTTACATCTTTCTTGTCTTGGTCTATGTACACACATAAAACTGTATACATAATGCGGCTGTAACCAATCATTTAGGCTATCTATCGTCCCCCCCTTCTTGCAGGTGATGTCTCAATAAATCCTGGACCAAAATATTTGAAAACATGCGCTTTGCCATTAAAAATCTTCGCTC
>BSQZ01000058.1:1422123-1484623 GCA_033239005.1 Lamellibrachia satsuma
AACCGGATCGTCTTTGTACACCGGGGATCCTTCCATCACACACAGGGGATCCTTCCATCACTCACAAGGGATCCTTCCGTCATTCACAGGGAATTCTTCCAATATATATATATATATATATATATATATATATATATATATATATATATATATATATATATATATATATATATATATATATATATATATATATATATATATATATATATATATATATATATATATATATATATATATATATATATATATATATATATATATATATATATATATATATATATATATATATATATATATATATATATATATATATATATATATATATATATATATATATATATATATATATATATATATATATATATATATATATATATATATATATATATATATATATATATATATATATATATATATATATATATATATATATATATATATATTTCCAGTTTTAAATCTCGGCATCTACTATTACTCTATGTTTTCTGTATATAAGCCACTGTTCTATCCAATTACCTATTCCATGTTTTTTTTAGCTTAAGTAGCAATCTTTGATGTGGCACTTTCTGAAAATCTAAGTAGACAACATCCACTGGTGACCCGTCATCTATCCTCTTTGTAATTTCTTCCAAGAAAAACATAAGAGATTGGTTAGACATGACCTTGCTTTTAGGAACCCGTGTTGAGATGTTTTTATCAATATATGTTTTACAAAGAACTCTACCATTCTTAAATAACGGCGTAATATTTGCGTTTTTCCATTATTAAATAACAATTTCCTCTTCTAATGACAATTTAGACACTTTTGCAAGTGGTGTACTAAATTGCTCTAAACTTTCCTTAAGCAGGTTTGGTGCTATCCCGTGAACTCCATTTGATAGTAGAACTAGAGGACATGAGGTAACATTAGATCAGTGTAGATTAGATATCAGGATGTACTCGTTCTCACATAGGACAATGAATGAATGGAAAAAATTGTTTACATATTGTTTAAATGCTAGCAGCGTGAATATGTTTAAAAATAAGGTTGACCCATAGATGAAAAAAAGGTTGGACTATCGAGTAGCCAATGGTAATCTTGCTAAATCTTATTAAATCTGACATTCTACGCTTTATCCAATATCTAATCTACCAAATTAAATTCCATGTTTTGCTCCTCTTGTGTACAGCACAAATATCATAATATGCGTCCTGTTCCATCATATGCTTCCTGTTCCATAATATGCTTCCTGTTCCATCACATGCTTGTTGAAGGTGCAAGAAATCTTCGAAGTTGAATACCGTGTCAAAATGATTTGCCTACATTGAACCCTTTAGAAAATAATGATCTCTCTTGGACATAATATGGGTTGCCTCACCAAACGTCTAGCCAATAATTGTTTGTTAGAATGAAACAACTATTGACGGTTTAGATGTTGTCAACATTTGCTGAGAGGATCAGTAGGTTGTGCTGTATTATCGGTAAGAGTTTGAGTCAGTTTGCATAAGAAAGCATCACACATCACCAACACGATATCCCGAGCATATTTATTGGCTTTGCAGCAAATCAAAATGTTCCTGTGTATTCACGCATATATTTCACAAAAACGTGCATAGCAAAACCAGATAATACCAACGTCATGTTTGTGGCGACATGTGCTTAGCATTTATTATATTTTGTTAGATTCAACTATGAGTTATTCTTCCTTTACCTTTTCAACTCGAACCCCCTAAATATTGTTCGAGCAATGCCTACATTAGAGTATCTTTCACAGAGCCAATGCCATGGTACATTGCAGACACTCTATTCTACTACATGTCCCCTAAATGTATGGTTGTCAAGAAAGCAATCAAAGGAATAAGAACAAGAGCTAAAATCAGAACAAAGTAATTGTTATTGTGGTTTATATTATGCCAGTGAATTATTCCATCTAGTGTATTTCTACGAAAACGTATCAACGTTGTACTTATTGGTGAAGTCCCTAATCAAATACAGGTGTTTACATTCGCTGAGTGCTTGAAAGGCTGTTGGAATAAAAACTATTCCAAACAACTCTTACATACAGAAAGGCGCACGCACGCACGCACGCACGCACGCACGCACGCACGCACGCACGCACGCACGCACGCACGCACGCACGCACACACGTACACACATAATTGCAGCCTTCATATACATACAAAGCGATAATTTGTGACTAAGTAAATTACATATTTATTTATTGTGATAATGTGTGCAATTTATTGAAACTACCAATACGATGCGTTTCAGAATGTTGGGAAACCGATTCCACGTTCCACCATAGCAGGTGTTGTTACTGTCGAAACGAAAACTAAACCGAACGCTCTTGATCCCCAATCTAGTAAAGGCTTAACTGAAATTATTGCAAGCGCGGAACAAAAACGTATCGTCTCGTGGTACGTAGAGGTTGTTTCAAAAGCACTTAGCGTTGCTGTATAAATACTGGCGACGGTTCCGACGAGCCAGATTGCCTGATGTATTCGTGCATACAGTAAACAGCGCAGCTACTTCTCGTGTAAGTATAAATATTTATTCAGATCAGTTTAAATATGAGAATTGTATTCTCATCGCAATGTTGAACTATTTACTGCAGAATTTGCTTTTAATTGAAGATATAATGTATAAGGGGGTGTAAATAATGGGTGACAAAGACATGATTCTTTCGTTCTTTATAATAAAATCTTCACTACGTATTAACGTTGTCTGATGACACCTACTTCGGTAATTGTTGATAATAATATTGTGTCGAAAGAAAATCACATTTTAAATTGTAGTTAACATTTAATAATCGACAACACACTAGTCACGTTTTAAATATTTAAATTAAAAGCAAAGGAAGAATAAGAAAAAAAGAAGAAATATAATAATTAGAATGGGGATAAAACTAAAATGTATGTGGAATTTGCGAGGCAATGTAACACGATTTGGAATATATGTATACATGCATACGTGCTTGCGTCTGCGCGTAGGTACGTTTGTGTGGGTGCGTTTGCGGGTGTGCGAATTCAACATGGATTATGTCATAATTCAGTAAGTCTATTCATCATTTAGCACATCGGATAACATTTACACATACATTCCGTGAGTGAACACCTTACAATACCAAATACCCTACATCATGGACTTAAGTAGCCAGGTCTTGTAAGCCCTTTGGCTATGCTGCCGCACTCATCGTCTGTCGCTGTGCTGTGTATTAAGGTTCTTCCTCAATTCGATATAATTCGCTAGTCTTATTTCTGAGTCATCTTGCGAAAAACAAACCTACCTAGTCCTAGACCTAGTATCCACTGCAACATGCTAGCTCGTTTGTGTAACTTTTATATGTTGTTTCTGTGAAGTCATCAGACACACTATTACATTACTTAATATTTAGTCAAACATTAAGTGAAGTGAAAATAAAAACGCTGAAAACTCGCGAATTTTACCTTTAGTGAAATTTCGTAACTGTATCATGTGATCGGTGAGATGATGTAAGTCACGCCCTTGATCGGCATTGACCCGTGTATTTTTTACCATTTTGGACATTTACTATTTTAAACCTTACCAGATCTAACGACTACAGTAGATTCTTTCGTTGATTTGAATTTTTGTTTAACCAACTGCGGATATTACATAAACTATTCACACAACATATTTGGACATCAACGAAAGAATTTGTGATAAGCTAAATCAGTTGAAGATGGAGTTTTAATCAACAACAAAACAACACTTCACAGCAATGCCTGTAAGTGTACCTTATCAGTTTCATGGAATCAAACTATTCCCCCAATCACCCGTACACTAGGTATGCCCATACCGTGGATTCGATACACCAAATTTACGCTTACCGGACACCGCACCCCTGAAAGTGACGTACTTTGTGGATGGCCCCTTATACTTTACGGATGGCCCCTTATACTTTATGGATGGCCCCTTATACTTTGTGGATGGCCCCTTATACTTTGTGGATGGGCCCTTATACTTTATGGATGGCTCATTATACTTTATGGATGGCCCCTTATACGTTGTGGATGGCCCCTTATACTTTATGGATAGCCCCTTGTATTTTATGGATGGCCCCTTATACTTTGTGGATGACCCTTTATACTTTAAGGATGGTCCATTATACTTTATGGATGGCTCCTTATACTTTATGGATGGCCCCTTATACTTTGTGGATGGCCCCTTATACTTTGTGGATGGCCCCTTATACTTTATGAATCTAGTTCGTCTAAAATCTGAAATAAATCCCCGAATAGTATATCTAACTGGAATAGAACTGAGGTATATGGTTTTGTGTTAAATTGATATAAATATAAGGGTATACCTGTCAATAAATTCATTTCAATTCAATCAAACTGTATGCATGTGAGGTTTAATTAAATCTACTATTCTCTTGTAAATGATGCCCCGTTTTATCTAGTGAAATGGTGCATTGTCATGTAAATATACCCGTAATGGCTTAGTCATTCCAACATGGCAAAATTAGATAACTAGGTGATAGCAATTCAGATTACTTTTTTGATTTCTACCACGATACAAAGAGAATGACGTGTTTGTTTGCAGTGTCACCATGGCGACTTGCTTCATTCTGCTGGTATTCCTAGTCCTAGTTGCGCAACCTTGCGGCGGCTTTATATTCGGTACCGGAGATATAAGTAAGTTTGACTGGACACAGTTGTTTACATAAACATATCCACGCACGCACGCACGCACGCACGCACGCACGCACGCACGCACGCACGCACGCACACACACACACACACACACACACACACACACACATGCTCGGGCCCCAACGAAAATGCTTAAAACGCCGATCTTTAATTTATTTTTTCAGAATGCAGCGGCCAAAGTTACGACCAAAACAGTCAAATTTGTTGTCGCGGCCGATTATACGAACGGCCAGTCTGGTCCGTCCGCTGCTGCGCTGATCTGTTGTACCGCCCAGATACGCATCATTGTTGTCATAAGAACGACGATGAGGTTGAAGTCGTTGAAAAGGAGCCCGACAATCCTCGCTGGTTTACTTGTTCCAAGATTCGGGAGACGTCGTAGGGCAGTCGGTTGGTCTTAATTGTTAGCGTAATTAAAATGAAGTCTTAACTGAATGTTGCTTAGTTACTGAAGCTGTGGTGGCTGACCACTTGTCCGAATGACTGTTCTTGTTATCACTTCGAAGGCTCGGATTTAGACATCGGTGCGAGTTCACGATATTGTTTCTAGAGGTGAGATCCACGTTTGCATAATGTTGTGTGTTCAACACGTACTAAAATATATAACACATAATGAACTATTATACGTGAACTAAATCGTACAAATGTACAACATTAAATCGAACTGTAACAAAGATCATTTAATTATCACAATTTTACAAAACATGCATCGACATCTACTTTGTAACTATTTGGAATTGTATCCTTACACATAAGATGTACGTGAAATCGGACTTAAGACGATATTGAAAGTTATTAAAGTAAGTCATATTCTTTTCTTCTCTTCTCTCGATAGCCATATGGTTTTCCTGTAGTTTAACTGGTTTTATCAAACATTATACAAACAATGCTATCGCACATAACAACGGTGTCAAGGTTAGGGATGGTCTATGCAAAATGAAACACGCCAACTTCATAAATTCTATCCCCTGCTGGTTGGGTTCACGTTACTGTTGACTTTTCCAACGGTTCCCATGTTAACGTTTTGCATTATTATGAGAAAACGTGACCGTCATAAATTATAAAGAAAATGTTGACCTGCCGCTGTCATCATCCCATTGTCATGATGGTTGAGTTTTGTCAAAATTAGACATTTCTAGCTCTTGTATTATGCTTGTATGTGCGATACCCGTCAATGTTTACAACTATTGGCACAAATTACGGCGCACACGTGTCTAGTGGCCAAACAAATATCCTTCCGCATATTACAATCATCTAGAAATCCACAATTTCATTCTCAACAGCTTCTACCAACAACCCTTGCAATGTCTCTGCTCAAATGCACTTATGTCAGGTCATATTATTTTTTTTAAACTTCCTATATCCAAACCGACTATGCCCTACATTCGTAACACACCAGGAAGTGTAACTGAGGCATGACCTCTGTATGCTTAATACACTTCATAAATATAAAGGAAGTTTGCAAAAACGATTGATGAGTCTGCTCTCAAATGGCCGTGTAAGCTGCGTGTGTCTGGTGATAAGTGTTATCGTTGTTCTTATTGCTTATTTTGGTTCAACTACTTGAGGCCTCTTCCAATGACAGGCCTATATCAGTAACAATGTTTGTTTTAAGCTCTTTCCTACACTCGATTTTCGCTCATCTTATTTAAAGAAAAAATCAACCGTTCGCACACACACACGCACACGCTCGCGCGCACGCGCACACACACACCACAAGCACGCACGCGCGCGCACACACACACAAACCGGGGGGCGAGGGGCGGCCGTCCCCCACCCCCAATGGAAGGAGCCCGGACGTACGCCCGGACGCACGCACGCACGCACGCACGCACGCACGCACGCACGCACGCACGCACGCACGCACGCACGCACGCACGCACGCACGCACGCACGCACGAACACGCACGAACACGCACGCACACACGCACACACACGCACACACACACACACACACACACACACACACACACACACACACACACACACACACACACACACACACACACACACACACACACACACACACACACACATACACACACACACTGCTGCGATTACGGCTTAGGATGACCTTCGAGCGGCATTTCGTAAACCTCAAGCTGCCTGTAGGAAATAGGGTATGAAAATCAACTTCTTCGGAGAAGCGTATTGTTCTTGAATGCGAAGAACTCAAGAATGTGGGAGATTTCTGCTTTTTGAGAGAGACACAAAGATGTTAGTCGATGCATAGCCTTACCATCGCCAGCCTGTGGTAGACTCAGAAATTGCATATTTTCCAACAGAAGCATCTCAACAAGACTGAAAGCCAGATTATATGGAGCCCTTATACTGCTACGATCACAGGAGATTCAATCTCTCGAGGTTTTTGAGATGCGCTGTCTGCGACTATTAGAGGTGTTACCAGGGTGGACTGACTACAAAATATCAAGATCAGAGGGAGCACTTTTACCACCGAATCTATCACAAATTTAATCACACACAAAAGACTTTGCCGAGTGCAAAGAGATGACGTCATTAGGTAAGCATGCAAAAATTACTTCAAAGAGATGAAGACCACTGAAGAGGTGGAGTGACAAGATCAGGAGTGACATTGGTCACTATTGACAGCAGAGCGGCATGCCATTAACAGAACACAATGGAGGGGTGCACCTTCCCTTGAGGACAGCGAATGGTCACTATGGCCTATGCTTTTAAGTCAAGTCATCAGTTATTTCGTAGATACTTGCAGTTGTGTTTACGTTATTTCTTGACCGACATCACGAGTCGTTTTTTTCAAAGCGTGATTATTAGTTAATCAAAGTGAGTGATGAAATAGAAATACAACCAGGACAACAAATGTTCATGACATTTCATCAGAGCTTCAAATGTATTCATTTGTCAATAGTAAATCCCAAATGTTCTGGAGAGGAAATTTGTTTAACGCACGACATGCTAGATCCACATTACAATTCTTGCCTCTACAACAACATGGAATGATAATTACTAAATAAAGATGCTTAATGTACAGAAAAGTTTAATATTTTCTTATAGTTCACATTTGCTGGCGTGCAAGATTCTTATAACATTGAAAACAAGTTGAAAATTATCTGAAATTGTCAACTAACCTCATTATTTTCCAATATTACCTAAACACATTGATGCAACTGGCTAAATATAGAACAGTGTATATGCAGGGACATTAAACATAAGTTACATATACATAATTATTTATGCATTCCGGTGTTCTTCTGGAAAAAACATTCCATTTAACACAACTAAGTTAGCATGAGCAGTTAGAACCTTGTTTAAACGCGTAACAAAATCCACGAAAGCAAGCTAACTCTGGTAGTGAAGTATAATGTATAATGTGTACTAACCACTTGTTTGGCATTGGAATGTTGGTGTCCTGGGGAGGACACATTATTAGCGGGAAATGGCACGCACTAGTTTAAGGTTTGAACTTGGAATGTTTAATACATTTTATAGCTCCGTGTTTGATCAGTAAGAATTTATTATTATTAGTAGTATTAATTTATGGGGGTGTTTTCTTGGTGAGAACATTCCAACTATTTTTATCTGAAAATGCACCATTAAATATATATTGACTTTATGTCGTGCCTACTACTCCAATTTGCACGTTTAGTTCACTCATTGATGGACAATTTAACAAAATTGGTTGTGAAAAGGTGCAGACATATATTTTATAGACAGTTGCGGAGTGGTATAAACGATTGGTTGACTAGGCAACGTCATTTGCTACATCACTTGCTACGTCATTGCAACCGTACAATTGAATAACGTATCATAGTTTCAAGCAAAAACTAAGTTATTGTGTTTCTAGATACCTATTCAACACTATCCACAATTTATGCAATCGAAATTGAGAGATTTCTTGAAAAAACTAGGAGTTCACCAAATGAAATAAAGTTTGCCAACCATCTGCGTTTGTCAGTTTCGCAAACTCCTCACCAGTGGCGCCACCTAGTGAATGTAATACTAAAAAGTAAATACTGGAAATGTAGCTATTGGAGACTTTCTTGAACATTTCCCAGTTTTAAACTTGACCGAAGAAACCAATAAAAGTAGAAGAAAATCATATTGTAAGTGAATCTCAAAAGTCAAACTGTGTAACTAATGAATACTTAGAGATTATAAATTCGCCAATCACTGAAATGGAAGTAAAAAAAAGGTTTTATTGACAAATGGGAAGGCATGTGGGGAAAATATCATCCTTAATGAAATGAGTGAAGATTTTTAGAGAATCACCTGCATATGTTAACCCAGATTATAAATGTTGTATTACTGAGTGGTCATATAATAAATAAGTGGGTAATTAGCATAATAAAATATATATATATATATATATATATATATATATATATATATATATATATATATATATATATATATATATATATATATATATATATATATATATATATATATATATATATATATATATATAAAATAAAGGTGACATTAATTATCCAGATAACCACGGAAGGACAACACTCCTTGGCTGCTTGGGGACATTATTTACTTCAATCATAAATGACAGATTGACTAAAGTGAAATAACAAGTGTCAAGTCCAGGTTGCCTTTAGGAAGGGATATTCTACAACTGACCAAATCTTCACACTGAAATGAAGTGTTGAATTACTTTTATGTCAAGGCATAAAACAGCACCATACCTGTGTGGATTATAGTAAAGCATTTGACTCTATCAACAGAGCAACGCTACGGAACAAATTAATTATATATGGTGCATTTGACTCTATCTATAGAGGAACGCTACGGAACAAATTAATTATATATGGTGCATTTGACTCTATCAACAGAGTAACGCTACGGAACAAATTAATTATATGTGGTGCATTTGACTTTATCAACAGAGCAACGCTACCGAACAAATTAATTATATGTAGTGCATTTGACTCTATCAATAGAGCAACGCTACTGAACAAATTAATAATATATGGTACATTTGACTCTATCAACAGAGCAACACTACGGAACAAATTAATTATATATGGTATATCTGTAAAAGCACATAATGTAATATTGAATGTGTTATGGATAATGACATGCAGTCTGAGTTCTTCGAACACTGAGTTTATTTATCATCACTACTCGTTGCTTTATTTCTCAAAGTTCTTCACGAAAAAAAATAGAATACACTAAATTATATATATATATATATATATATATATATATATATATATATATATATATATATATATATATATAAAATATATATATATATATATATATATATATGTATATATATATATATATATATATATATATATATATATATATATATATATATATATATGTATATATATATATATATATATATATATATATATATATATATATATATATATATATATATATATATATATATATATATATATATATATATATATATATATATATATATATATATATATATATATATATATATATATATATATATATATATATACAAACTGTGCCGTGACACTAACGGTGGTGTTAATGAAATGTTAAATATATGTGTTCTCTTATATGCAGATGACACTGTTAAAATGGTTGAAAATATATGTGACATGCAAGAGAATCTAAGCCTTCTAAATGAATACTGTCATTTTAATGGACCAAGAGTTAACATCAGTAAAACAAAAATAATGGTCTTTGCCAGGTCTAAGACAAGACGATTATATTTATTTGGGTATTCGCTTTAACTGGAATGGCTGATTTGTGAAAGAAAGAAAAAATGTTATGTACTCATTTATACAAAAAGGCAGGCGACCAGCTGACATTATGCTTCAATTATTTGACAGTTGAACAGCACTTATTTTATTATACGGGTGTGAAGTATGGGGCTATGAAAATGTTGATATTCTGGAGTACATAAACTAAGATAAGAAGAACATTTGTATAGCGCCATAAATCTAGATAAATCCATTCGGAGGCCCTTAAAATACATTTATATGCTAAACATTGATACGTTATGTAAATGATGATAAATTAATTCAGATATAAGAGAACATATCATATTAAAAGAATAAGTTGTATAGAAGATAATTATTAAAGATGTATGATAATGAATAATAAATAAGTAAACAAAATGGTGTAAAATTTATATAAAAACATGTAAAGATAATAATAATGAAACAAAATTAATATAAAAATTAGTATTAAACAAGCAAAATAATAAAAATATAAATAGGTGGTGCTTAAGATGCGTATGCAACCCGGAAGAAATGCGTTTTAAGAGTCTTTTAAAAGTCCCTAGGCAAGAGATTGTCTTCATACATACATACAAACTTGTCTTTATACATACATACATACATGCAAACTTGTGTATATTCATTTTTGGAATGTCCAAATTATCTCATAATATGCAAATATGTGGAGAGCTATGACGCTAACTGCTATCAATCATTATAAAACAGAGCTATTGGACAAGAATATTGAAAAGTAATGAAGATAAAGTAAGAAGGTCATGTATGCAATCTTATATAACCTTCACCGTAAAACATGTTTATTCATCACCTTGGATTAAATGTGTTAGGTTATAGGTTTGTGCATAACATGCTTGTCATGTGATTCATTTTAACTTCAGTGTGGACTAAGTTAAGCCACGTACCGACTACTTTTTCACTTGGCAACTCATATATATGATTACGTTTATGTTCTCCACCGACAGTTGGCAACGCTTTCTTCCAGTCGTCGGCCAGTCGGTGGACATCTGGCACTGCTAGATATTCACTAACAGTTGGCGACTGTTTTCAACTAATCAGAGTAGAAAAATAACGAAACTTGTCAATGGTTGTGGAATTTCATACTCAATGTGCAGTCGTAGAGTAAGCTATTGCGCTCGTCTTTCAAATCATATGTTGTGATTTGGAGATGCAACGAACGTGTGAGATGTTTCTGTATTATAAAGCCGTGTTCCATAGTGTGGCATATTAATATTATATAATAACATTTGTTGTTTCCAGATACAACAATAATATGGTACTGTTATTGTTAACTATTCGACCTTTCGGCCTGAACATTGTCTAAGTGTGTGGAATAAAGCTCTCGTCCGCAACCTAAGTCGGCCATGTTCCAATTAGGTAGATGTTCTCAGAATTTTTTTTACAGTAACATAATAAAGAAGAAGGCAATAGAGCTGGTTTATGGGCAACCAAAGCATGGACATAGAAAACCAGGCAGACGAGACTAAACGTTTCCAAAACAACTGTATCTGTATTCTGGCAATGTGCGTATTGGTACGTTTGGACCGCACGGTCCAAATCAGTCGGTATGTGTCTGTTGACCTGCCGGTCACAAGTTCGGTCGGCCGATGGGGAGGAGACACTTACAACTATATTTGTCGACGGATACGTAATTATATACTTACATTACTTACAACACGTAACAATTGAAAACCGTTGCTAAATAAATTGTGACTAATATGTTGCAATAATATCTAACTTGTAGCACTTTTTAAATGCTTGTATTACGTGGTAATGTTTTCATTAAGGGAGTTCCATAATGTCGCTCCATATATGTACGTTGATTTTGCATTACTACGAAAGCGAGTTATGCAGAATGAATCGTTCTGTCTAGTACCATACATACACATACGGTTTAAACATATTTTTTTTATAAATTACTTGATATTCATTATGAAAAGCCCTAAACATAATAATAGCCGTCTTGACCTTAACTAAATCTACACATTTTTGAATACCTAATTGTTGAAAAAGAGTGCTCGTATGTTCCTGACGTTTTACTACACAAACTAACCGAATTACAAAGTGATACAAGTGGCAATCTCCCCCCCAAACAAAAGTACCCAGCTCACGGCCTCATGAACTAAAAATATCAACTGGTCAGCATTTCGTTGTTTCGTCCATTACAGATCCAAGCCGCCACCCACAGAGTTCCACCTGTCTTCGTACGTTGTCGCTATGTTTTTAGTCCTCCGTCTCGTGGCGCTGGGCGTAGCCTGCTGCTACGTTACGGCGCCGCGGGTGCCGTCCCTTGAGGAAGCCCAGGCCCCACGTACCAGCGACCAAGACCACCTCCTGTCCGTCCGCAGTTACGCTACCAATGTGAACGACATAGATTACAAAATGGAAGACCGACCGAAGCGGCGATTGACGGTGATCAGATTTTTTTAGTACATTGTATCGGGTAGACAAGAGATCTACCCTCACGGTATAAGTTCCAGTGTACAACTTTACAGCTGGAAAGGAGCGAACTGCTTTCTTCGGGTTGGTTCATGTCATTAGAAGTCCTGCCAGCCGGTTGTGACCACCTATCGCTTGTCAGATGTGTCGACGTAACACATTGGAAAGGAAGGGGAGTCTGCTATTGGAGACGTTTGAAAAAAACGAAGGTTTTAAATTAAGGGTGCACTTTTATAAATTCTGAAGCCAATGTTTATACAAAACGGACCATGTAAAATGTATTACAAAAATCCAGTTATTTCTATTATTTGCACTGTTTACACCTATTGGGAAATTAGCTAAAAAAGAAATAGATTATTTGAAAAAGAAAGAAAAGCCGGATATTTGACTAAATTGGCAAATAAAGTATATCTCCTTCCCAAAGACTTAACTTGGTACATCTGCGCGACTCCGGGGTGCCCATATACCACCAATGGGTCATCGCCGACTGGGCCCGGAGTGACAGCCAGCTTTCCATCGGCAATGACTTCATCCGTCCAACAATATCGGCGGCCTGGTGCTCCTCAACCAACGTCTGCGGACGACCAAGCATTAATCGATATAACAATATATATGTATGTATATATATATATATATATATATATATATATATATATATATATATATATATATATATATATATATATATATATATATATATATATATATATATATATATATATATATATATATATATATATATATATATATATATATATATATATATATATATATATATATATATATATATCGATGTAGCGAAGCGATGAACGATGGCGCGATGCTGAGACGTGCCTGAGTGCCGATGATTCCGTCTCCACTGGTCGTATCGCCCCTGCCGGTTAGCAACTGCGAAATGTAGACCGAAAGTGCGGAACTGGTGGTGGTGTTGCTGTCGGGTAAAATCCAGGCTTGAGGAAACGACAACTGAAAATGCCGCAAACGAGGACATTTTAATCAATGTGTCTGCTTGTTACCAGCGGCAATCGGTCTCTTCGTCTTGTCTTTATCCATCGCCTTCACCAAGCACCACTAGCGGTTTCACGGTCTCGCAGTTCTTCCTTGAATGTGCTGATTTAATGGGGAAAATAAGAGTGGACATTCCACATCTGAATCTGACCACTCGTCGATTCACTACACATTGCAACTCGCGAAGCCGTAACAACAATGCGACTTGGGTCGAGGTTGAAAGGCCACGTTTCGGGCTGCACTCCTCCATTCAGCACGGGATTGGTGGGATTCGGCAGCAAAGTTCGTTGAACATTCGGACGATCGAGATAGGCTCTCAGCAAGCCGGGTGGTACGGCGGACGCTGGGAGGATGTTGCTATTAGGGCACGGCTCACGAGACGATCTTCGTTCAATCTTAGAATGTGTCCAAGCGACCGCCATCGGCGTGTCTTCACGGCTTCCACGACGTCGAATGATGCCGATTACGCTTCTTCGCGGGCAGAGCGTCCGTTGGTGACTGCGGACATCCAGGCGTTAATTCCGGTCAACGTTCTTTGAGCGGTCAAGTCAAAGTCCCAGCCGTCACAGTCATCGTTGATATGGCCGCAACCTTATACCGGCGTGCCTTCATGCTGCGCCGAAGGTCCAGCGTCGTTCCACGTGCACCACAGGGACGAGATGCGGTAGACACTGAATGCGCGATACAATGGGCGCGACGGTACGATACAATGGTACGATACAATGGACACGATGGTACGATACAATGGGCACGACGGTACGATACAATGGGCACGATGGTACGATACAATGGGCACGACGGTACGATACAATGGGCACGATGACACGATAAAATTGGCGCGACGGCACGATACCATGGGCACGATGGCACGATACAATGGGCACGATGGCACGATACAATGGGCACGATGGTACGATACAATGGACACGATGACACGATACAATGGGCACGATGACACGATACAATGGGCACGACGGCACGATACAATGGGCACGATGACACGATACAATGGGCACGATGGTACGATGCGATGGGCACGATGACACGATACAAAGGGCACGATGGTACGATGCGATGGGCACGATGGCACAGTGCGCTGGGCACGATGGCACGATGCCGCGATACAATGGGCTCGATGGCAAATGCGAGTGACACGATAGCGCGATATAGTGGGCACGGTGACGCGATGCGATGGAGCGATGCTATGGTAATGTTTCGGTTCCAACATGGAATGTTCTGCCACGTCGACCATTGACGCGCATGGAAGTAGAGTGACGTCACTCGTTGATAATAATATTATGGTTGCTGCTAATATTGTGATTATTGTAATTCAGCTGGTGTTTCGGACATAGCAACTGCGACAACATTGGCGACCAGAAATTCACTGACGTGTCATATGTGTTCAACTGATCTACACGTGAACATGCATTCAATCATGACATAACAGAATCTATTAATATAAAGTCTGTCCTGTTTCTTAAAATATCGTATTATTGTACTGTGTTGTTGAGATAGACACAACCGGTCACCAGCAGTGACGTTTGACAACCTGACAAGTTGGACTCTTTGGAGGCATTCTGGACAGACGTACATAGTTAGAAATCGCTAAACATCTTCAAGCAACTGCAGTAACGAACACAAAAGCTGGCAGAAGAATGTCAAAGACAGATTAATGCTGTTTGTACCTGACGTCATTTGCGCTGCCTAGGCATTTGTACCCATTGTATTAACCAGTGACATAAGGCGGGAACTCGTGAGTCATGCCCACCATTATTATAGGAACTAGCAAAAATACCCATCCTCCGGGTGGAATAACTAAATTCAGGATACACATTATCACAGAAATATCCATATATGTATTGACACATGGTGCTGCCAGTCAACATATTGATGGCTTCTTCGAAATTGTGAAGTAATAGTGGCCGTTACAATAACGTGCAGCGATGCCTTGCCCCTGTGTTACGTAACTTCGGACAATAGTACGGCAATAACGGGATGGATTTCGAAAAAAATAAGAATCGCACTGCTGCGACCACTGTAGCAAAATGAACTCTTGAGAAGGAACTGTACACATATCCTATTCGGTCAAACACTGCAGTTCAGTAACGCAAAACTAATGATAAGTGTCGTTTATTTTCAATTCAAGCAAATAATGAGGTTAATACTATAATACAACAGCTTACAATGCCACTGCGTCCCGAACTACAGCCGTAGGCGTAGCTGACGCTCATAAGTTACATTAACGTATACAGTTGGCACAACCGACATGCCAGCTATATGTTATGTTACTACAAGACATCGACACAAACGTCCTGCAATTTTGCTACAAACCCAAATCGTCAATTCAATCCCTGAACTTCCAAACGCCAGTCTCGTTCATCATCTTTTAGCAAACAAATCTATATAATTCTATACAAATGATATAGAAATATATAGTTATACAGAGTTTAGTATAAATTTTTGCGAAAAACTTAAGAATACTACAGATTCTGTTTACTTCACTTTTCTATATTATTTGTATAGCATTTATTGAAATGTACAGAGCAGAATATTGTATAGAAAACAACAGAAACAACAAGTTATATAGCTAAGTGGGCAAAAATCCTATAGAATATTTAAAAAAAAATTATACAGAAAATTCTATACAATATTTTCTGAATTCTCCACAGTGGTGTCTGCAAAAATCCTATACAACATTCTATAAGAATTGAACAGACTGTTTTGCTAAGGGATGCTCCACCATTGCAAAACCAATTCTTCTCTGTATCAAGTTGTCAAAATCAGAGTTAATTAGCACATTCACTGAGGCATCCAACATTAAAGGTTCATAGTCTGATCGTTTATACAATACAATCATGTTATATATAAAATATATCTATTTTAGCAACGTTACCATCCAAATGGGTTTTAATGAACCAATAATTGATTTTACTGTTATGTTTTATTTTAACATTTCAACTTGAATATCATGACTATGTCGTGTACTGACTGGCAAGGTCGGTATTCATAAACAGATAACTGTCAAATTATGTTTTAAAACTTGTTCATTAAAACATATGGGCAGTCATTATGTTAGAACAGATACAGTTTATATTGTATAACATGATTTTTCGATAAAAGGTATGACTTTGTGCCTTCAATTCGACACATCAGAGTAGAACCATTTCATGGGATGGCGGTATAATTATAATAAATGCTTCCTGTATGACCAGCTGAGTATATGTCCACTTCAATATCAGGAATATTTTCAAAGTGTTTATTATGTCAACAGGCAAGATGGATGACAATTGAAGTCGGAGGTCTTTATCAGTCAACAATTGCAAGGTCAACTGTGAATTAAATAACTTGGATGTGTCGAATTGTGTAATACTTTTTTCAAAGGTAATAAATAGCTACATCTGTTTGAATATAATAACTACAGTTTTTAGTATTAGCATAGAGCAGACAATACAATGTAAACATGTGTCACGCCTTCGTTTTTCCGAGCAGTGGGTTTAAACATAGTTATGATTGAAATATAGTAGCCACTTACAATTACCTACCCACTGGCACTAGTGGTCAAAAAGATGTCCTCTATGTCAACTTTAAACCATTTTTGCCCAGGCACTGTATTTGTTTCCACTGCAGTTACTGGAAAAACATCGCTTTCTAACAAAGTTCTTACAAAGAACATAGTTCTTACAAAGAACAAGTATTCATTTTAATGGGGAATCGCCGATATGTCTAATGACCTTGAAACTCAGGCTTGTACGACCTTGAACCACAAACAAAAAGGTCGCAAATATAAACAAGCTTCGCAACATGTCAGCTGCTATTTTAAATCCAGCTGCACGTTACAAACAATGTAAACATGAAATAATGATAATCTGAAAGCTAAAGACGAACAAAAGATGCTAAAATAAATACCGTTGGTTTTGACTTGAAGTAGTTGCTAAAACTCAGTGGAGAACCTGATAAAATGAAGAGAAGTGTACATAAACAAGATTTCAGCCAAATGCCACTTCTCTCGTGGAGGGAGCTGCACAACCCATCACATGTTAAAACACCATCCTCAACTGATTTAGTCTATCACAAATCAGGTTCGCTGATGTCCTAATATGTAGTTTGTGAATAGTTTAAAGGGAAACAAGTCATGTTTTTTTGGCCTGTGCACCTATAAGAGTTACTAAAACAACCATTTGCAACTACAATTAAGAATGTCATGCCAGTGGTTTACTAGGAAAACCTTGTTGAACACACATCATCTTAATTTCATAGGCCGCGCCATACTGTTAGATAACCCTACATCACGAGCGTCAAAGTCTAGTAAAATTCATTATTCCTATATTTGCCAATATGATATGGCTATGCTGTTGGAATCCGAAACTCAACTTGTGTAACATATTATGGCCTTTGTTTATTATACTAGTCCTCTTTCTGGCAAAATAAGATGTTTGTTTGAGACTTTGCATTGGTTCTGTGTATACTGGCCTCCCTTGATAAGTCACGATAGTCTAGATTACCTGATTTTCATCGAACTGCGCATGCATTTATCGGTCTGGCTGGTTAACATGTCAGCCCTCAGTCAGCTGGAGAAATGACTGGAATCTCCAACGTTTAGAACACATTCTGAGTAAACCAGTGGCATGATATTCTTAATTTTAGTTGCATATGGTTAGTTTTATTATTTATTTTAGGTGCATAGGTCGGTTTAATAAAAAAGTGCGTATTTTTTTCAAATCATCAAAAGAATCGACTTTAATCGTTACATCTAGTAAAGCTCAAAATAATGGATATCCAAAACGGTAAATACTTTATGGGGTCAAGGCTGATCATGGGTGTGACTTCCATCCTCTCACCGATCATATGACAAAGTTATGAAATTTCACCAAGGGTGAAATTCGTGAATTTTCAGCGTTTCCATTTTCTTTTTAATAAATGCTGCATTACACAATTTAACAGTTTGTCTCATGATTTAAAAAAAAAACCACATACGAAAGTTGGACAAACAAGCTAGCATGTCGTAGTAGATACTAGGTAGGTTTGAATTTTCGCAAAATGAATCTGAAATGAGACAAGCAAAAAGCTGAACTGAGGATGGACCCGTAACAGCCTCTGTGATGACGCCAAGTGTCTATAGTTTGTCCTGATGGAATATCCATCTCTTGCATGCCTTGTCGTAGCTGTGAGTGAGCCACTGTTCCCGCAACAGGCCATACCTCTCTTTGCTCAGGTACAGAGGTTTTCCTCTCCTGCAAATAACCACAGATGTTTCTACATAGGCGTCACATAGCAGCCTGGTGACTGCAGCTTTCCACAACGCATTTGTGGTCAATTTAATTTATCAAATTATGTAATTATAACTGACGCATATAACTAATTACTGTACTTTCAAAGCAAACTGCATGATGCATTACTCATATGAATGTCTGATGACATATACGGTACCTCAGTTTTTGTAAATAAACTATGCATGTGTGTATATACTTAGGTTATGTTAGGTACGTACTATGTAAATATATATGAAGGTATCTATATGTATATCTGTGTGTGCGTGCGTGCGTGATTGCATGCGTGCATGCGTGGATGACTGCAAGTATATATATACCGATATATACATATATCAATGCATTTCACATTGTTATTACGGGCAACTTATATAACAGTTACTACAATAACGTTTAGTATGAATAGAGCCAGTACAACATACAACTGAGAGCTGTAGTACTGAGACTCACTTGAGGTCCCGATCTTCCTCTCCGTGCTCATCAAGGTAGACAGAACCCCAGATCGTGGCCCGCGGCCCACGGATGACGACAATGAGAGAAGAGTTGACAATGATGAACATACCTGTGCCTCCCCCGCAGTCAATCGAATGCTGAAGCATCAAAACATTCAAAGTCAAATTATTTCAATGTAACTAACAAAAGTGCATTCTTCTAAGCCATCTGTGCACATTACTTAAGCTATTTCAATGATACTAACAAAACTATGCACTTCTTGTAAGCCAGCTGTGCACATTACTTAAGTTATTTCAATGATACTAACAAAAGTATGCTCTTCTTGTAAGCCAACTGTGTGCATTACTTAAGCTATTTCAATGATACTAAAAAAGTGCACTCTTCTTGTAACCCAACTGTGCACATTATGTAAGCTATTTCAATGACACTAACAAAAGTGCACTCTTCTTGTAACCCAACTGTTTGCATTATGTAAGCTATTTCAATGACACTAACAAAAGTGCACTCTTCTTGTAACCCAACTGTGCGCATTATGTAAGCTATTTCAATGACACTAACAAAAGTGCACTCTTCTTGTAACCCAACTGTGCACATTATGTAAGCTATTTCAATGACACTAACAAAAGTGCACTCTTCTTGTAACCCAACTGTGCACATTATGTAAGCTATTTCAATGACACTAACAAAAGTGCACTCTTCTTGTAACTGTGCACATTATGTAAGCTATTTCAATGACACTAACAAAAGTGCACTCTTCTTGTAACCCAACTGTGCACATTATGTAAGCTATTTCAATGACACTAACAAAAGTGCACTCTTCCTGTAAGCCGACTGTGTGCACTACTTCAACTGTTCACGCGCTACAGATCTGAACATCAACCAACTCAATTCGCGATGCACTAAATGACTTGAGGACGGAGCTTTAAGTGAAACTGCCAGAATTTCTTGTGGATTTATTGGCTGGAATAAGGAGGTGAACGTTTCTGAAGTTTCTGTGCTTCAGGATCAGTCTCAAATGTACCGTGAGATTACCAGTGAGACAGCCAGGACTAGTTTATCTCACACAGGGGAGTGAAGTCTCTTCATATTAAACATGTTTATTTTGAGGACCATGTACAAGTAAACATTATAATAAAACAACAAAAGATGTCTGGCTATTGGTCAATTGTGAGAGAGGGACACACTCTTACTGGTCAAACCAATCAATTAATGTAGCCATTTCAGCGTAATGAAAAAGCAATACCAGTGTCATTGGTAAGATCAATAAACTATACACAAACACATGGACACAAGTAAGCGCACCCACAGTGTAGAAGAAACGGCAACTTGTAATGGCCTGACCAACCGTTATTTTTTATTTAATTTAATTTAACTTTTTGAAAATATAAATTATATATAGCAGAAACTCAATAAATCTGGATTACTAGAGCCAGTTAATGGCTCCAGTCATTTTTTATTTTAACAACTGAGGTGTTATCAATACTAGTAAATTAAGTGTTGCAATGTATGTCCAGTTAACCAATTAGAACTGTTGTATTTTCCCTTCAATGACAGACAAGATATTGCTACGATACACTCACTTGGACACACTCAAAGACGTTCTGCTGTTGACAACAGCGCTCCTTGAAGCAGACGAGTTGTCCACACACGAGACATAGACTAGGGTCCTTGGGCTGTGAATGACACGTGTGACACTGTTTCTGGCGGTAGAACTGGAAGATCTGGTCAAACAGATGTGGCAGCTTCAGCAGCTGAGGACTCTTCCACGTCGGACTCGTCATCAGCAGCAACTGCAACAACAAATGATGTGTCAGTCAATGACTGTCTATGTGTGGTGGACCGTCGGACTGTTGGTCGATGTCACCGCGGTTCAAAACCACCTGGGCAATTTCAGTCACCTCACTTTGCCCGTGTCTTTTGGAAGAGACATTATTTAAACTGTTGGTCCCTTCTATCTGGTGTCTATGCATGGGGAAGTAAAAGATCCCACACAGGGAAATTTAGAAACACTTGTGGACTCAATAACTCTTAGAGAGGACACTATGAATTAAACCGTCAGTCTTGTTACTGGGTCCTAGGACCCTGTTGGAACTGAAACAAACCATCAGTCCTGTTACTGGGTCCTTGGACCTGTTGGAACTGAAACAAACCATCAGTCCTGTTACTGGGTCCTTGGACCTGTTGGAACTGAAACAAACCATCAGTCCTGTTACTGGGTCCTTGGACCTGTTGGAACTGAAACAAACCATCAGTCCTGTTACTGGGTCTTTGGACCTGTTGGAACTGAAACAAATCATCAGTCCTGTTACTTGGTCTTTGGACCTGTTGGAACTGAAACAAACCATCAGTCCTGTTACTTGGTCTTTGGACCTGTTGGAACTGAAACAAACCATCAGTCCTGTTACTTGGTCTTTGGACCTGTTGGAACTGAAACAAACCATCAGTCCTGTCAATGGGTCCTTGAACCTGTTGGAACTGAAACAAACATGACTCTGCACAGATGACTCTGCACTGATGACAAACAGGACCCTACAATCATGATCCGGCATAGTCCCATATATAATGTGACTACAGTTGTTGAGACCAGCGCTTCCGTCTATTCACACCATTGGTGGGTTAGAGAAAGAGATGACCACTCTGTGAGTCCATCACTGGATACACGTTTACCCCCCGTGTGGGGGCTTTTACTTCTGCCAACAGAATGGATCTTCCTGTTGAGAAACAACTACGTTGTCCTCTGACCTGGGGTCGGAACTCTGTACTTCCAGGTCAAGAAGCCTCAGGTTTGAACCCTGTACCTCCTGGTCACGAGACCTGGGGTCTGAACCCTGTACCTCGTGGTTATGACACGTGGGGTCTGAATCCTGTACCTCCAGGTCACATTCATCTGGAGCATTACACCCCACATAGGGTGACTGACAACACAGCCAGAACTGAGAAACTCAACCTGAACAATGAACTATACATAGGACATATAACATACCCATAATTGAAACGCAACTCAACCAGAACAATTAAAACGAACCAAAGTCAAGGTTTTGCAGCAATACAACTAAGAGCAACAAAAACTAATCATTTGTAACTACAATAAAGAATACAACTAAGAGCAACAAAAACTAATCATTTGTAACTACAATAAAGAATATTGTGCTAGTGGTTTTCTCAGAATTTGCCGAGAGTGGGAGATTCTGGTTAAATCTCAGTTACACTGGGAGCAGACATGTTTACTGGGCGACCAATAAGCACCTGACAGTTCTAAGAAATTAACTTCCGGCGAGACGCATTAACTGCCTCTGACCGAAATCGAAGGGCCGTCAGAAGCAACGCAAACTCTCAATCAAGCTTGTTGCTAACTCAGAACGGGTGAAATTTAGTAAACAAAGGGCAAAATATATTGCGTAAGTTGAGTTTAGACACAAACAGTATGGCAATATCCTATTGGCAATAATAGGACTAGGCGTTTACAAATAGATTTTCATTTAGTGAGCAGACATTGCCAGACTATAAGCAAGGGTTATATAACAGCATGGCACGACCCATGAAATTAAGATGCTGTGTGACAATGTGTTCAACAAGGTATTCCTACCAAGCCACTGGCGTGATATTCTTAACTTTAGTTGCAAAATCTTATACGTGCATAGGCCCCAAAACATGACTTGCTTCGTTTTAACCCTAAAAGGGACGACAAAACACTAACATACCCTTGATGATGCTGGGTGCTGATCGACACTCTGAGCGAACTGACAGCACCAGAGTTGTACGAGGGTGCGGGGATCGCCACAGAACCAATGCACCCCAGCTGCACTTAGGAACCCCTTGGTAGGTCTGCAGACAGGGGGCGACAGAGAGGGTGAAGTGGACAGTGGACAGGGTGGGGGGGCGTCCTCACTTCTCACCAGACATAAGTGTCGACTCAGAACGCGGAACTCTTCAGCCGTGTTCTGTCAAACAAGCAGAGTTATTAATAATAATAATAAATTTCTTATATAGCACCCCATTATATTAGTGACGTCATGGCTCCAGTCTGTACAGTTCTCGATGACACAAACAAACCCGCAAGAGCCACAAACGAACCCATATGATCATCAACATCAGTTGGTTTGCCTCACGTGCTCTAAAAGGAGCTCACTGTGCAAACTGGAATATACTGATTCAATCTCCTGAGTCTTTGACAAAGTTGACTGAACAAAGCTAAATGTTTATAATTTGTTATGAACTATTATTCGCAGCGCATTTAATTTATACTTGCCATATCCCACAATACAAAACAACATCTATACTAGCCGTATCCCACAACAGAAAACAACATTTATACTGGCCATCTCCCATAACACAAAACAACATTTGTACTGGCCATCTCCATAATACAAAACAACATTTATACTGGCCATCTCCCACAACAGAAAACAACATTTATACTGACCATATCCCACAATATAAAACAACATTTATACTGGCCATCTCCCATAATACAAAACAACATTTATACTGGCCATCTCCCATAATACAAAACAACATTGCTAAAAGACAATAGGGCATGGGTTAACAGTAAGTGTTGGCACATATGACCTTACCGGGGTGGTGAGTTGTGGCAGGTCGACACCATACATGTGTTGATGCAGGAGGGCGGCTAGACGCAGGAATGGCAGACAGAACTCTTGTACACACGTCTCTACACTCTGAGGTGACCAGACACTCTGACAGATCTGGAACATGAGACAGAACTCTTGTACACGTCTCTACACTCTGCGGTGACCAGACACTCTGACAGATCTGGAACACGAGACAGAACTCTTGTACACACGTCTCTACACTCTGAGGAGACCAGACACTCTGACAGATCTGGAACATGAGATAGAACTCTTGTACACACGTCTCTACACTCTGAGGAGACCAGACACTCTGACAGATCTGGAACATGAGATAGAATTCTTGTACACACGTCTCTACACTCTGAGGAGACCAGACACTCTGACAGATCTGGAACATGAGACAGAACTCTTGTACACGTCTCTACACTGTGAGGGGACCAGACACTCTGACAGATCTGGAATATGAGACAGAACTCTTGTACACGTCTCTACACTCTGAGGAGACCAGACACTCTGACAGATCTGGAACATGAGACAGAACAAGCAGTCGAGTGACAGTCAGTTGTGCTGTGTGGACATATATATATATAAATACATATATATATATAAATATATATATATATATATGTATATATATATGTATATACATATGTATATGTATATATATATATATATGTGTGTATATATATATATATATATATATATATATATATATATATATGTATATATATATATATGTATATATATATATATATGTATATATATATATATATATATATATATATATATATATACACATAGCACCTGAATCCACTTAAAACAAACTGTTTTCAAGCATTTTACATACAAGATTTAACAAGATTTGCCATCCAAGCCAAAGGCCCAGATGGCAAGTGGACAAGGAAGCCATTGGCTTATCGAGAGTCCAACAATGTTCACCTACTTATAACCCGCCCTCCTGATATATGTGTCAACCTTGTTTTTAAACATATTCACACTGCTAGCAGTTACACAATCTGTAGACAATTTGTTCCATTCATTTATTGTCCTCTGTGAGAACGGGTGCTTCCTGATGTCCAATCTACATTGATCCTTTACTAATTTTACCTCATGTCCTCTAGTTCTGCTATCCTTCTTGAGTGAGAAAAACATATTTCTATCAATATTTTCATACCCATTCAATATCTTAAAAACTTCAATCTGATCTCCTCTTAACCTCCTTGTTTCTAGAGTTGTTAAACCACATTCTTTCAGGCGTTCTTCATAACTAAGGTCTCTAAGTTCTGGAATCATTTTAGTTGCTCTCCTTTGTATGCGTTCAAGCGTATCTATATCCTTCTTACGATATGGTCTCCATGCTTGTATACAGTATTCTAAATGAGGTCTAACTATTGCTTTATAAAGAGGTATAATTAACTTTTTTCCCTTGTATGTTATGTTTCTTCTAATCAATCCAAGAATTTGATTACCCTTTGAAGCTGCAATACCACACTGCTCTGAAACTTTCATATCAGCGCTTATTGTAACTCCTAAGTCCTTTTCTTTTACAGTAGTACCCAGAACAGTATCTCCCATTTTATAGTTTACATTCAAGTTCCCATGTCCTGTATGTAGGCATTTACATTTCCCAAAATTGAATAGCATCTGCCATTTCTCAGACCATTTCACTAATCTGTCTAGATCGTTTTGTAAATGTTGTTTATCACCATCAGTATTAACCTTTCTAAACAGTTTTGTGTCATCCGCAAATTTCAGTACGTTACTTGTTATACTGTCGTCATTGATATAAATTAAGAATAATATAGGTCCTAATACTGATCCTTTAGGTACCCCACTCAAAACCGATTTCCAATTTGAAACTTCTCCATCTACTACAACTCGTTGTCTTCTGTCAGTCAGCCATTGTTCTATCCAGTCAGTTATGCTATCCCCGATACCATGGGCTTTTAATTTAAGTAGTAATCTTTGATGTGGCACTTTGTCAAAAGCTTTCTGAAAATCTAAGTAGATAATATCTATCCACTTAGTGATTTCTTCCAAAAAACATAACATATTTGGTAAGCATGACCTCGCTTTAAGGAATCCATGTTGAGATGAATTTAATAATTTATGCTTAACAAGGAAGTCCACCATATGGTCTTTAATTAACCTTTCTAATAATTTACAAATCACTGACGTTAAACTCACTGGTCTGTAATTCTCCGACTTATTTCTCGAACCCTTTTTTTTAAATGTTTGCTTTTTTCCATTCAAACGGAACAACTCCCTCTTTTAATGACAAGTTGAATACTCTTGCAAGTGGTATACTGATTTGATCTACTGTTTCCATTAGTAAATTTGGAGGAATCCCATCCACTCCCGGTGATTTGTTATCCTTCATTGCCTTTATTTTCTTAGCTGCCAATTCTGGAGTTACAACTAACGGTCCTAAATATTCAGATTTAGCCCCCTGAAATTTAGCATCAGCAACTGGTAATGAACTAATATCTTCTTTGGTAAACACTGAACTGAAGTAACCATTTAGGTCTTCCGCCATTAAAAACCCCTGTGATATTATATTTCCAGCACTGTCTTCTAGAGGTCCAACCTTGTCTTGTACGTTTTGTTTACTCCTGACATATGCATAAAAACTCTTGCTGTCATTTTTTATGTTACATGCCAGTTTTTGCTCATAGCTTCTTTTAGATTGTCTGATTTCAGTTGTAGCTGCATTAAGTGCCTCTTTGTATTTTGCATAGTCTTCTTCCTTTCTGGTACGCCTATAAACCCTCCACATAGTTTGTTTTAGCATTATTTTTCTAATAGCCTCTTTTGACAAGTGTTTCTTTCTACACCGTTTTCCTTGTTTTCGGAAGGGAACAAATTTATCGATGATACTCTCAATTTCATATTTTAGAATATTCCAACATTCAATTGCGGTCTTATTCATCAGCATGTTATTCCAATCTAGCTGTGCTAAATATTTTCTCATATCTTTGTAGTTACCTTTGTGGAAGTTTCTCTTGTACGTTTTCTTATTTTTACTTTCTGATTTTACATTGATGTCAAAATGTATTTGATTATGGTCACTATTACCCAATGGTTCAAATATTTTTACATTGTCCACTAATTCTTTTTGTGATGACAAAACTATATCTAATACATTTTCTCCCTGGTTGGTTCTAGTACGTGCTGAGTAAGAAAGCTATCCTGGATTAAACATAGAAATTGTTGATCCTCAATCCCTGTGCTCTCTAGAGAATTCCATTGTATGTGTCCATGGTTAAAATCTCCCATTATGATACATTCCCCTTTACTAACTTCCTTTATAGCGTTTTTATTTTTGTGTTGTCCTCTTCGTTTATGTTTGGACTTCGGTAAACTAATCCAATAGTTAATTTTAATTTCCTGAAACAATTTTGCACCAAACAGCTTCATCGCAATCTGCTTCCCTTTCTAGTTTTATTTCATAAGCCTGAATAGATTCTTTAACATATAAAATAACTCCCCCGCCCCTTCTTCCTATTCGATCTTTCCTAAACATTACGTATCCTGTCAGTCCTAATTCAGCATCTGTTATATCTATGTTGGCCCATGATTCAGTTATACCAATTATGTGAGGGTCAATATCTTCTACCATAATGTTTAATTCGTTTTTCTTATTTACTATGCTCCTTGCATTTAAACATACGCATCTATAACCTTTTTCAGAGATGTTTTTCGGATGATTTTATATTGATTTATCTGTGCTAGTGGCCTCTTGTTCTGCTTGAGACACCTCTAGGTAACCCCCCTGCATTTCTAGTTTAAAGAATGTTTACTTCCAAAAATATTTGTCATTGTACCCAAGTCCCTATCTACTGCTGCTGACAGTTTGTCTGCGAATACTGCCGCCCCCTTTCCACTTAAATGAAACCCATCCTTCATGTACATATCTGCCCTCCCAACAAAACTTCCCCATAAATCCACAAATCCAACTTCCTCTTCCCTACACAGCCTCTGGACTAACATGTTAATTGCCATCCCCCGACAATTTTGATATTTGTGACCCCTCCTGCCCATTACAGGTAAAATCCCTGACAGTATTACCTGCTCAACCCGCGTCTGTTTTAGTGTTCTGACCAACTGCCTATATTTCCTAACTATGGCAGTTGTACCCTCCCTCTCTACGTTATTTGTCCCTACGTGTACTAAAACAGATCCACCCTTACCCGAGCCTACGATGTTTTTTACCCTCTCAGTTATCGCCTCTATTTTGGCTCCAGGCAAGCAGACCACCACATCATCTCCCTTGTTTAAGACTCTGTCGGTCTTCCTAACTATCGAATCCCCCACAAACACCCTCGCTCTCTTCCTCACCCCCTCTATCACTGCTGCAGAATAACTCTTCCTTTCGATCCCCTCCATCACATTCTGTCCTGACCCTTTCCCTCCTGTCTCCCCCACTTCCCACTCCTTTGCTCTTGTCTCTCCCACTCCCCTCTCCTTCACTCCGGTTGTTTTCCCTTCCGTCTCCCCCACTCCCTTCTCCTTCCCTCCGGTTGTTTTCCCTTCCGTCTCCCCCACTCCCTTCTCCTTCCCTCCTGTCTCCCCTACTCCCCTCTCCTTCACTCCAGTTGTTTTCCCTCCCATCTCCCCCACTCCCTTCTCCTTTCCTCCTGTCTCCGCTACTCCCCTCTCCTTCACTCCGGTTGTCTTCCCTCCCGTCTCCCCACTCCCTTCTCCTTCCCTCCTGTCTCCCCTACTCCCCTCTCCTTCACTCTGGTTGTCTTCCCTCAAGTTCCTTTCCTTCCCGTCTCCTTACGTCCTGTCTCCCTATGACCTGTCACCTTCCCTCCTCTCAGCTTCCTCCCAGGCTGAGGTGAGCTCTCCCTAGCATCTCTTGTGTCTTTCCCCACTTTATCGTCTACAGTTCCCCCACCGGAACTACTGGCACAACTCCCCTGTTCCCTTCCCACCATTGCCACAATGAGCAGCCTCAGCTCTTCCAACTCCACCTCTACTTCCTTCATCCTTGCGCATCCCCTACACTCAAATTGCATAAATGGTTAATATACTTAGTTAAAAGGTAAACAGAATAAATTTGAAGAGCTGGTTAAAATACTTAATCAATTCATAAAAAGAAGAGTATAAAACACTGCAATTAATAAAAAATAAAATAAAACTTATAAAATAACACAGGTCATGAAGAAACATGTTAGTCCTTGCTCTCAGTGAGCAAGATTATTATTAATTATTACACATGAAACACGATTTGACACAAAACAAGAAACAAGACTACCATCAAAAGTAAGCAGCTCCAAATGGCAAGTGCACAACAACAAAACCATTGGCTCATTGAGATCCCAACAGTGTTTCATTGACGAAACCAAGAGACTTAACATGTGGGGAGTTGGCAGTGGACTGAGATGGTCTACTTCGAGTATGCAGCACATTCGCAGGACACACTGATAGTCTGGTTTGGTTCAAAGAGTGAATTAAAAAGTGGGGCACGGTGGCGCAGTGGTTAGAACATAGGACCCTCGATCGAGAGAAGCCAGGTTTGAATCCTCTCGTTGCCATTTCGAAGCTTTGCCAATTTTGTTCACTCCACGTTGCATCAGTTCACTCAGCTGTATAAATGAGTACCTGGCCACAGACAGAGTTCTGTTTTGTGACATGACAATGTAACATGGGTCTGGCACTCACCGGCGACATGGGTCTGTCCCCTGACAACAGTTCCTGGTACTCACTGCCGGCATGGGTCTGTCCCCTGACAACAGTTCCTGGTACTCACCGGCGACATGGGTCTGTCCCCTGACAACAGTTCCTGGTACTCACTGCCGGCATGGGTCTGTCCCCTGACAACAGTTCCTGGTACTCACCGCTGGCATGGGTCTGTCCCCTGACAACAGTTCCTGGTACTCACCGCTGGCATGGGTCTGTCCCCTGACAACAGTTCCTGGTACTCACCGCTGGCATGGGTCTGTCCCTGACAACAGTGCCTGGTACTCACCGCTGGCATGGGTCTGTCCCCTGACAACAGTTCCTGGTACTCACTGCCGGCATGGGTCTGTCCCTGACAACAGTGCCTGGTACTCACCGCTGGCATGGGTCTGTCCCTGACAACAGTGCCTGGTACTCACCGCTGGCATGGGTCTGTCCCTGACAACAGTTCCTGGTACTCACCACTGGCATGGGTCTGTCCCCTGACAACAGTTCCTGGTACTCACCGCTGGCATGGGTCTGTCCCTGACAACAGTTCCTGGTACTCACCGCTGGCATGGGTCTGTCCCCTGACAACAGTTCCTGGTACTCACTGCTGGCATGGGTCTGTCCCCTGACAACAGTTCTTGGTACTCACCACTGGCATGGGTCTGTCCCCTGACAACAGTTCCTGGTACTCACCGCTGGCATGGGTCTGTCCCCTGACAACAGTTCCTGGTACTCACCGCTGGCATGGGTCTGTCCCCTGATAATAGTTCCTGGTACAGGCCGCAGCTGTTCAAGCTGTCAATGACATGATGGAGCAGGCCTTCCAGGCTCGTGAATGACACCTGCAGCAGACACAAACTTGTTCATGAACTCCTCAGACCAGGCTGACATTTTTTCACGAAATCCACATTTTCAAACCAGACACAAACTTGTTTATGCATTCCACAATCTCAGACCAAGCTCAAACTTGTTCATGTAGCCCATGTTCTTAGACTAGACTCAAACTTGTTCATGTAGCCCATATTCTTAGACTATACTCAAATTTGTTCATGTAGCCATATTCTTAGACTAGACTCAAACTTGTTCATGTATCCCATGTTCTTAGACTAGACTCAAACTTGTTCATGTAGCCCATATTCTTAGATTAGACTCAACTTTGTTCATGTCACCAATGTCCTTAGACACAAACGTGTTCATGTAGCCCACATTCTTAGACTAGACTCAAAGTTGTTCATGTCACCCATGTCCTTAGACTAGAGTCAAAGTTGTTCATGTAGCCCATGTTCTCACACACAGGCACAGACCAGATTCAAAGTTGCTGAATAAAATAAATAACTACACACTTCAAATTCCAGTGATTGTCTTGCCGTAAGCCAAAACAATCACGTCCCTATGTGTGTTCAGTCGCGCCTAAAATTATTGAAACATCAGATCGACCAATTTGTTTGCTCTGATATTGGTGTTATGATTTTTATGAAATACCTGTAAGAGCTCTTTATTATTGGTACAATATGTTCTTTACTGACACAATAATTTACTAAATATTTCTACACTAGGATCAGGCATGCATCGTTGTAAATCACCAAACAGTTTGTCGACAAATGGTTGTTAAGGTATCCACTGCAGGTGCTATGGGTCATTCTAGGTCCTCTATTGACCAGCAAGAGTTCGTTCTTATAATAATATGTGCACAAATTATTTAGGTGTCCAATGTTGACAACGTGTTGACAAGTGCATAAAGTTGTGGTACTGACATCTTTGGAGCGAGATGACCAGGCGACCCTCTCCTCCTCTGAGAATGTACACGACATCACGGTGAGGGCTTGCATGTACACAACGTTGTATAACACCTTCAATATACACTGGTAGGTTTCTGAAAGAACGATAGGATTCTCGTGTCATTGCTGGAAAACAACATCTTTTACAAGAATTAACAAGAATGCCATCTAAAACAAAAACTCCAGATGATAAATGGACTAGGAAGCCATTGGCTTATTGAGAGTTGAACAGTTGTTCAGCTATCTTAATCCATTATGTAGAAGTTTGCACAAAAGGTACAACAACAATAAAAATAATGGTGATGACAATAATATGATGATAATACAATACTACTTTCTTAACTCAAACTTTGATAACTAAAAATTTACAAAAATAAAACCTAGCTCCATATGGAGTTTGTTTTAGTTTTTGTAAATGTTGATCGTTATATGGAAGTGAGAGTATTTTTTTACAAAGTGACGTGTGGTAGATAAATGATGAGAAGTTTGGCGGCTTTAGGTGGTTGTTTTCATGGTTATGCCAGAAAGTAAAAGATCGCAATGACAGTATCAGTGACAGTTCGTTTGCGACGCCCACTTGCCTTCGATCTGAGCCCGTGTCGCTGATTGTATTCAGGTTCTACGGATTGATGGCATCAACTACTGGGAATAATGTTGGCACATCATCCTCTTTCAAAGATATTTTAACACCCGGATAACCCAGGGCTGCCATCTTCTCTGGTTCAAGGTCGAAACAAGTTGATTCGTCGACTTGAAGTTTGATGGCTTCATTTTCGTGAGCCATTTCTTTAGCACAGTTTGCTCCATAGGGAACTTATATGAACTACATGTTACTCTATTCTTACTACTGTTTGCACTACAAAATCCCAATTTCACTGTGCAAGTTTGTTGATAATCGCGGGGAAAATATGCATAATTGACGCAGGCAGGTAGGACAGGGTATTAGTTGGAACTATTAATTAATCGAATTCTAATTAAATTTTTGGATTTCACCAAAACTTAATAAAAAAATTTGTATTAAAAACATGTCGTAGTGGATACTCAATGGGTGTTTATTCTTTATCAGATGAGTTACAAACGCACCTTGTTGCATCGTGGCGGGCATTGTCAACACAAGCTGTATGAGAAGGGCCGAAGCATCCTTGAGCAACAGTGGCACCTCCTCGTGGTAGACAGCAACACTAAACAACGAAGGAAGCATTGATGAATGCATGACACGATGCCAAAATGTTAAGACATTTAGCGCGTAATTATGCACACCAAATAGACAACATAAAACCTATTTAGATTTCACCATGGCAAATATGTCATGCTACACAACAGTAAGGTATGCACTATTGTGGGTCTTCAGTGGCGGATTAAGGGTCTTACAAAGGGGGAAGCTAAAGGGGGGGCCATACTTAGTCACGACAAAATATGGAAACATTCAAAACATTTTAGCCAAAGGGGGTGGCCATGGAAAAGTGTCCCCCGTAAATTTGCTTTTGCACAATACGTCGCCCGTTGCATGTTTTTTCACTCTACCAGATCTTTAATGTTTGGTTCATTCCACCGTAGCTTTCTCCACTTCTTTATGTTCTTCTATATTCCCTCCATCTTTGGATGGCTTCGACTGGAAGGCTATCTCTGACTGGAAGGCTACTTCTGACTAGAAGGTTACTTCTGTTCATGTGTTCAGTTTATGTTTATAGACTTCCATCGTTGGTGTTAAATCAGTAATTTAGCACAGTTCTTTGATGGATATTTTATCGAAGTAGTCTGAGGTTTGTACAGCTATATAGTTTAACCTAGCAATTAGTAGAAACTTTCCATAATTAGTAAAACACACATTTAAGGCATTAATTTTCTAAAAATTTGACTGTTACTTGTGAAACGGACCACTTACAGACGAATTGGAGAAAATAATATCTGCTGTAACAATAATTCGGGTTTTGTACCTGGTTGATTTTCCCGCAGCGTTGCTGCCAACACCCGTGATGTAACTCCAGAGTTCTGTGTAGGGAGTCATTGTCAGGATCTTACTGTGCATTGAAAGCACATTCAACAATGGCACTGCAAACAACCACAGTGCCATTACAATTGTGCTCTGTGTGTGAGTAGATTCATAAAACATAATCATAGTGGTGCGAACAGGTTCACAGAACACAATCACGGTGCCATCACAATTGTGCTCCATGCGTGAGCAGGTTCATAGAATACAATTACAGTACCATCACAATTACACTCCAAGTGTGAGCAGGTTTGTAGAACACAATCACAAAACCATCACAATCACACTCCAAGTGTGAGCAGGTTCATAGAACACAATCACAGAACCATCACAATTACACTCCAAGTGTGAGCAGGCTCATAGAACACAATCACAGTGCAACCACAATTACACTCCAAGGGTGAGCAGGCTCATAGAACACCATCACAGTGCCATCACAATTACACTCCAAGGGTGAGCAGGCTCATAGTACACAATCACAGTGCCATCACAATTACACTCCAAGGGTGAGCAGGCTCATAGTACACAATCACAGTGCCATCACAATTACACTCCAAGGGTGAGCAGGCTCATAGAACACAATCACAGTGCCATCACAATTACACTCCAAGGGTGAGCAGGCTCATAGAACACAATCACAGTGCCATCACAATTACACTCCAAGGGTGAGCAGGCTCGTAGTACACAATCACAATGCCATCACAATTACACTCCAAGGGTGAGCAGGCTCGTAGTACACAATCACAGTGCCATCACAATTACACTCCAAGGGTGAGCAGGCTCGTAGTACACAATCACAGTGCCATCACAATTACACTCCAAAGGTGAGCAGGCTCGTAGAACACAATCACAGTGCCATCACAATTACACTCCAAGGGTGAGCAGGCTCGTAGAACACAATCACAGTGCCATCACAATTACACTCCAAGTATGAGCAGGCTCGTAGTACACAATCACAGTGCCATCACAATTCCACTCCAAGGGTGAGCAGGCTCTTAGTACACAATCACAGTGCCATCACAATTCCACTCCAAAGGTAAGCAGGCTGGTAGAACACAATCACAGTGCCATCACAATTCCACTCCAAGGGTGAGCAGGCTCGTAGAACACAATCATAGTGCCATCACAATTACACTCCAAGGGTGAGCAGGCTCGTAGCACACAATCACAGTGCCATCACAATTACACTCCAAGGGTGAGCAGGCTCGTAGAAAACAATCACAGTGCCATCACAATTACACTCCAAGGGTGAGCAGGCTCGTAGAAAACAATCACAGTGCCATCACAATTACACTCCAAGGGTGAGCAGGCTCATAGTACACAATCACAGTGCCATCACAATTACACTCCAAGGGTGAGCAGGCTCATAGAACACAATCACAGTGCCATCACAATTACACTCCAAGGGTGAGCAGGCTCATAGTACACAATCACAGTGCCATCACAATTACACTCCAAGGGTGAGCAGGCTCATAGTACACAATCACAGTGCCATCACAGTTGAACTACACATGTGAGCAGGTTCGTAGAAAACAAAACACAGGTTTGGCAATGATAAATCACTAATGATTTTCGAGGTACACAAGACCATCATAGAAACTTTCAAACCTTTTTCTGCATAACATTTCGGCAGTGTTCAGGTATCTTTTTCAGACTTACAATCACTAGACGGCAGCACATTAGTCAATGTATGCAAACGATGTCATTGACTTCTGTACCGCCATCAGTCTGATGAAGACAGCTGAAAGCTGTCAAAATGTCACAAAGAGAAAAGGTAAAATTGACTGCGAAATATGAGAAATAGATCAGTATGTTGAAACCACCAGTCTTTTCACTATTAACAACCCAATCAGTCATCTACTGACCTATGCATGATTTCTTGCTGACCAGGGAGGACACTACAGGGAGACAGGGACTACACTCAGTCCTCTGTAGCAGCTCCAACTCTAGGTTGGTCCTACAAGATCAAGAATAGTTTCACTTTCAGATACTGCTCAAAACAGTTTCACTTTCACATGGTACCCAAAAGTGAATTTATTCTCATAAGTAGTGGCGTATGTTAATTGATTTCAATTTATTTAGAAATTTCATTAAAGCAAATATATATATATATTAAGTATCTTCTCATCACTTATAATTTATTATCGTTTTCTGTATTATATAATTTTATCATCTACCAATACCACTTAGAAAATTTAATGCAACAGCAAAATTTCTATTATTTTCTGCCTTTCCACCAATTGTGTATATACAACTTTGCTTTCTTAAAGGCAATTTCCTTTAATGGTGACATTTCAACAGTGACAATTTTAACTTTCAGTTTCAATATTACAGCTATGTACCTGAGGACAGAGCAGACAAAGAGTAGAACTCCCTCGGCTGTATGTGATGTAGATATGGTCTTGTAGCGCGGATATGTTGTATTCGTGAGGAACTCCATCACCCAACCCATAGCCTGGGTGAGGGGAGAGGTACCCTGCACACATGGGGAAATGGGTCACATTACTTACTTAAACTCTCTCTCTCCCCTCCTCTATTTCCCCCCTCTCTCTCTCTCTCTCTCTCTCTCTCTCTCTCTCTCTCTCTCTCTCTCTCTCTCTCTCTCTCTCTCCTTCTCTCTCTCTCTCTCTCTCTCTCTCTCTCTCTCACATGCATGCACCCGCACCCTCTATCTCTCCCTCTCTCCCCCAGCTCTCTCTCTCCCCTTTCTCTCCTCTCTCGCTCCATCTCTCTCTCTCTGTGAAGATGTAAGCTCCACTCACTGGTGTGACTGGCCGTGTGGCCATCGTTGAAGCAATATAATGGACCATCTCAACATCTGACTGTGGAAGAACGCTGGTAGCAGGAGCAGGGTCAGGCAGGATGGGCAGGGCTGAGTTGGCCAGTCTCCGACACAGTGGACACCAGAAGTCTCCCTTGTTCACCTGCAGGCTGTGCTGGTGGCTAGGCGTCTGTAACGAATCAACACCAGTAACAACACAATGATCACTGTTCGCCTGCAGGCTGGCTGGTGGCCAGGCGTCTGTAACGAATCAACACCAGTAACAACACAATGATCATTGTTCACCTGCAGGCTGGCTGGTGGCCAGGCGTCTGTAACGAATCAACACCAGTAACAACACAACGATCATTGTTCGCCTGCAGGCTGTGCTGGTGGCCAGGTGTCTGTAACGAATCAACACCAGTAACAACACAATGATCATTGTTCACCTGCAGGCTGTGCTGGTGGCCAGGCGTCTGTAACGAATCAACACCAGTAACAACACAATGATCATTGTTCACCTGCAGGCTGTGCTGGTGGCCAGGCGTCTGTAACGAATCAACACCAGTAACAACACAATGATCATTGTTCGCCTGCAGGCTGTGCTGGTGGCCAGGCGTCTGTAACGAATCAACACCAGTAACAACACAATGACCATTGTTCGCCTGCAGGCTGTGCTGGTGGCCAGGCGTCTGTAACGAATCAACACCAGTAACAACACAATGATCATTGTTCGCCTGCAGGCTGTGCTGGTGGCCAGGCGTCTGTAACGAATCAACACCAGTAACAACACAATGATCATTGTTCGCCTGCAGGCTGTGCTGGTGGCCAGGCGTCTGTAACGAATCAACACCAACACAACACAATGATTATTGTTCACCTGCAGGCTGGCTGGTGGCCAGGCGTCTGTAACGAATCAACACCAGTAACAACACAATGATCATTGTTCGCCTGCAGGCTGTGCTGGTGGCCAGGCGTCTGTAATGAATCAACACCAGTAACAACACAATGATCATTGTTCGCCTGCAGGCTGTACTGGTGGCCAGGCGTCTGTAACGAATCAACACCAGTAACAACACAATGATCATTGTTCGCCTGCAGGCTGTGCTGGTGGCCAGGCGTCTGTAACGAATCAACACCAGTAACAACACAATGATCATTGTTCGCCTGCAGGCTGGCTGGTGGCCAGGTGTCTGTAACGAATCAATGTCTGTAACGAATCAGTGTCTAATCGCATTGCTCATGTGAACGTGCACATAATTTAGCTGCACTCATGTGACATGGTGTTACCCGACCAATTGGACAAATAATTGCTCATGTGAATGGGCCTTTACTGGCAGAATACTTAGAAACAAAATCAATAAATTATTTCATTACACATATAGCTCATGTCATTAGCATGACAAAGCTGTCACCTGATTTTTTAATCCTGAAAAGGAGGAACGCCAGTTATATAAGGTTCTGCATGATTAATATGGAAATCATCAAATTAGCATCAAAATCATGCTACTTTTGCCATCACTACAATAACAGAATGACATACAATAACAGAATGACATACAATAACAGAATGACAGAGGTCAGACCTTCAGTGACTCCAGGTACGACCGGTGACAGTCTAGATGGACGTAGTGACCACAGGTCTGGATGTGGACACCACCCTCCCAGCCAATGTTGACCGACAGCAGGCACGAGTTCTGAAACAACGGTTAAAACAGCAACAACATCATCCAGTGAATCTCTCATTAAAAGCCCCACAATAATAAATTATAATAAATGACACAACAAAATTCCCCACTAAAAACCTGCCCAAAAGTGTTAACAATGTTAAAAATAAGTTTAAAATAAGTTAACATATGTAAAATAAATTAATAAAAGGTCCAAATTATTTAAATATCATTGCTGCTGTCTATTAAATCCAATATCTTCTATAATCCTAAAATTTCTATAAGACTATTAAACTACTGATTTTGTATACAGTGCTTAGTAACTAAATCACAAACAAGAAATTTTAAATATAATGCCCCAAGTTCTTTTTTTAAATTCTATAAGTTTTGGGATATAAAACAGATTATCATATATTGAAATATTGATGTTTCAATAGTTAAAATCCACAGGCCATGTTATAATGAAAGTGAAACAAATCACATTCTGTTACAATCATGATAGCATGTGTTCCTCTGTGGTACTTAATGGCCACAGCAGGAAGGACGGGGACTGTATCCAAAGGTCGACGTAATCCAGTTGCAATTACTGGGGGTGAGGTTAAATTAAACTGTTAGTGCAGTACATCAATGTTTTGACATCATCCCTTAGTCAAAGTAGTTCTTATTCTACGTACCTCGTTAAAGTGTTCCAACATCCGTTTGACCCTGCGATTGAACTCTGCAGCACGATTGTTGGTTTCGGGAGAGGGCATGGTGCCTGACACGGGGAGCTCTGCGGGGTCTTCACAGTGTTGACTATGCCCCAACACTGCAGGGTAGAAACAGCCAAGATTAGCAGGCGGTAATGAGAGCACACCGCTGGTATTGTTTCATGTTTCAATCCTATCATATTGTTTCATGTTTCAATCCTATCATATTGTTCACAACTGCCTCAGGTCAAAATAACAACAATGTACACAATTTCACAGGTTGTGTGGTTTAGTTAGCTGTCACAAAGACAAATTATTTAAGTTTTTTTGCCTACCTGGTCACATTAATGTCTGGATTATAAGCATCAAAGATTTACAAAGCAACTAATGAAGTTTACATTAGCTCCCTCCTCAAATGATTTAGCACATTCCAAATCAGGTTTGCTGATGTTCAGTTCTGTAGTGTATTAGTAGTTTAAGTAACATGCACAGTCGCGTTTAATAAAGAGACAGGATACTTTTGATAAAATCCATCAAATTTTATGAACGTATTTACTTTGATAATTAGATCAGGTAACCTGCTTATGTTATGGTGCATAGAGGCATTTTGCCATTTTTTACCAAATTTTGACAGGACCCAATCAAAAATTATTTAATAGTTTCTCCGATGATTTCATAAAAACCGAGTAACGCATTTGCACAAACGAGTTAGCATGTCATAGTGGATATTGGTTAGGTTTGCTTGTTAGCGACATGAGTCAGAAATGAGTGGACACCAGATAGAAAGGACCAACGGCTTTTAGCATCACAGGCAAAGTGGGGTGAATGAAACTGCCCAAGTTTCGAAACGGCAGCAGGTGGACTCAACCTCTGGTCCACTCTATCTACCGAGCTACCCCGTCCCACTAAGGGTAGGGGTAACACTGACCAGTACTGACCCTACCACTGACCACTGCCGACACTCAACAATAAAATTGACAACCAGACCTAGCAACCCTGTTGGGGTGACACACTATTGACCACCCAAAATGGGTCAGGACTGACCACTGGTTGGCTGTAGCAGGGCGACCAGTCCGAGTGGACGGTCACCAGTGGATGCGGTTGCCTGGTTGCAAATGACGCAGTCGTACATCTGCTTCCCCGTGGTACTATTCGCCCCCTTGTCTTGCTCAGCCTCACTATCAAATTGCCCCTCTGAAAACGGTGCAAACAAACAAGGCTACAGTCATGGATTGAACTGCCATATAATAGACAAGGTGTTTGGAACAAGACTCATTTTAAGTATTTATTCAATTATCTTAATAATCCGGAAGCAAGCACCTTTATCTACTATTAATGTCTTTTTACATTTGTTTTTTTAAATTCTTTATTTTTATTTTTTTTATTATCATTCTTTTTTTGTCAGAATTTATTTATGTCAGTGCCGTGTTTGCCCGTGATTTTTGTCTAAGGACCACAATGGAAAAAAGTGCTTGCATTTTTTGTGTCATCCTGATATTTTAATGTTTGCTGTCTCTATTTATTTTATTCTAATGGTGCAATGCACTAACGATAATCACTATAAGTTTACTTTATTTAAACAATAATAAAAGCAATTTATATGATGAGCACCGAATACCCACAAGATGCTCAAAGGTGCTGTTTAAGAATAAGAATACGCAATGAAGAGGTACCCAGAACAGCACAAGAAGAAAGAAAATCGATGATCAAGATGTGACAGAAAACTGGTTTGAACCATTACTTTTAACTCTTTATACAACTCCACTAAGCTCAGTCATACAAACCCACAACTGGGACCACCATCTATATACAAATGATGCACAGATTTACCTTTCCTTGGCTACCCCGGATACAAATTGTTCCCTAAACCAACTCAGAAATTGTCTCCAGAATATATGCACTGGATGACTGACAGCAAATTAAAGTTAAATGCAAATAAAATAGAATTTATTATTATTGATACACAAAAGCAGCATGGTAAACTTGATTGTTCCCCCCACCCCGACACCTACGCCACAATTTCACACCGGCTGTCTCAGCACGGAATTTAGGAGTCATCTATGATAACAATTTTAGACAGCATATTTCACAAACTTGTTACTGCTGCTTTGATCACATTCGTGAACTTCGTCTTTTGCTGTCACCAAAACTATTGCAACTGCTCTTGTTAGCAGTAGACTTGACTAGTGCAATTCCCTTTATCACAATATTGCTCTCAAGGACATCTTAAAACTTCAACGTGTGCAAAACTGTTTGGCAAGGGTAGTTATCTGGTCTCCTTGTTTCTATTGCTCGCATTATTTTTTAGATCTGTACAATTACCTATCAAGCACTTTCATCCAAGCAACCAGCATATTTACATTCACAGCTCACTCCTGCAAGACAGCCCAGACAGCTTCAGTCATCTAGTTCTAACCTACTGTTTGTTCCCAGTGTTAAGACAGATGTTGGAACTAGAGCTTTTTCAGTTGCTGCACCGACACTTTGGAACTCACATTCTGTTAGTGTAAAGTCTGTAGGAAATATAACAACATTTCGCCGTAAACTAAAAATCCACCTGTTTAAACTTGCTAATCCTCCATAGTTCCCCAGAGTACCAATCCAACTGTTTACAACTGGAACTGCTTATCGATTATGAACTGCTTTTGTTTTGGTCTGCTGCTGAGCTTGGGTCTCCCAAGGATTTTAGCGCAGCAGAAGTATTTTATATATTATTATTATGAGAAGTTAAACTAATAAAGTGTACTTCGCTTTAACAAGATTTAACAAGATTGCCATCCCAAACAACAAGTTCCAGATGGCAAGTGGACAAGGAAGCCATTGGCTTATCGAGAGTCCAACAATTTTATCATCTATGTGTAGCCCACCCTTATCATATATCTGTCAATATTATTTTTAAACATGTTCACACTACTAGCATTAACACAATTATTTCAGCTTGTTCCATTCATTTATCTGTGAGAAAGAGTACTTTCTCATGTCCAACCTACACTGTTCCTTAACTAACTTTGCAGCCATAGAGGCTGAATTGTACACATAAGCATAGTATATATAAATACATATTAAAAATAGAGCATCAAATTGCATATACATACATAAAAATAGGTGTTAAATTAAGAGCATTAAATTGCAAATAAATAATTAAGTTCTATGAATTAACATAAGAGCATTAAATAAGTAAATAAAATGTGGTCCTTATTTAGGTTATTAATATTTGTAAACACTTACCTTCCTCATCCACGAGAACTTTCTCCATGAATTCCTTCTGCTTCGAGGCAAACTCTGCCATCAGTTTCTGCTGCCTCTCACGAACCCTGCGGCGTCTGGCAGAGACATCCAACACAGACATACCATCAGAAACACCACAAATTCAATTATCTTACAACACAACTATTTATCCCAGACATGTCTACATTTTGACAACCATCAGTCGAGTTCTTCCAGAAACCGAATGCTGGTACTTCAGTTCTTCTTCCGCTACTAAATATCATACAAAAAAATTTTGGTGTTCTCCTTTTTTTTTCTGCACTCTATGGTGAGGCTGGTACTGGTCATCGATTTTTGTTTTACAAAAAAACACCAATTAAATACACACACTCACACACATAAATATTACACTATGATTACAATATTTGAAAAATTTACTGTTATTACACCTGACCAACCTTTCCTCCCTGTCGGAGAGTTCACGGTCCTCGACGTCGTTCTCCACCTGTTCGGGTACATTGCGGCGATATGTCTCAATCACGAACCTTGAGCATTCTTCACTGAGTCGACAAATCTTGTCTAACAGATTACCTGAAGACAAAGGATTATTTGAAATGTGTCACGAATAAATCTGAACAGGTTGCAAGATTAGCTTGGAACATGTAGTTTATTTTGTTATTTTAGTTTATTTTATTGGCTGGGCAATGAATGATAATGCACAGTTAAATTATGTGCCACTCCAGACTTGAGCCTTGATGAAAGGTCATGACTGGTACATCAGTTGTCAGTTGCGGTGGTCATCAATTGGTCACTGCTTCAACACCGCGACCGACTGCTGGTCAGCTCACAGCCACAAATGGCTTCATTAATTGGTTTGGTGAGTGTGATTATACGACCAACCCTTGCACTGTGTTATCATACGACACTGTGTCGACTGACAAATCAGACAAAGAATCGCTCGCGTAAACCGTCATTTAATCAAGTAGTACGACCAGCTAAGGTCACCATCAAATCATCCCACTTCTACCTACCTACAAAGAAGAGTCCATCCCCAATGCGCGACTCAGTCTGGGGCTGGTCTCCCTGCTGCCCACTGCGGATACCCACAGGGATGTAGGAGTTCTGTTTCCCAGACATCTTGGCATGTAGCTTGAGCAACAGCTCCAGCATGGACGTGTCAATGTCTACAGACATTGTCTGAAGACACTCAGGGTATTACAAACTTATCAAGACAGGACCACCATTAAAACTCTAATAAATAAATGATACTGCAATACACAAATTTAAATAATATATATATATATATATATATATACAGGTGTATATAATAAAAACATGTATGTACATGTTTATATACACACCGTATTCAAGCTAATAAGCGAAGTATTAAGCATACAGTAGGTTTGAAAAAAATGGGCGACGTAGAAATGATAAAAGAACCTGTTCTTATAGATGTACATAAAATTATTTTCTCTAGACAATAAGGTAACTGTTTAGCACTAGTGGTGTCACTTGGTGACTTGTGTAGAACAACTGAAAAGTGGTGCCAACTGCTTAGCACCAGATGGCGACAGTTTGGTTGTTTTACACTAGTAAAATTACAATCATTAAGGATCCTGCCAATTAAAAAGGGAGTGTATATAATCAGGGCATGTACGCTTATTAGGTCGAATACGGTTTGTATATGTTTCTATACATATTTATGTATGTTACCTAAAACTACTGCCACAGTTAAATTTTTCGCTTGTCTCATTTCAGACTTATTTAGAAAAACATTGAACCTATTTAGTATTGACTACAACATGCTAGCTCATTTCTAGAATAATATTTAGTAATATTTAGTGTTGATTGATGAGCTCATTCAAGACTATCACATTAATTTTGGCTTGACTGAACCAAAACTCTGTATTTACTCTAGATGTTGTATATACCTTAAGTTCACTATCAAGGTCAGCCGATACGCCTTGACTGACATATTGGGGGGTGGTGCTTGTAGACACCCCGTCATTGGCTAGCATCGACTCCATTGCATCGATGACACTGCTCGGAAGCATTGCCGCAACTACAGAGACGCCAGATCCGGAAACTGAAATACAGGGTTATACAGGGTAAAACAAGATTAATAAATTCCTACTTTCAGTGGCTTGAATATGTATTAAACACACATTTTACTAATGACTTCATTCATACAATAGTCTTATTGATATGGCAATGTGATTTGTTACTTGGACTGTGGTGCAAACTAACAGTAAAACTGTCCATGTTCTTGGGCCTTTTTACGCATGCTGAAAAGTCTGTTTTCAGAATGTTCTTGGGCCTTTTTAAGCATACCACAAAGTTTGTTTTCTCATTGTTCTTGGGCCTTTTTACACATACCATAAAGCCTGTATTCTACATGCTCTTTGACCTGCAAGCTATGAAGCAGTACACAGTAAGGCCATTTTCTCCAGGTTCAGTGGCCTCGTTCCACAATTCCGTGGGATCTGTTTTCTCATGTCCATGTTCATTTCCTCCAACCTGTCATCTCACACCTCTGACACACTGCAATAACTCAATGAACAAGCCAACTTCTCTTCTATACACCAAATAAGTTGCGGCCACTTCCAAGCAATTTTGCACCCATTACATATTCCTTAATGCCAGGTTCTCGCTTCCTTCTAACTCCATTCATCCCAGCCCTTTCCCTCTCCCCTTCCCTCCAGTCAACTCACTTGACATCGCACTTGGCGCCAGGTGAAACAATTCCTCCAGGTTTGTCACGTTGGTGCTAGGTGGCGTTGGTGTGGCCTGCAGCGTGACGACCACTTTCTTAATGACATGACGCAGGTTGACAAAGATACTGTCACAGGGGAACCACGTGCTGTACTGCTGGTCTCTTGGTGATGAGGACACTTCCGTCTACATACACATGTGGCAATAATAACTACACACTTCCGTCTACACACACATGTGACAATAATAACTACACACTTCCGTCTACACAGACATATGTGACAATACTAACTACACACTTCCGTCTACACACACATGTGACAATAATAACTACACACTTCTGTCTACACAGACATATGTGACAATACTAACTACACACTTCCGTCTACACACACATGTGACAATAATAACTACACACTTCCGTCTACACAGACATATGTGACAATAATAACTACATACTTCCGTCTACACACACATGTGACAATAATAACTACATACTTCCATCTACACACACATGTGACAATAATAACTACACACTTCCGTCTACACAGACATATGTGACAATAATAACTACACACATCCGTCTACACAGACATATGTGACAATAATAACTACACACTTCTGTCTACACAGACATATGTAACAAAAATAACTACACACTTCTGTCTACACAGACATATGTAACAAAAATAACTACACACTTCTGTCTACACAGACATATGTAACAAAAATAACTACACACTTCCGTCTACACAGACATATGTAACAAAAATAACTACACACTTCCGTCTACACAGACATATGTAACAAAAATAACTACACACTTCCGTCTACACACACATGTGACAATAATAACTACAAATCAACAAATAAAATATATACTATTTAGACTTCGTAATCATTATATCAATCATCACCGTCACATTGTGATTGCAATCAACTTCATCTTTATTATTATAATCATCATCAACATTGCTGAAATATTGATAAACATCTTTGCAATAATCATCCTCTCCACCATTGTAATCATTACTTTCATTATCATTATCATTATATTTTCATCACTCTAAACTTTACCAACATATTGGTTATCATAAATTATTGTAATAATCATCTTCATCATTGTAATCATCAAAATTGTCATAATTATAATCGTCATTACCACAGTAATCATCTTCATTATTGTAAATCATCATTACCGTCACTGCAATAGTCATTATTGTAATCATCATCATTACCACTGTAATCTTCATCACTGTAATTATCATTATTACCACTCCAATCATCTTCATTTTTTATCGCCATTATTACCACTCTAATATTCATCATTCTAACCATAATTATCACTGTAATCACCTTCATTACTGCATCTGTCATATTCAGTCAACATTATTATGGATCACCCTGATGAAGCAAGCATAACTCCAGCTACTTACCCTCTGCCCTAGTGTTGTTGAGGGCGTGGAGACAGACATCTCCAGCAGGTAGACAGCGAGGTAGATCACGGCATCGGGCACACTGGGCTCATTGACCGCCTGAAATAGAAGATGGTTGTGACTGATATATGTCTTTACCATTACAAAAAATTTTCTTTACTGCTACCGGATTGTCAACTAATATTTTTTATGATATGGCTGCAGTCATAAGAAACTGCTATGTGAAAAAGGTTTCAAAATTGGTGAAGTAGTTTTCGAGATGATTTTTTTTTAATGTCTATAGGGAGAATGTATCTTACAGAGCAGGGTACTCATGTACATTGCACATCAGTGTAAAGTCACGTACCTTGTAAAGGAGGGTGATGTCACATATACCTTGTAGTGCAGGGTAAAGTAACATACCTTATAGAGCAGGGTAAAGTCACATACATTGAAGATCAGTGTAAAGTCACGTACCTTGTAAAGGAGGGTGAAGTCATATATACCTTGTAGTGCAGGGTAAAGTAACACACCTTATAGAGCAGGGTAAAGTCACATACATTGAAGATCAGTGTAAAGTCACGTACCTTGTAAAGGAGGGTGAAGTCACATATACCTTGTAGTGCAGGGTAAAGTAACATACCTTATAGAGCAGGGTAAAGTCACATACATTGAAGATCAGTGTAAAGTCACGTACCTTGTAAAGGAGGGTGAAGTCATATATACCTTGTAGTGCAGGGTAAAGTAACATACCTTATAGAGCAGGGTAAAGTCACATACATTGAAGATCAGTGTAAAGTCACGTACCTTGTAAAGGAGGGTGAAGTCACATATACCTTGTAGTGCAGGGTAAAGTAACATACCTTATAGAGCAGGGTAAAGTCACATACATTGAAGATCAGTGTAAAGTCACGTACCTTGTAAAGTAGGGTGAAGTCACGTATACCTTGTAGTGCAGGGGAAAGTAACACAATTTATAGAGCAGGGTAAAGTAAGGTACTTTGTGGATCAGGGTAAAGTCACATACCTTGTGGAGCAGGGTAAAGAGCAGGCCATGCATGGTCCGACAGTGAAGTAGACGTCTCAGGCCAATGTAGGCAGGATGGATCCGGCCAGGCAGACGGAAGGGTGGCCATGGGCTGTCTGTTCCCTTGTACAGGCCATTCTGTCGGACACTGCAACCATACGGCAGTAGTAGTTAATTAACAGTTCCCTGAACGACAGTCACAAGCATCTCTTCCCCAGATTGTGCCTGGATTGTGGTCATGTTTGGTCTTGGCAGGAGTCTCAGGTAACACTGAACATTGATTTTTTACTTTATGCTGCCATTTATTTATGGCTTTTTTGTGTTAAGCCTACAATTACTGCCACACAAAGGGTGCGTCTGAAAGAAATGCTCTCCCTATCCTGCAGTTTCCTGAGGACTCACAAAACTACCAATACCATAGTTTTCCATGTATAATCCACATTTAATCCCCATTATTTTAACTTAAAATACAGGTGCATATTGTCCATGTTAACCAAAAAAATTGTCTGACGAAATACGCGGTAATCAGGAACTATACATTGGCCTAAATTATTTACACCGCTAAATGACAATTATTACCTAATTTTTTTGCTGTGCTAATACATTCATTCAATCATTGTACATACAAAAAAATCATATATTCTGTAATAAATTTTTTTTGTACACTTTTGCAGTCCAAATAGTGTTGGGGAGTGAGCGTTAATAAAATCCGCTGATGCCCATGGCAGAAGACGCTGATGCAACACAGTGCTACTTGCACCGAAAAGATACACCGTGTTTCAACCAAACTATCGGAAATATGGAAATCAGGGGTTGATGCTAAAAAGGTTGGGTTTGTATTATATATGGTAACAAAGAAATTCTGTCAGATTTGACGTCAGTGTTCGTGTTATACATTAGGGGAGTATTATACAAATGATGGTAGCTACTATACTCACTACTTTGTGTACCGGTCCATGGACGCCTGAAAGTCCTTGCGATACATGGCTCTTAGCAGCACATGTAGAGGGTTGTAGCTTGACACCCAAATGTCACCTGCAAGGGTGATTCACAATGCTAAGGAGTGATCTCAAAACATTCATGTCCAATGCAACAAGAAACTGATGGCAAAATACCATTTAACAAAACTATGTAATTGGACAGCGCAAAAAACAAATGCATCACAACTGTCGACATTTTTGCATAATGTTTTTATGTGATCAGCAATATTTGGCCTGGGTGCCTGAATCTATATGAACTATTTTGTTAACGTAAACAATATCACTTCGCACCATTAATGCAGCTTTGGTCGTAGGCAGGCTTCTCACTCTTGCAGATTAATTAACTGCAGGAGAAATATTACGGCCTGAGCTGCAAGGAGGAATGTTACAGCACGAGCTATATGTGAATATGTTGTCTTTAGACTGCCTATGGCTTACTAATTAATTTTATTTTGAATCCGCCCTCCTTCTCCACCTCTCTTCCTTGATAGCCTTGACCCGCACAGTGTTTACCATTTTGGATATCCACTATTTTGATCCTTAACAGATCTAATGAGTAAAGTCAATTCTTTTGATGATTTAAAAAAATGGGCATTTTTTATTAGACTGCAGATGTCACATGAACTATTCACACACAACATATTTTGACACCAACGAACCGGATTTGCGATAGGTTAAATCTGTTGAAGAAGCAGTTTTAAAGAACTATTATAAATTGTTGGTAGGAAGGAAAGTTGGAAAATGTCTGATTTTTTATGCTTCCCCAATTTGGCATTGAACACGGGTTTATCCCCCCCCCGTCAAGTGTTCACGGGGTTTCAGTGCAGTGACACGCTTTCCACTCATCCTTCGGTATTTTGGACTTATGTTTATAGAGGTTAGTTTGGGGTGGAAGAATGGCCCCATCTGTTTGTGTTTACGGTTGTATATTTGTGGTTGAATGTTAGCAAGTGCATCTTATAAGAGTGTATTCTGTGCATATTTGTTTATGGTTACATGCGTATTAGTTTTAATTCCATTACAACATAGGGATGATTTGGGTATGGTTTATGTACAGTGGAACCCCGAAATTATGGTCACCTGGTGACCATAATAGTGAATATGGGCACTGAAGCATCATGGGGCTTGGAGAAATATCCCATTGAGCAAGTTGGTTCTATTATTGATGTATGTAATAACGTGTACACTGTACTGGCTTTTCAAAACCTTTGTTAAGTACATAAATAAAATGTACAAGATGTAATGTGATTTGCTGACATGACAACACATTCAATTTTGCTGTTCAGGATCAAACACAAGTTATCACCAGAGGCGCCACGGTTTATTTTGGAGAACCTATATAATATAACCATACGTGCTAAGTATCAGAGGATTATTGAATTTTGTTCCACAATAGCACATCGTTTCATTGTAAATGTACCAAATTTTATCAAATCATGCAAGAGATTTATTAGAATTTGTAATCGTCCATACAAAGTCGATATAAAAATCGGTATTGCAAATTACACCAACCTCGTCGAATGCAGTGTTGATAGCGTTATTGTTAGTGTTGATGACCGAGCCATTGACAGCATCGTGTTTTTCAATAAAATTTACTCAGCCTCAGCTTAGGCCTAAGAATTTGCCTTCGAAGGATTAACTAAAATGACTGGTGTCTTGCTTTTTGCAGTGTTTTCTGAAGTTAACTGGTCACTGTGTAAACATGCAGATGCCAGTGCGTGGCTTCATTTTGAGATCACCTTTGATGGAACGGCAGCCGGCCCGCGGCTGCTTGCTGTTGCAGCTGCCAAATCTTGGCTTCTTGGCTGTGACTGACCGTAAGTGTGGGGTTAATATGCGGGCATTCTTGACGTTTTGCACTGGGTTACTGACCATATTCCTGAATCCTGAATAGCGAGGTGACTGGATTAGCGGGACTATCATCCTCTCTTTTACCCTGGAAGTCATTTAGGACTGTCCCAGGGTGACCATAATGGTGGGGTGACTGTATTACCGGGGTGACCATAATGGCTGGGGTGACTGTATTACCGGGGTGACCATAATGGCGGGGTGACCGTATTACCAGGGTGACCATAATGTGCGGGGTGACCGTATTACCGGGGTGACCATAATGGTGGGGTGACCGTATTACCAGGGTGACCATAATGGCGGGGTGACCGTATTACCGGGGTGACCATAATGGCGGGGTGACCGTATTACCAGGGTGACCATAATGGCGGGGTGACCGTATTACCGGGGTGACCATAATGGCGGGGTGACCGTATTACCGGGGTGACCATAATGGCGGGGTGACCGTATTACCAGGGTGACCATAATGGCGGGGTGACTGTATTACTGGGGTGACCATAATGGTGGGGTGACCATAATGGTGGGGTGACTGTATTACCAGGGTGACCATAATGGCGGGGTGACTGTATTACCGGGGTGACCATAATGGTGGGGTGACCGTATTACCGGGGTGACCATAATGGCTGGGGTGACTGTATTACTGGGGTGACCATAATGGCGGGGTGACCATAATGGTGAGGTGACCATAATGGTGGGGTGACCGTATTACCGGGGTGACCATAATGGCTGGGGTGACTGTATTACCGGGGTGACCATAATGGTGGGGTGACCGTAATGGCTGGGGTGACTGTATTACCAGGGTGACCATAATGGTGGGGTGACCGTATTATCGGGGTGACTGTATTACCGGGGTATCCATAATGGTGGGGTGACCGTATTACCGGGGTGACCATAATGGCTGGGGTGACTGTATTACCGGGGTGACCATAATGGTGGGGTGACCGTATTACCGGGGTGACCATAATGGCTGGGGTGACCGTATTACCTGGGTGACCATAATGGTGGGGTGACCGTATTACCGGGGTGACCATAATGGCTGGGGTGACTGTATTACCAGGGTGACCATAATAGCGGGGTGACTGTATTACCAGGGTGACCATAATGGCGGGGTGACTGTATTACCAGGGTGACCATAATGGTGGGGTGACCATATTACCGGGGTGACCATAAACCGAGGTTCCACTGTACATGAATATGTGTTACTGTCGTGCATATAGTAATTAGGGCTCTAAGAAACCTCAAGTTTCGGATGAGGCTGTATATCATGGGTTCAACATCATATCTGGTTTGCATTGTAGAGCTGACATTCCTATTATCGTTGTCCCCAAAGTGGCTGCATGATAAATGTCATCATTTGGCCTATTTCTATTCTCTCAAACAGTTACATTTAACTTGTGTTGCTTATTTCTAAAATTATTGTATGTCTACATATGTACACCGTGTCATAACATTGATATATTTTTCAATCTGGAAAATTATCAACATTTCAAAGCACTAATTCGGGGAGCGGTATGAAAATTAGTAGCTTTCTACCAACACATTTACAACATTTGTAAATGTTGACAATTGTGAACTGGTCCCTTAGCACAAGTTGGGCCAATGACATGTTTCTGGAAGCAATGGTGACAAAAAACAAAAGCTATTGTATTTTGGCCACACGATGAGGAAAAAAGATGGCCTAGAGAAGGAGACGGTGCTAGGCATGACGGAAGGCAAAGGAAGAGCTAGGTGGGAAGACGGGTGAAGCAGATGATGCAGTTGGGGCTGACGGAGCTACTTGATGCAGTGCTCGACAGAACAGAAAGAGGGCCAACCAGATGTCGGCCACAACACGACGGAAATTTCTGACGGACATGTATTTCATGTAGGTAAGGTTCATATGTAAATCAAATGTTTAGTTACCACGCTATATGTTCTAAGTGACTTACGTACCCTTTGGAACATACATTCCCTGCTGCATGGCGCCCCCAGCCTCAAAGTTAGGAGCTTTGTAGTCAGCAACCTGTACACAACATAATCAGTGGAACCAACGCATCTACACGCCTAATAATTATACTACTTCTCATAATTATTATTATTATTATTTGTATAAAGTTTATAATAAAAAACAGTAATTATTACTATAATAATGTTATAATATTTATTATAATTATTATAACAATAATTAGTATGATTATTGCTAGCTTATACCTGTCCATGGTACAACAAACCAAGGTCAACAGTTATCATAATTACATTCATACATGTTTTGCTGACCATATAATTTCACAGATGGGCAAGGTATCAAATAAAATGCTACTACTCTGTGTTCTGGTAGACGCCTCAGTGACGCCCTCTGTAGAGTGGCTTACCACCCAATTCACCCAGTGTTTCCATCTTTTTTTGAAAGGCGTATCAGATGTGCAGTAAACACAAGTAAATAATTGTCTTAGTGGATTTTTTAAATACATAGCCAATTGATAGGTCAGAGGTCAATGATCCACAGTAGCAAAGGACCATAGAGAGGCGAGTGGACCTCGGTCCCTGGGAGGAGATGCTGCCAGGCCGCCCCCAAAGTTAGTGTATTAACATATAGACTATTATGATTACCTCCTTGAGCGTGGACTCAAAGTGTTTGGTTTGACCGGTCAGTCCACACTTCTCAGGCATCATGTCCATCAGGTGACTGTGTGTGCGGTCAGCGATACACAACAGACTGGCCATCTCCTGGCGGGTCAACTCTGCTTCGTCCAGACCTACATGTCAACAACCAACTGGTTTTACATAGAGCAGTTAGTTCTACTAATTGAAATTAGACAGTATGTTTCACAAACTTGTCGTTGCTGCTTTTATCACATTCGTGACCTTCATTGTATTCGCCAGTATGTCTTTTTCTGTCACCAAAACTATTGCAACTGCTCTTGTTAGCCTTAGACTTGACTATTGCAATTCCCTTTATCAAAATATTGCCCTCAAGTACATCTTGAAATTTCAATGTATACAAAATTGTTTGGCAAGGGTAGTTACCCGGTCTCCTCATTTCTCTCACTCAGTACCACTTCTTAAATCATTGCATTGGCTCCATGTCCGAAATTGCATTATTTTTAAGATCTGCACAATTGCCTATCAAACACTTTCATCCAAGCAACCAGTATATTTACATTCACTGCTCACTCTGGCAAGACAGCCCAGACAGCTTCTATCTTATAATTCTAATCTACTTTTCGTTCCCAGTGTTAAGACGAATGTCACAACTAGAGCTTCTTCAGTTACTGCACTGACTCTGTGGAACTCAGTCCCAGTTAGTGTTAAGTCTGTAGGAAATATAACATTTCAACATAAACTAAAAACCCACCTGTTTAAACTTGCTTATCCTCCATAGCTCCACAGTGTACCAAATACCAATACAACTGTTTACAACTGGAACTTCTTATTGATTAGAAACTGCTTAAACCCCTTTTTGTTTTTGTGTGAAGCCGAGCTTGGGTCTTCCGAGGATTTTAGTGCAATAGAAGTATTTTATGTTGTAATTACAGTTGTATTGTATTGTTATTGAACAAACAGGAGTAAACCGTTACAGTTGAGATCTTAGTGCGTATATTTGATGAGATATACTCCAAACATAGAAGAAGGTATACTGACCTAACAACGTCCGCACACTGAGCAGCGTGCACAAGAAGGTTAGAGCGCCCTCTAGCATCGGCATCTGATGTTCAGCATCGAGGAGTCCAAGCTTCGGGCGCACCTCACCAGGGGGCACAAAACTGAGGACGTCCCATAAGTGGAATCTGCAGCAGAGTTTAGTTGTTCATGATGACTTGCTTGGCAACCAACGAGGTTGTGATTATATTGGTAGGTATATTTTAGTTTTTAAATGTGGTTCATTAAGACACATTTGGGCAGTGAAAGTGTTAGAACAGATATTATAGTTCATACTATATACAGTGTAACAGAGAGGGGCTCACTGATAGTTCATACTATATACACTGGAACAGATGGGGCACATTGATAGTTCATACTATATACACTGTAACAGAGGGGGGCTCACTGATAGTTCATACTGTATACACTGTAACAGAGGGGAGCTAACTGATAGTTCATACTGTATACACTGGAACAGAGGGGGCACATTGATAGTTCATACTATATACACTGTAACAGAGGGGGGCTCACTGATAGTTCATACTATATACACTGTAACAGAGGGGGGCTAACTGATAGTTCATACTGTATACACTGGAACAGATGGGGCACATTGATAGTTCATACTATATACACTGTAACAGAGGGGGGCTCACTGATAGTTCATACTATATACACTGTAACAGAGGGGGGCTCACTGATAGTTCATACTATATACACTGTAACAGAGGGGAGCTAACTGATAGTTCATACTGTATACACTGGAACAGAGGGGGCACATTGATAATTCATACTATATACACTGTAACAGAGGGGGGCTCACTGATAGTTCATACTGTATACACTGGAACAGAGGGGGCACATTGATAGTTCATACTATATACACTGTAACAGAGGGGGGCTCACTGATAGTTCATACTATATACACTGTAACAGAGGGGGGCTCACTGATAGTTCATACTATATACACTGTAACAGAGGGAGCTAACTGATAGTTCATACTGTATACACTGTAACAGAGGGGAGCTAACTGATAGTTCATACTGTATACACTGGAACAGATGGGGCACATTGATAGTTCATACTATATACACTGTAACAGAGGGGGGCTCACTGATAGTTCATACTATATACACTGTAACAGAGGGGGGCTCACTGATAGTTCATACTATATACACTGTAACAGAGGGGAGCTAACTGATAGTTCATACTGTATACACTGGAACAGAGGGGGCACATTGATAATTCATACTATATACACTGGAACAGATGGGGGCTCACTGATAGTTCATACTGTATACACTGGAACAGAGGGGGCACATTGATAGTTCATACTATATACACTGTAACAGAGGGGGGCTCACTGATAGTTCATACTGTATACACTGGAACAGAGGGGGCACATTGATAGTTCATACTATATACACTGTAACAGAGGGGGCACATTGATAGTTCATACTATATACACTGTAACAGAGGGGGGCTCACTGATAGTTCATACTGTATACACTGGAACAGAGGGGGCACATTGATAGTTCATACTATATACACTGTAACAGAGGGGGCACATTGATAGTTCATACTATATACACTGTAACAGAGGGGGGCTCACTGATAGTTCATACTATATACACTGTAACAGAGGGGGGCTAACTGATAGTTCATACTATATACACTGTAACAGAGGGGGGCTAACTGATAGTTCATACTATATACACTGTAACAGAGGGGGCTCACTGATAGTTCATACTATATACACTGTAACAGAGGGGGGCTCACTGATAGTTCATACTATATACACTGTAACAGAGGGGGCTCACTGATAGTTCATACTATATACACTGTAACAGAGGGGGGCTAACTGATAGTTCATACTATATACACTGTAACAGAGGGGGGCTCACTGATAGTTCATTAGTGGTCTTTGATATGACGAATATTGGAAGGTACTGGTATAGCGATTCAGACCTGCCAAATTGTATGGATGTCATGTATGCAATGCAGATTTTGGGATGTATATGGCCATATCCTGTTTTTATATGGATCTGTTTCAAATATACCGAACAATTGTGATGAAGTACACATTTTCTTGTGTTCATTACAAAAGAATAAAATCAAATGACAAATACAATTTCGCAGATAGTTAGGCAGGTTTCCAGTGAAACCTAGTACATTTCATTTCAATCAATCAATCAATTAATCAATCAGTAATTTATTCCAATAACCATCAATACAAATTCCATTATTACAAAATACAACACCATTTGCAACATTTAAACAATAAAACACACAATAGACAGTTCATGGAAATGGAGTAAACAGAAGAGTGATATGTATCTATGGTTCACCCCCAACCAGTATAGATATGTATGATACACATACAATATCTTACAATAAATATAAATTCCAAACCCCTAACTAATGCCTACAACATATATGGTTTGATTATAATTATTTTTATTTTTTAGACCTAATACATAGAAAGAAGTTTTTTAAATGCTTGTATGTTTCTGCAGGCAATGAAACATGACAACACTTGGTTGGAATCAGAATACTAAATTTTGATTAACAAATGAAAAAATTTCAAGCTTAGACTGCATTTTTATTAATGTGGTCATAGATATAGTGAGGCCAAGAGCCAGCGATCCACTCCAACTTCATATCTACCCTATTGAGTGCTATGTTAGATTTATAGAGATTTATACACAGATTTCAACCAAAAATATGTGGCAAGTGTCAGTGATTTAGTCTCATAATTAATAACTGCTACAAAGATTTTCATGATTGCAGTTATTTTAGGGGCTTTTTTCTTCCACCCCATTCACAATCCCACCCTATCCTTTCATACTAAGAAGTCACAACAGGAAACACCGACCTTTCAAGAACCATCTTGACAAAGTAGTCAGCATCAAGTTTGGTGGCACAAATCTGTCAACACAAGTCACACCTCAGCCTTCAATTCATACATTTCAGTTACTTTTAATTCAATTTAATTCAGCTTAATTAAAATTCTTTATTTCCAAATGAAAATATACAACAAACACACATTTAAAATGTCAGTAATTCAAATGGAAAGGGAGAAAGTAGAAGTGTTTTACTTATTACTTTATTTATTTTACTTATTACTTTATTTGTTTTACTTATTACTTTATTTATTTTACTTATTACTTTATTTATTTTACTTATTGCTTTATTTATTTTACTATTACTTTATTTATTTTACTTATTACTTTATTTATTTTACTATTACTTTATTTATTTTACTTATTACTTTATTTATTTTATTTATTACTTTATTTATTTTACTTATTACTTTATTTATTTTACTTATTACTTTATTTATTTTACTATTACTTTATTTATTTTACTTATTACTTTATTTATTTTATTTATTACTTTATTTATTTTACTTATTACTTTATTTATTTTACTATTACTTTATTTATTTTACTTATTACTTTATTTATTTTACTATTACTTTATTTATTTTACTTATTACTTTATTTATTTTACTTATTACTTTATTTATTTTACTTATTACTTTATTTATTTTACTTATTACTTCCCCTATGCACAACACATTTTAATACTGCCTCATAATACAATAGTTAAAGTTTTTGTGCCACTTCTATTTTATGTAACTGAGAATAATTAACAAACTAACAACATTGTGTAGAATTAAGAAATAAAACTAATTACATTTAGTAGTTTAATTTGTAAAAAAATTCCTTCAAAATATTTTCACAAATACCGCGTGATATGAAGGCATGTTTTGTGTCACATTTATTTACAGTAAATGAAAATAATAGATACAATATTATCGTGTAGAATTGTCACTGAAATTAAATTAATTTAACTTAAAAACATTCCTTAAAATATTTACAAAAAAAGATTATACAATAAAACATGTTAAAGCAGACAACTGTGCACTGTAAATAAATATTCTCGCTCTCAATATCATTTAATATAAAAAAATTCTATATATTGGTGAGAAAATTATTGTAGGTCATAGCCTGACTTCTGACCTGCAGCAAGAAGAGGTCAGCATCGACCATGGAGTTGCAGAAGTGACATTGGATGTAGGTCATGGCCTGACCTCGGATCTGCAGGCCGTTGCGCACCCACATTCCACAGAGGATCTCGTGGAACACGACCTTAGGCAGAACAACAAAACACTCTCACATACAACAAATTACAAATTTAAAGCTGCTTCCTCAAATGCTTCAGCCCATCGCGAATACGGTTCAGTTATGTCCATATGTGTAGTGTGCGACTAGTTTAAGTAATGTGTGCTGTCTGTTTAATAAAAAATGCTTATTTTTGTTCAAATCATTAAAAGAATTGACTTTAGAAGTTAGACCTGGTAAGGGTCAAAATAGTAGATATCCAAAATGGTAAACACCACGTGAGTCAATGCTGATCAAGGGCGTGACCTTCATCCTCTCGGTGATCACATGACCAAGTTACAAAATTTCACCAAGGAAGAAAATCGTGATTTTTCAGCATTTCGATTTTCTCTTCAGTTAATGCTTGAACAAGCATTAACTAATTTAATAATTTGTCTGACGATTTCACAAAAAACTACAAACGTTGCACAAACAAGCTAGTATGTTGCAGTGGATAATTTAGGTAGGTTTGGTTTTTCGCAAAATTAATTTGAAATGAGACTAGCAAAAAATCTAATTGATTAAGCACCTTTAACTAATCACAACAGTTCTTGAGCTAATCACAGCAACACAAGGAAGAGCACCTTAAATACAGTTTATCAGCCTTATGGGCCACTGGGATAGGTGGTATACACAGTAAATTTAAAGTAGACATGCCAAACCTGGGTAATACAGATCTGTCAGACTGGGGAAAAACATTTAAATGACCTGCTCTATATCTGCTGGTTTGCCACACATGGTCAAAAGTAACTCATCATATAAATTGGAAGATACTGATTGGATGTTGCAAGACATTCGCGCAGCCAACTGCATGGAGCTAAAATATTTCCACAAGCCCCTCTTTGGATGTCTTTTGAACTGGTGATCTGTTTTCATTCAAATAAGTTGTGATCAGAGAGAGGGATCGCCGAGGATTTAGGATGGAAATGCAATTTCAAATAAATATGTCTTGAAATGTTTGTGGAAGGTAGCAGTGATGATGATTTTAAGGGGAGATGCGGCAGCTGGATAGGATTTTGCGTTTAATTTGTACAGTTATTGCAATTTTTTATGCTCAAACTGTAGAGTGGGCTTTTCTGAGTAAAACATATATTTAAGATTCTTATGCCAGACCCATTTCCATGGCTACAGACAAAATAGCCACAATATGAAGGAATTATAGCCCCTCTAAAAATTACAATGCTTAAAAAGTAATATATATATATATATATATATATATATATATATATATATATGCAATCAACAACACAACACAACACAGATATAGAGATATGAAAAGGCCAAATGAATGACGTTTATTGTGGGGATTAAGGGAAAGCCCACTTTCAAAGAAATGTAAAACAAAGAAATGTGGGCTCCACAACCCAACACCAGATATATATATATATATATATATATATATATATATATATTCATAATACTATCACATCATCATTGGCTTAGTTAACTCTATAACTCCTCTAAAAAGTGATGGGTAGTTCATTCAAGATTTTGAGCACAGAGAAAGCTTGCCCAGGTTGAGTTTAGTTCAAAAAGCTGTTATTAGATATATAATCAAAGACAGTCGAATTCATGAAAATCAAGTTACCAGTAAACCATAAGAGTAGACATGCCAGAAACGTGAAGCGTCCTACCTGCAGCTGTAGTGGGTGTATCAGCGCCATCTGTAGGAACTCGTTAGAGGGCAACAGTTCGGCGAGGTCCTGACCCTGGTTCTGCACTGCCTGGCTCACAAACACCGCAAAGTAACGATGCAGGGGAAGGTGGAAGCTCACCTGCATCGGGTTCGGCTGTAACAACATCCATGATTGGCTGATATTTAAACGACAGGAAACAAGTTCCATGATTGGCCGATATATTTGAAAATGGAATTCCAACTGCAAGCTTGCCACATTTTGTTTTGAAATCCATATCTTTAACTAGAAATTGTGCATAAATCTGTATAATTCTGTGACATTGATTAATCTGTCTATAGCAATCAGATTCCGATCGAGGGTCTAGCTATGAAATGTTCCTACATCAAATGAAATCCACTAGGTTTTGACAGAAATCTGTGTAGCATGAAAAACAGTTGTGCTTCGACTGCCGTAAGTTTTCTAGTCAATGTTATTTTGTTGTGATTAATAAAAAAATATGCACTTTTCCATTTAAAAAATGGCTTTATTCTTCTCAAAATATCCACAAAATCTGGGTTGCAATCACGAAATCCATATGGTGTTGCTAGGTAGATTATTAAACTGAGTGACATGGACGGATGTTTGTTACTAAACTGTATGTCAGAAAAGCAGAGTGATGCTATACAAATTTGAGTATGAAGCTACATTCACAAGAGTGAGGCTATGTACATGAAAGTGAGGCTACATATTTATTGGGAGTGAGACTACATACACGAGAATGAGGCTGGGTTCCAATGGCATCAAACCAATCTTGCAAAGCTGCAGCCACGGCCTGGATGACGGTCCGGGTGTAGAGACAAGTACTCTGAAGACAGGTTTTATTGGTTAATATATAAATTTATATTAACATAATTATTAAATTAATATATTTTTATTATACACTTAATGTATCCACAGTTAAATAACTCATATAACATAGGTGATTAAAAGAGCAGAAAACATCTCAACAATGCAATATGTAAACAAACAAGTCTACAGTGACAGAACCTTCCAAGATTGACTGAGTTTGTGCTTCATGAAAAATTATTACATGATAATATTTTGTGATAAAAGCTGCTTTCCTCATATGACAAGATATCGTGTGGGCAGACATTCCACAGCAAATTTCATTAATCGCAAGTATTCAATTAAAAACAGGTCTTCAAAAAACTATTGATTAATAATTATATTCATACATATATCAACATTTTATACTAATATGCTGCCTAGGTATCGATAAATCAATCTCTGGTGTCACAAAAACCCGCCGAACCAGCGTAAACAAAACAACTTCACCTGTTCCTTGCAATGAACTAATTGTGACCACATGGGCGAGGCACAGATCTCGAGTTCGGCACTGAATGCAGCATAGTACGTCTCTGGTTCGTACTCAACATGTTGAGTCATCTCTCGTTGGTTCAGATTCATACCTGTGACACACAAACTCAAGGTATTCAGATTCATACCTGTGACACACAAACTCAAGGTATTCAGATTCATACCTGTGACACACAAACTCAAGGTATTCAGATTCATACCTGTGACACACAAACTCAAGGTATTCAGATTCATACCTGTGACACACAAACTCAAGGTATTTAGATTCATACCTGTGACACACAAACTCAAGGTATTCAGATTCATACCTGTGACACACAAACTCAAGGTATTCAGATTCATACCTGTGACACACAAACTCAAGGTATTCAGATTCATACCTGTGACACCCAAACTCAAGGTATTCAGATTCAAACCTGTCACACACAAACTCAAGGTATTCAGATTCGTACCTGTGACACACAAACTCAAGGTATTAGATTAGTAGCACGGACAGGTGTCAAATTACACCCAACTACAATAGTCTAAGGAATGTTAGTGTTATTAATATTTGATCATTCAACTATTTTAAACATATTATATCAGTTAAGTTATGCTTAACAAGATTGCCATCCAATGCAAAGGCCCAGATGGCAAATGGACAAGGAAGCTACCGAGAATCTAAAAATTTTTTCATCTATGTGTAACCTGCCCTCCTCAGATATGTGTCAACCTTGTTTTTAAACATATTCACGCTGCTAACAGTTACACAATCTGTGGACAATTTGTTCCATTCATTTATTGTCCTCTGTCAGAACAAGTACTTCCTGATGTCCAATCTACAGTGGTCCTTTACTAATGTTACCTCATGTGCACTACTACTATCTTTTTTGAGTGAGAAATTTTTTTTTTTCATACCCATTCAATATCTTAAAAACTTAAATTTGATCTCCTCTTAACCTTGTCTCAAGGGTTGTTAAACAACATTCTTTTTGGCGTTCTTCATAACTAAGGTCTCTGAGTTCTGGAATCATTTTAGTTGCTCTCCCCGTATTGGTTCAAGCATATCTATATCCTTCTTACGATATGGTCTTTGTTAAGTAGATTTATTTCCTTGGAAACAGAGACACATTACCTTGGAAGCAGGCGAGCAGGTCGAACCAGAAATGTAAGAGTTGTTCATTCTGCATGAACTTGTATGCGATTGGCTTGTGTGATAACACGTTGATGAGGTCACTGACAATTGGCCAACAGCAGTGCTGCTTCAATACGTCCTTCGCACAATCCACCACCAGGTGGAAGTTTTCCTCGGCATCTGTCGAATGTAGGTCACATGTCTATTGTTTGGAATAGTGCATACTGTACATAGTATCATTTGAAAAGATGTTTATATACCTGCCAAAAGTATTACCATTACACGTTGTTACTGAATATGGTATTTATAAACTAAAACGATGTTCAAGACTCCAAGGCCATATAGTCACAAAACCAATAATAACAAATGCTCATAAGTATAATGAAAGATTCTGCATAGGAAAACAAGATGTGTCCAAACTAGGTTTTTTTCTTAAAGTGTCACTGTTTATCTAAACTGACAAGAGCTTTGTACAAGAAACAAGATTATTTGTCACCCCAGCTTTGTACAAGAAACAAGATTATTTGTCACCCCAGCTTTGTACAAGAAACAAGATTATTTGTCACCCCAGCTTTGTACAAGAAACAAGATTATTTGTCACCCCAGCTTTGTACAAGAAACAAGATTATTTGTCACCCCAGCTTTGTACAAGAAACAAGATTATTTGTCACCCCAGCTTTGTACAAGAAACAAGATTATTTGTCACCCCAGCTTTGTACAAGAAACAAGATTA
>BSQZ01000058.1:1487123-1787123 GCA_033239005.1 Lamellibrachia satsuma
AATAGCTGGACACTAATGTGAACGACTCGGTTCGATATGCGTGAGCGGTCAAGCGAGTTGACCAGGGCAACCGAGATGCGGCTGTAATGCTGGATGAAGGCCTTCGTGAAAGCCTCCTGGGGACAGGAAAGATTTGTTACATACGGTGAACAGGATGGGGTTCAACTGTAATGCTGTAATGCGTAATGTATTACAATTAAAGTGTAATTGTAACAGAACATTGTATCATTGTACTTCATCATTATAACTGGTCCGTTATGAAGCACCTTCAATTAACCACCATAATAATGGATGGTTAACTGAAGGTGGAATAGCATGTTTTGATCCCTAGATGGCATCTATACAATCCAGAACGCAGATAGTTAAAGAATGACTGTTTCAACAGAGAATACATCGTACCAACATTGATGCTTACTGATATTAAACAGAAGTCACAATGCTAGCATCACAACTTAAAAATCGGCTGATCTGACGTTTGAATAATATTAAACGTGATTGAACATGCATTGGCTTATATATGCAATTTTGTCAGCGCACGGCAAGATTCGCACGAATTACGTGTTGCTCTTCCGTCTACAATCTCATGTGATTGATACAATAAACATTTATAATCTTGGAAAAACAACTGTTGAATTTGTTGGCAAAGTTAAGCTGTGCCATCTTTTGACATAATCTTTTTATATAAGGAGATTTTCTCTTCACCCAGTAGCTATTTTTAGACAGTAAATATGGTAAAACATATGAAAGAAAGGTGAGCTTTTTGCAAGACCTACTCTCTCATTATAGGGAAGGTAAATATTATATCTAGTACTCAAACAAAAACATTCTACCTACCATCAAACCCCAGAAAATAAATCACTCTACCCAAAATCTATTGTCCTGGTGGAAAACAAATATCCTACATTCGTTACAGTGAGTGGAAAATATTCTATCTGAAGGGAATCCATGGGAAGGGAAATCCCCGTACCTTATAGGAATCATCTGGGAGAAGACTAAGGAGGAAGGTGACAATCTTCTGAGGAAACTCAAACTTGACTGTCCAGAAAAGTAGCTCATCCAGCAGTGTCGTGTGCTGTAGTGGGCTGTCCAGTCCAGGCTCATCTGCAGCCGGCAGGGAGAATTCATTAATACATCTACCATGAATTAGTGGGCCAACAGGGAGGTCATGTAAAAAATCAAGGGTTGTTCAGTATATAAAAAATTACACTGGTAAACCAGACCCCAAAATAGCTTTGCCAAGTTACAACAACAAAACTACAAAATAAAACTTTTAATACTTTCTATCCTTCATTGCATGATACATTTGTGTGGCCTTTTGAATCACTTTATGTACCCTCACTTTACGTACCCTCACTTTAAGTACCCTCACTTTACGTACTCTCACTTAACGTATCCTCACTTTACGTACCCTCACTTTGTGTACCCTCACTTTGCGTACCCTCACTTTGTGTACCCTCACTTTGCGTACCCTCACAGTTAGTGAAACTAGCAACAGATATAATAATCTGTTTTTTTTTAAACTGATCATGATTAATTCAACATTGTTCCAATTCCGACACAGAGCACATTGTTGGAAAGCCACTTTTTCTATGAGCGTCATGGGATAAATCATTCCCCCACTGAAGTAGGGTAGATAGAAGAAACACCTTTGAATTCATCCGGTACAGCGGGGCAGGTGAGAGATTTGAGCGCCGCGTCATAGTGCTTCCTACTCCTCTGATGGTAGTCCGTTGATGTCTTCACACCTACAAACAAATACCGTATTTGATCTATTAAGCGTACATGCCCTAATTAGCATACACCCACTTTTTTAAGCAGCACCATCCATAATTATTGTAATTTGACTAGTGTGAAACAAGTGAAAATTGTCGCCATCTGGTGTTAAACAGTTAGCACCACTTTTCAGTTGTTCTACACTAGTCACCAAATGACACCACTGGAGTTAAAAAATTACCGCACTGTCTAGAGAAAATTATTTTTTTTCAAGCGTACTGTACGCTTATTAGATTGAATACGGTACCCAACATCTCTAATCACAAGATAACACTTCCATTTGTTTCTCCATTACTCTTTGTGACTCAGTGTCACTGCCATAAGCAGTGATTATTTGCACCAATACGGAATGAACGTAATATTGTTGTCTGTATCCCAACAAAACATAATCACTGATTCAAGACATTCATGGCTGCCATAAGAAAGTAATAGTAAATTGCGCCTGCTACAAACTTTCATATTAAATCAAGTTAATGAACATTTAGTGAAAAATACTCAACAACTTTGCAAAAAAATCACACCTGCACAGTCTAGTGAAGGGAACATCTCAAATGTGGGTGGATGGGTGGGTCGAGGGGTCCACTTTGGCAATGTGTATATGGTGCCTCCAATTTTTTATAGGGGTGTGGTGAATGGGTCAGTTCTATCAAATTTGGGGGGATTATTGGTATTTTACATAGCAGATGAGAGCAGACCGACGCACATACCCTGAGTGAGGTACGTGTAGACGTGAGGGTTTGTGACGGCCTTGGCGATAACGTGTCGCATGGCTGCCCCCATGGCGCTGAAGCTGTGGAGGAGGGAGACGTACTGCTCCCAGTCCGGGGTCGTTAGACTGTATGTGTCCAACATGTCTGCAACAGGCATTAATACATCTTTCTTCGTCTTTTCCACATGTTATTAACTCACTAGTTTGTAATTACTGTATTTGACCTAATAAGCTTACAGTACGCTTGAAAAAAAATTGGGCTATGGGAAATTTGTCAAGGAATCTGTTCTTATAAATGTACAATAAAACATGTTTTAAACACCAGATGGCGACACTTTTCAGTTGTTCCACACTAGTCAAAGTACTATAATTATGGATCCTGCTGATTAAAAAAGGGGGTGTATACTAATTAGGGCATGTACGCTTAATGGGTCAAATACAGTATGTTGTGGTTACCCGAAGCTGATCAAACCTTTTTTCAAAATATTACTCTCAGCCATCCTTATCTGGCACTGAGCTGGGTCACTGCCAGTTCTGCTTTTATTCTGGAAATTATATACTGATGTTCACATCTTTGCTTTTAAACTGTTGTATTCTGTATAAACATTTTATTGTGCAATGCATTAAAGAACCAGACAAGAATCAGAACAAGGTCCAATGTAATCATTACCTATAGTTGTTGATATCCCCAAAACAAACATATGGTTTTGGGTAAATATACCATGTGGTGACAGAAGTCTCACGTAGAGTTACCAGCAACAAACACGTTTGGGTGAGAAACCCGACAGGCTTAAGGTATACAACACCTGTACATAAAGTAGGACACGTAAATGGGGCCAAACAATCTTTTGTCCAGCCTAAGGAGATCAACGAACACTTGACCGTCTTAGTTCTGCACAATAACTCAAGTTGCTAATCCAACAGAAGCTCTACCCAACCAGAGCTAATGAATGCTGCTGAAATCAATGACTAATAGAAGTTGTATTCAAACTACCAAAATATTGTAGTCTGACCTCACCAATGATCAGCACATGAACATTCTTCTGAATCCGACACACTCAACTGTACGACTTAGATGTCACATTTTAATAACATACTCATTAAACCACATAATTATACATAATAAACATAAACATGTGCACTAGTTACTCTATGAGATTCAGATTTGCTTCAGTTTAGTTTGTCAAGATTTAACAGTTGTTATATCCTTCAAATCAAATTAAATGTTTTTACAAAATTAAAAAACCATAGTGGTCCCTGACTCTTGAGATTTATTAATATCTTAAACAATCCAGTAAGGTGTTTTATTAATGTCTTCAACTGTTTGGTGACATTATTAACTACAATGTCAGATCCAGACATCCACTATTAATTGTAATTCCAGCAGCTTTTTCAGTCCTAGTACTCTAAAACAAGTGTTTTCACTCAATCATATCCTCATGAGGTGGTTGGCAGAATTGGTTGAGCTGCATCATGAATACTTGTTGTGACTCATGTGGTTGAGAGAAGGAGTCCACAGCAGGTTAAACATATACCCCTTGCGTGGGATCTTTTACTTCCCCAGCTCTGGCCATAGAAGTCAGGTAGAACAGCTTTTAGTCCGTCTTCCAAAAGACACAGGCAAAGTGACTTAAGTTTTAAAACAGCAGCAGGTGGATTCAAACCCCCTCTTGATTTAGTAAATAACATTTCTATGGTAACAAAACTACAGTTAGCATCAGTCACCCGCTTACCTGGAGCACAATGATCCCGCATGTGCTGCACCAAACGGAAAATGAGCCGTGGCATCATGACCTCAGCGACAGCCAGTAAGTCTGGTGGTGCCCCCTGCTGGGATTGCTGATGCTGCGGACCATGGCGCTGACAAAACCTAAGTGCAAGAACAACATTAATGTTGTGGAATGAACATTACAATGTGGCTTCAACCAGCCAGAACTTACTGGAACCCACACCGGGGAATGTGTCTGCATGTCTCGTCAAATTTATTTGGCAACCCAGATGTGTAACTTTAGGATGCTGGGTAATTAATTACAATTTGAATCATTTGTCAATGCATGAATTCTGGAAGAGACTTCACAAGTAAGAAGAAAGATAAATAATTGCCCCATAAAAGTTTCTGATGGCAAAGGTCATAAACACAATCTAAAAAACTTTGACATCATAAAAATTATCAACTACAAAACAGCGATAAATTTTGCAAAAATCCATAACAATGAAATCCTTAATAACTGGGGTCAGTTAAGCAGTACTGGTAATTAATAACCAGTTGTAGGTTAAAAGTGTTCTTTTATTTAAAAAAATGACCAGCGAATGAAAAGGCTCCACTAACCCACACGCTTTCATGACGCTGATGTCACCACAGTCACAGGCGCCCCCTGCCTGACTGCGAAACATGTTGAAGTCGTGTCCCGTGTGGTTGCCAGCTTGGAAGCAGTCGGCACACAATGACATGCATGGCGAAATACCACATGTCCGACAGCGATAGGCCACAAAGTCGGCAGTCCACACAAGACCGCACATGGTCGCGTTGTCATATTGCCGCACTGCAACCCAACATGTAGTTGATCATTTCTTTCTTGTTTCTTTATTATATTTACACTAAAATAGCTGAGAAACTGGTTGATGCCGAGACAGCACACTGCAGTCAACAGCATAGTTTAGGATGTAATCTTATACATGAGATGACCGGCAGAAAGTCATCAGCAACAGGCAAACTTAAAGGAAACACTGAGGAGCGGTGAAAAAAGTTGGTACAATCACTTCAGTAGCCTGCTGGGTGAAGTGCCAAACATTGAGGATGACGATAAAGAAGTTGAAGCAGTACTGCTAGATATAACTATAGATGATGGACCGTTCACCCAGGAAGAGTATCACAGGGACAAGCAGTCACTAACTGAAGGAAAAGCTAGTGGAGAGGATGCCATCACTGCAGAAACACTGAAGCGGTGTAATCTTGATGAAACAGTCCTCGATTTCTGCAAAGAAGCATACATGAAGCATTTCAAGCTGGATCAATGGTCAATTCTTAACATAGTGCCCATACCATAGTCTGGGGAGCTGAGCGATGATGGACACTACAGAGGTATAAGTTTAAGTTCGATAGTCACCAAACTATACAACAGATTGATGCTCAATAGAATACGCCCTGTAACTGACCCACATCTACGTGTCAACCAATATGGTTTCCGTCAGAGTAAGATCACTGTTGCACAAGTATGTCGAATTCCTTAAATCAGACGTTGGTGTGACAGATACAGAGGAGTTAACTGCATGTAAGAAGGAGAGAGATGAATGGCGGGCCATCAAATCCTGAATGATGATGATGAAGATAGTAAATACAACAACACAGTCAGTCTGTCATGGAACTGATAACACCATGTTTAGTACATACACTTAATTTATAATAATAATAACCTTAATAATAATTTATTTTATAGCTCAGTATATCCAGAAATAAAATCTGTTCAGAGGCATTTAAACTACAACATTGATAAATCATTATTTAATAAAATTAATAAATCGATAAAATAGTGATGCTTCCATATAGGTAAGGTAAGCGAAAATTACTACATATAATAAAAATAGAATAAAAATGTTTAATATCGCCGTGTAAGGAAAGAAACTTACCTAGCGGCTGAACAGCGAATTTATTTATGAAATACTGTAGTGGAATTTCCAACACTAGGTTGATATCGGGTTTGGCCCCCATTTACAACAAGCACCCAATTCATTTTTTTTCAATTCAATCGAATAAAAATTCACACATGTAACCAGTGATCAATTCAAATTCAATTAAATTTACTGTCAAAAGGATCAATTCAAATTCAATTCAATTAATTTTTATTCAACTAATTTCAAATTCATTTTACAAATTCGCAACATCAGAATATATATGTATATATATATATATATATATATATGTATATATATATTTATATATATATATATATACCGTTACTATGAAGTATATATACGTATCTATATATATATGTATATATATGTATATATATATATATATATATATATATATATATATATATACACAGTTACTATGAAGTCATCATTGGTATACCAAATAACCAACTTTGAAAAAAATAGTATATATATATATATATATATTATATATATATATATATATATATACTTAGTTACTGTCAAACTCTGCCTGGAGCTCTCCTATTTGGAGACTCTTGCCGGTTCCAAGCCCGGATAAAGGAGGAGGGTCGAGTGTGGGGCTGACAACCCCACCTCGTAAAGAAAACCTTGTTACGGAAACCAAAACCAGAGAACAAAACATTGAACAAGACACTGGACTGATGACGGATGACAGCCAAACCCAGCAGGGAGCTGGCACCCCGATGGTGGATTCCCTGAAGCCGAAGAGGTGGACCAGAGTAGCAAGTTGGAATGTACGGACATTGTACCAGACCAGCAAGCTTGCTCAGGTGGTGGAATTTGATAACTATAAACTAGACATCCTTGGAGTTAGTGAAGCAAGATGGGTGGGAGCAGGAAAGAAGAAATTAGCATCAGGACACACCATACTCTTCTCTGGAAGAGTATGGTGTGTCCATACACACAACACACACAGAAGGAGTGGTCCTAATTATCAACAACAGGCTGGAGAAAGCACTGACAGAATGGAAACCACTTGGAGCAAGACTTCTCAAGGCCAGATTCAACTCAAGATACACCAAATTGACAGTGATTGTATGCTACATACCGATTGAGGATGCAACGGAGGAAAACAAGGATAGTTTTTATGGACAACTGCAGGCAGCAACAGAGGAAGTAAGAAGCTGATGATCACTGGAGACCTCAACGCCAGAGTTGGAGACAACAACAGAGACATATGACTTTTGCCAAGAAAATTACTTGATTGTTGGAGGGACCTTGTTTCAGCATAAGGATATTCACGAGATAACATGGAGATCGCCAGATGGAAACACCAAGAGCCAGATTGACCATATCCTCATCAATGGTAAATGGAGAAGCTCATTGCAAGATGTTAAGGTCTGCAGATGAGCTGACATAGCAAGTGATCACAACCTGCTGGTTGGTAACGTCACCCTGAAATTGCACAAGGCAAAAACAGGACAGGAAAGGGGAAGACTGATCGACTCAGCCAGACTGAAAGATGCAGGGACAAAGCAAGTCTTCAAACAAGAACTCAAGAATCATTTCCAAGTTCTTGAAGAAGAACAGGAAATGAACATTGACACCTTTAACCAAGCTTTCAGAGAAGCTGGTGAGAAAGTCTTAGGATATAAAAAGAAGAAGAAAGAAGAATGGATCGAGACAAGGACTTGGCAAAAATTTGTGGAAAGTAATCAAACAGAAAATAAACTCAATGAAATCTGAAAGGGTTAAGGACCAACTTAAGAGAAGCTACACAAAAACAGATAGAGAAGTAAAAAGGTTGGCAAAGGTAGACAAGAAAGCATATGTGGAAAGACTTGCAGACGAGGCAGAGGAAGCAGCCAGAAGACAAGACCTCAAGATATTATACAGAATCACCAAAACAAATCTCAGTGGAAGGTACATCAACAATAATGTACCAGTGAAAGACAAGGGAGACAACATCATATTCAGTGAAGCTGATAAGATCCCACTGTGGAAAGAACATTTTCAGACCATTCTGAACAGACCAGAACCCTATGTCATAGCAGATATACCTGCAGCACGTGAGGACCTGGACATCAACATAGATGCACCAACCATGGAAGAGGTGAAAGCAGCGATCAAGGAAATGAAGAGTGGTAAGGCAGCAGGAGTGGATGGAGTGACAGCAGAAATGCTGAAGGCAGAAGGAACAGAGACACCATGGCTACTAACAGAGATTTTCAGAAATATTTGGGAAACTGAAGAGACAACAGAAACATGGAAGACTGGATAGTCAAGCTGCCCCAAAAAAGGTGACTTATCAGATTGTAACAACTGGAGAGGCATCACCTTGCTGTCTCTCAACAGCAAGGTCTTCAACAAGATTATTTATAAGAGACTGGCAGAGACACTGGATGAGCATATCCGGCAGGAACAGGTGGGCTTTTGACCAGGATGATCTTGTTTGGATCCCATCTTCACATTGAGGCAGATCCTAGAGCAAAGCAAAGAGTGGAATGCACCATTCTCTGTGGAGGATACTGCGCTACAATGGAGTTGCTCAGAAACTTGTGAATATAATGAAGACGATGTACAGCAACAAGTGATCTGCAACAATGAATTGACCAATACCTTTGAAGTCACCACCGGGGTAAAACAGGGATGTTTACTCTCCCCCTTTCTCTTCCTCCCTGGAATTGATTGGGTCATGAGGAGTGTAATAAATGGGAAAAGAGAGGGATACGATGGACCCTTACTAGCCTTCTCGAAGACTTGGATTTTGCGGATGATATAGCGCTGCTCTCACACCAACGTCAGGACATGCAAGCCAAGATCGACGACATGACAAGAAAAGCAGGAGAGATTGGACTGAAGATCAGCACCAAGAAAACGAAACACTTGAGGATGAATAGCAGAACAGAAGCAGCCATCTTGCTAAATGGAGAAGAAATCAAGGATATAGAAGACTTCACGTACCTGGGCTACAAAATGACAACCAGCAGAGATACAAAAAAAGAAATAAGAACAAGGATTTCAAAGGCCAGCCAAGCATTTGCAACACTTAGAGGCACATGGAGATCAAGGAACGTCAGCACAAAAACCAAGATCAGGCTGTTTAAGAGCAACGTTTTGAGCACCCTTATGTATGGAGCAGAATCCTGGAAGATGACCAAAACCATCAGTCACAAACTAGAAGTTTTCCAGAACTGATGCCTACACAGAATCCTCAAAATCTTTTAGCCAAACACCATCTCGAACGCTGAGCTAAACAGGAGGACAACTACCAAACTCATAACCCAAGAAGTACAGATGCGCAGGTGGAGATGGGTCGGACATGTGCTCAAAATGCCACCTACAACCCTACCCAGAGTTGCCCTCAGATGGACACCTGATGGCCACAGAAAGAGAGGCAGAACAAAGGAGACCTGGAGGAGAACAGTAGAGAGAGAGATGAGGGAAGAGGGATGGACTTGGGGATACCTGGAAAGATGTGCGACAGACAGACCAGTGGCAAGCTCTGTTGGCGGCCTTATGCGCAAACCCACGCGAAGAGGATTAAGTAAGTAAGTAAGTAGTTACTGTCAAGCATCTGTTACTATCAAGTAGTATATCAACTTATAAAAATATAGCACTAGCAACTAAGAGTCCTACTGCAACATAGACAATGTTCAGTGTTCATAATAAACCATGTAACTGGTAGTTGCCAGCAATGTGTGAAACTAGAGTTACACATTGCATAGTAGAAGTTATTAACTGCTCATCTAAGAGAACAACTTCAAACAACTATGTACTAATCCAGATTGACTCATTTCATCAGTGGCAGTTTTATAGCTGCACAAACAGGAATGAAACATCAAAGAGGTACATGTGAAAACTACTTCATACATTACACATAAACTGTTTGCGTCCCTCTCCCCAGTCTCACACACTCAGTGAGCAGTGAACACAACCTCCCCAGTCTCACACACTCAATGAGCAGTGAGCACAACCTCCCCAGTCTCACACACTCAGTGAGCAGTAGCACAACCTCCCCAATCTCACATACTCAATGAGCAGTAGCACAACCTCCCCAGACTCACACACTCAATGAGTAGTAGCACAACCTCCCCAGACTCACACACTCAATGAGTAGTAGCACAACCTCCCCAGTCTCACACACTCAATGAGCAGTGAGCACAACCTCCCCAGTCTCACATACTCAATGAACAGTGAACACAACCTCCCCAGTCTCACATACTCAATGAGCAGTGAGCACAACCTCCCCAGTCTCACATACTCAATGAACAGTGAGCACAACCTCGCCAGTCTCACATACTCAATGAGCAGTGAACACAACCTCCCCAGTCTCACATACTCAATGAGCAGTGAACACAACCTCCCCAGTCTCACATACTCAATGAACAGTGAGCACAACCTCGCCAGTCTCACATACTCAATGAGCAGTGAACACAACCTCCCCAGTTTCACATACTCAATGAGCAGTGAGCACAACCTCCCCAGTCTCACATACTCAATGAGCAGTGAGCACAACCTCCCCAGTCTCACATACTCAATGAACAGTGAACACAACCTCCCCAGTCTCACATACTCAATGAGCAGTAGCACAACCTCCCCAGTCTCACAAACTCAATGAGCAGTGAGCACAACCTCCCTAGTCTCACAAACTCAATGACCAGTGAACACAACCTCCCCAGTCTCACATACTCAATGAGCAGTGAACACAACCTCCCCAGTCTCACATACTCAATGCACAGTGAACACAACCTCCCCAGTCTCACATACTCAATGAGCAGTAGTACAACCTCCCCAGTCACACACACTCAATGAGCAGTGAGCACAACCTCCCCAGTCTCACATACACAATGAGCAGTGAGCACAACCTCCCCAGTCTCACATACTCAATGAACAGTGAACACAACCTCCCCAGTCTCACATACTCAATGAGCAGTAGCACAACCTCCCCAGTCTCACAAACTCAATGAGCAGTGAGCACAACCTCCCCAGTCTCACAAACTCAATGACCAGTGAACACAACCTCCCCAGTCTCACATACTCAATGAGCAGTGAACACAACCTCCCCAGTCTCACATACTCAATGCACAGTGAACACAACCTCCCCAGTCACACACACTCAATGAGCAGTGAGCACAACCTCCCCAGTCACACATACTCAATGAGCAGTGAGCACAACCTCAAGCATATGTCAGTGAATATTACAGTATTAATTGGTAGAGGTAAATCTTAAGAGGAACTTAATTATAGCATTTTGTTATTTCTACATGTAAACATATATTGAAAAAATATAGTATTTTTTAACTTTCGTTCAATGCATTCAATTCAATCAATTAATTTCACATTGTGGGATTCAATTCAAATTCAATTCAATCTGTTTCTGTTTTGTTTCAACTCAAATCAAATTCAAGCTAATTTGTTATCAATTCAATTCAAATTCAATTCTGAATTGATCCCAGGTTTGGGCTCTACTGATTACTATGTATGGCTAGGGTGGGTACACTAAATGTTTGGAAAACAGGAAGCCCTATAAGGCTTTTTCCTGCAGTCTGAAACTTATAGTCAATGTTTAGTCATACATGTATGTAATGTAAAAAAATTTTTAAGAAAACTAAGCCATATATGTTGCCGAACATAATCAAGACCCAAGACAAAAAATGCAATAATTTTTTAAGGTAGGACACTGTATAGAGAGTAACCACCTCTTGCTTGGTCCTATTGAAAATAACCAGTAGGTGATGTTGCAAGGTAAAATGTAATTAAATTGCATATCACCCACTATAAACATTATTTAACTTCCTGGCAGAAAGTAAGCATTTGGGAAACTTCTAATATACCACTTTGTTGCACGTAATATATTTATACTACTGAAGTTCTTAGGAATAAAGTGCAATGCATTAAGGTAGAAAGACATCACAGAAAGTAAAATAAATAATTACATCATATGATGTAACTAACTTCACTGGCTAAAGCCTCTCACTTAGATAAATAATATTTAAGTCTACTATGCTTTCGAATTGCTTCTACCTGAGCAGCTGCTTTCCACTAGGGTCCAACTCATGATTAACCAAAACAAAAGGTTCATCCACAGTAATATCGGGTTGAAAAAATTAAATCCTTCATAGAGTAGTCTGCAAAAAGTTTAAAAACAAAATGAAGTTATCTTTGGCATGCATGATATCAGATTTTGCCACCTGTTAATTAAGCAACTTACACCCATGTGCAGCGAGTTTTTTAAAGGAAATATATGGTCCGGAATCAGGACCATATATTTTGAAGGATGGGATCGTAGATTTGTCATATAAGTACAAGCTAAATAAATTTCAGATAAACTAATCATTTCTTCACAAATTGTAGTTGAAATATTAAATATTCTATATTAAAATTCGAATAAAATAGCACTGACATTTGCAAGTTTAAGAACATGATTAATTTAAGTTCATGACTGCCCAATGTTGAGCAACATGGAATGCACTTTTATTAATGCATCTGTCTTTAGATGACAGTTAGACAACTGTGATCTGTGACGGTCTGTCCCCAGGGACTAGAAGAAAGAGTCAGCTCTGATGGTTATTAGAGTCCACCAGATGAACGGTTATGCAATCAGGGTTGAAAAAAATTATGATTTTTTTTAAATCAAACAAATCGGATTTTTTTATACATTTTAGTTTTTTTTTTTAAACTGGTATACACAATGTCATAAAATATTTTACTATCAGGCTATCTGATGTCAAAACAGCTACACAAGTGTGCACACTTTATGCTTTTGTATTAAAAAACACACAAAACTTTGTTGATATTGATGCTTGTAAACGATTATTTGTGTTAAATTCATATAAATCAGCGATTAAAAACAAATTGGAAATAAAAAAATCATAAATCAATGATTTAAAAAAAAAATTGGGAGTAATATAAATCATGATTTAAATCAATTGTTTAAATCAAACAATCCTGTATGTAATTAATTATCCATAAATGAATGCACACAGGTACTGAGTTAGCATTGCACCAATTGTTATCCGTTTGCAAATTCTGTGGACCAAAATAGCACAAACTGATATGTTTCCAACAGTGTTCGAAGGATCTGGAAATCTGTCAAATACATGGAACTTTATTTGATAATGTTCATGATCTAGAAGAATAATAATCTTAGTATTCTTAGTAATGTATCCTGTACGAAACCAGAAAAATTTAAGAAAAAATGCCACATAAGATTTTGCCACCTGTTAGTTAAACAAATTACATCCAAGTGCATGACAATTGTCATTCTAATATTTACATACATTAACAATGTTCAAACAATTCCCAGCTGTAGCACACCAATGCCAGCAATGTCCCTGCCCTGGTAACATATGGTGATGGAAAATTTAAATAACACCTTGCACTAATATTGCATTGTATTAACCCGTTAAATGGCTCAGTGACATTTTATCCATGCATTCACCAGAATCAACTTATTACACTGAGTAATATATTTTTGACAGATTCCACATACAGATATAACAGTAATCTCACACCAGTCACACTAAGCTTCATCACAGTGCTGTCAGAAACTTAAACAAGTGTACCTAACGGACAAAAACTACAATGGAACATACTTTGACAAGCACTTTGTTGCCAGTTAATTAGAAACAGCTCAATACACGCAAAACAATGGTTGAAGCCAAGAGTGTGAAGTAAACAAAACGCCTTAAAAGGGCCAAGGACCTGGACAACCGTCATGGCTCATGCTATTGCATTGCCATTGGCAAACCTGGGTCTGGTTATATAAACGTTGAAATCGTGTGCATGGAGTCGTTTCACGGCGACAGCTCTAGAACAAAACTATCAGTAGCTTCACATTAAAGAATGTTAAACACATAACTTGTATGCATGGCATTTGTACGCACCTATCTTGGCAAAATCGTCAAATGTTGTGCCTCCAGCAATCAGCCATCGTATCCAGTCAAGCCTCTCGAACACAGGCAAGGTCTTGTCATTGAGTTCTTTTTCTGGATCTAAGAGAAAATCAAGCAACTCTGAAAGTTGTTGCTGACCATTTGAATGGAGGCACTCGTGTTTTATATACGTCGCCACACTTCTTTTTCCTCTTTTCATCAACGCTTGTGCCATGGTCCATATCACTCCAGATGACGATTATTTTTATTTTGACATCAGCGCCCCCTGGTGAAAAATAAACAAATCGATGATGACTTAGAAAGTTCAAGCCAGTGATCGTACGTAGATTTGGCTTACGCATATAAAAGTTTGAAACGAATGTAATATTACAATATTATATAACCTGTTTAATTAATCGAAATTCACATATACTGCTTATGTAAATATTGTATCATTAGTAACGAGGGAAAATACCTAGATCACGCTTAACAGCAGCCGGTCTCATATTCTACGTCAGCAACATGATTGCAACGCACGAAAATACTTCAACATGCGTTATGAAATTCGGCAGGGTTTGCAGAAATTTACATTATGCAATGTTAGAGACAATAAAAAATGTATTTTAAAAGGTCACATCACTGTAATTCTCATGAAGCATTAAAACAGTTATAAATGTTATAAACAATGCAGTGAGCATCATTAATATTTGGTTTGGTTACATCAGGCCTGGGTTACATGATGGTGTGTTTACATATTAGAAACAAGTATTTGTTAGAATTGTTATGATACATGTTTGCGAAACTTATTAGCTAAACAAATATTTCATTGTTTTTTCATAACTGTATGGAAAAGTCTTAAACGGCAAAATAAAATGTAATATTGTCTTAATATTCTTCCAACGCGATGGAGCATATGTGGAGACGCTAAGTGCAGTAGAAGCAATTGTGTCAAGTTGATCAATCATTCAGTAAACCGTGTCTCTTGTGTGCTACGAACTGTGGCGTTCGCATCATGGAGTCCGGATAATCGAGGCTAGGTTTCCCTAATTTTGAGAAAGTCGCCAGGCATCGGTAACTAAGGCTAGGCCGTTTCAGGGAGAACTTCCGCTCATGCGCTCCGGCAAACTTCCTTTTCCATAGCTGCCGCGAAGCAAAATGGTTAGTTTTTGCAGTGAATGTAAAATCATTTGCCATCCGCTTACATCCTGAACTTAGATTTTGTTAATAACGTAATGATACATAATACGATAAAACCACGCCTTGAAACCATTGCCAGCGTAAATAATTGTCCTTAAATTGGCGTTTAGAAAACTCATCCGTCGTGAAACTCATACTTTCCTCTGAATGGCAACCTTGTTGGCAAATAAATTGCTTATTACCAAGTATTTCATGTGTACCGTCAACAACAGTTGTATGTTTCAGTTTTTCTTAATTCTGCATTGTCGGAGATCAGCTTGGTAAACGGTAACCGGCTTCCGCCGTCAAACTCAAAGCTGTCAGATACTGATAGCGATATTCCAGTAATAACAGTCGTGTCATGCTATCCTGCCCCCGGTGAAGTTATAGTTACCAATTAAGAACTCGCATGTTAATTGGGAACCCGAGTTGGGGATTCATAAATACGACTTTTGTGGTGTGGATGTCGTGAACTCGCATTCACTATAAACACAAGCGTATTGGAACACAACATTACCTCTTATCAGAGGCTTATGTAAGAACTTTTACTTCCATTAACATTCACATTGGCATAGATACCAGATAGAATGGACCATTGGCTTTCAGTGTCTTTCGAAAGACATGCAATATGTGCAGTGAACGAATATGCCCGTTTCTAAACAACAGCAAGTGGACTTGCTAGCAGTACCTGTTGAATTTCCCAATACCCTGTGCACTTGGAACAGTTAAAAAGGTTATGTTCTTTTATAGTGCTGTATCCAGTTTTTGGGACTGTCCAAAGCGCAAACACTTCACCCCTGACAGACCTGTTCATTCCAATATCATCTCGACTTCTCTGCTTCCAGCCACGCTGCAATTCCTGCACTAAGACTGTTCTTTTAGGTATCTGCCTGTGTCTGTAGCCAAGTATTTCTTTATACAGCTGAGTGAATTGTGGCAACGTGGGATGAATGAAATTGATTGAAATTCTAGCCTGGGTTCTTTCGATTGAGAGCCAGACATTCTAACCCCGTCCCACAGTTGCATTTCTTATAGTTGAAATGTGTTTTTGCAGGCCAAACGAACAAAGAAGGTTGGGATTACAGGGAAGTACGGTACCCGATATGGTGCCTCTCTCCGTAAGCTTGTGAAGAAGATGGAGATCACACAGCATGGCCGCTACACATGTTCATTTTGTGGCAAGGTAAATTGTTGGTCATGTCAATGAAATTACATTTTCAAATGGTCATTTCCACTGATATGTCCAATGCCAACAAACATGTTTCCATGGCTGGTTTGAGATTATCCATCAGGCAAGGTGATTTTTCGAAAATGGATTACAATGGTTTAACCCATTTTATCCTGAAGCTATTGCAGATGAGTTGCAGCCAGTTACTGACCAGATCCAAGAAATCAGTTTGACAGCTTCAGAAAATGACAGGCCATCCATTAAAATAGACATAACTTTATTGTTTTTCATTAAATTTTTAAATGTGATATACCATTAGAAAGCAGATAAAACAAACTATCATGTTATATAATAAATTAGCGATTTAAAAAAATTTACTATATGTGGCATTTGGCGAAACATTTACTAAAAATTTTAATTGTAAATTGCGTTTTGTCTTTTTACTTTTCACCTGACATTTTCTCCATGAAGGAGGCAACTTTTCAATGAGCAAGTTAATTTTATATTATGCACCATTCTCTGCTGAAAACATAGGTATCTGCCATTTCTCAGACCATTTCACTAATCTGTCTAGATCGTTTTGTAAATGTTGTTTATCACCATCAGTATTAACCTTTCTAAACAGTTTTGTGTCACCCGCAAATTTCAGTACGTTACTTGTTATACTGTCGTCCAAGTCATATAAATTAAGAATAATGTAGGTCCTAATACTGATCCTTGAGGTACCGCACTCAAAACCGATTTCCAATTTGAAACTTCTCCATCTACTACAACTCGTTGTCTTCTGTCAGTCAGCCATTGTTCTGTCCAGCCAGTTATGCTATCCCCGATACCATGGGCTTTTAATTTAAGTAGTAATCTTTGATGTGGCAATTTGTCAAAAGCTTTCTGAAAATCTAAGTAGATAATATCTACTGGCAATCCCACGTCTATCCACTTAGTGATTTCTTCCAAAAAACATAACATATTTGTTAAGCATGACCTCGCTTTAAGGAATCCATGTTGAGATGAATTTAATAATTTATGCTTAACGAGGAAGTCCTTAGTATCACCAGTATGAAGTAAATCGGCGTAATATCCTTCAAAAATTGGTTACGATCCGCGCCTTCGTCTGCCATCTTGGCTTCGAAATAGCATGGGGTGTCCTCTTTCCACGTCGATAAACCAATGAACGGCGCTGATTCAATGTTTCTTCGGTATTCCCCAATGACGACAAGATACTGACGTCATTAAATATGAATCATCCAATAGGCATCCATGTTACAAATGCGAGGGGTTTCCTCGGCAAGTGCGAACTACGACTGAAATCGTATCCCGAATAAAATGGGTTAACAACAATGGTCTTGCCAGAATAGGGGGACTTTGTAATTGTAGCCACAACTGAAAGCACCACCATAAATATGAAGCTGTTATTTTACCATAAAATATAGTAATGCCATTATCAATGTTTTGACTAGGTCTAGTTTTAGGAAAATTGTGTATGTACGTTTTATAATTTTGTATTCTTCCAATTATAGTGTTACAAGTTTTTGTGACTGGTGTTTTGTCAGAAAATTACTGTGATCATGCTAGCAATCGTTGGTTTTGGTGACTGGAAGACCAAAACTTTTTGGTTAATTTGGAGCTGGGTTTGTGAGATTTTATCACTTGAACAAGTTTAGTATGTGTATCTGTGTTTGTACTGGTAAGTAATATCGTTGACACGTCAAGCCTTAATTGTTGTGGTTATTACATCATATGACTGATATGTCGCGTGTGAATGTTGCAGGAAGCTATGAAGCGGCGAGCTGCAGGCATCTGGAGCTGCAAGGGGTGCAGGAAGGTGGTGGCGGGGGGCGCGTACGTTTACTGGTAGGTGGCTATTGGTCATGTCAGCTAACAGTTATTCTGACAGAGATTTATGTAAGGCACACTTTCAAACAGGACTGGGTCCAATTACAAAAATATTATCAATTACTTTAATTTTTTTCAGTTCAATTTCAATTACGCTTCTAACATTTTCATATCAATTACATAATTTCAATTACATTTGTATTAGGCAGAATCATTTGTTAATTATGTTGCATGTGTTACTGATTGTGTGTACGAATAATACGTTTGATAAACAAATATAATGGACTTGGTGATGTTTGTACATTTTGTTGAACCGTGACTTCATGATTTCATATACAATTAGCTAGATCAGTATTATTGTTCCTTAAATATAATGTAATATTTGCTTTGTTCATTAATTAATGTTTAATTACACGGAGTACAGTAATATAAACAAAAGCCACAACCATTTGAAATCCTTATGAATCTATCCAATCTACTAAGTCATTTCAAAGCAATTCTACGCATAAAATGTAACCCCAAATAATTCCTACCAGTACTTAGCAATGTTCACATCAATATACGTCACAAGGGGTTTTGTCTATACCCCATTGATGTACACCCATTCTGTCAACTGCATTATACCCAAATTGGTTTACTTGGCAGCTGTGTTTTGAGGTTGTACCCTAGTTTGCCTACCATGAGTCTCTTGGCTACAAGCCCAGTCAGTATTCTTATGTAATAAACCTGTGGGCTGTAGCTCACTCTCAATTGAGCTTATTTACTGACTTTGGCAGTGTTAATTACATGATCTAAGTACTGTATCAACAGAAACCACAATCTCGCCCCTCACTGTGTACACTGTGATGGAAGATTACAGAATAAAAAAAAGACAGAGGAATGACCAATTGGGGTATACCTTGAAAACAGCTTTGGAAGTCAGGTGTGAAATATCTGCTGGCAGGCTGCAATTAAATGTTACTTAGAAGGAAGGCTAGAGGTATTTTGTTGGTGGACTTGTTATATTTGAATATTCCTTTGATTATATCAGCAGGTCCTGCAGGTGTTTTAAATTTGTGTGAGAGAGTATTTATATTTTTGTAGTGTTTTTTTTTCTGGTAGTTTGTTATACAAAAAAAACACTGTAATTGATTGATGAAATTACACAACATATTTCAATTACAGCAGAATTTCAAAACCTAAGTCAATTACAGCATTTTGCTGTATACAATTACAAAATTGGACCCGGCCCTGCTCTCAGAAACATTCTAGACTAGCACTGCTAGTGGCCATTTGGCTAAACAAAAGTTACCCATTTGAGCCAATTTGGCACAGGCATTTTCAGTGAAAAGGACGCAGAAGAATACATTAGCGTTTGTTGTTTTATTGATGCATAAAACACAATTGGCTGAATTAATTTGTGTTTGACTAAATATTTGGAGCTAAACAGTTTACACCATCAGAACTAGCCCAGACATGATGTATGGTACTAGCCATTGTCATTTAATTTCAAGATTTCTCCCCCTACATGACCTTGAGTTACATTAGCATGCGTGTTCTTATGTATTTGTCAGGTGGCACTTTGGTCGTCATAGCTAAAAAAAATTTCTTGTATGCTCTCGAAGAACTGATCAAAAAGTCAACAATCTTTTTGAGGGATTCTTTTAAGTCGAAGCCACGAATATCCAGTTAAATGTGGTATTCATTAGTTAGCAGTATCGCTTAAGATCGAGGGCGCAGCAGGGTGTCCAGCAAGATTTAGTCAGATTTTCCCATTTCATCAGGTGAACATAAATTTGGGAAATACTTTGTCTTATAAAAACAAATCATCGTCTCTTGCACATTCCTAGTTTTGTCTGCCAACTGTTTGACTATATGCTGTGTAGATACTGATGAAGTGTTTGAGCTAACTGGCTTCCTGCCTGAAGTTAGATAAATTTATTACATAACATTCACTCATTCACTAACCAGCAGGGATGGCACATCTGTTCTTATAGCGAGACTGCTTCTTATATTAGTGTATTGGCTGCTGTTTTTTCATTTCCAGTGCTGTTAATCGGCAGTGTGTTACTTATAGAACCAAAGCCACTTAATGAGTAGAAATTACCTGACGGTTTTGTTGACCATATTTCCTGTCTTGGTCTGGTATGAATGTAGACTCAGCGATAGGTGCACATGACATCAACTTCACTTGGGCAAATATAGCAGATTTTTAAATGTTTAATATATACTACAATCTATGTGACATGTATGTGTTGCTGTTTCCAGTACGACAGCTGCAGCAACAACCCGCAGTGCTGTCAGGCGTCTCCGTGAAATGAAGGAGACGTAAATACCAACGGAGTCATCGATTATTTTTGTGCTTACTGCATTGACTTGTTCTCACGGTGCATTGGCAATAAAGGTGGTCTGATGTGTATTACCCTGGCTTGTCTGTTTGCTAATGTGGATATCCAGGAGTATTTTGTTCCTCTTGTAAAGTAAATATCACTTATACTGTCTGCAAGACTGCTCAAAGCATGTTACACCTGTTCCCCCACCCCCCACCTAACCTGTTCCTTCCAACATCTCAACTTTTGTGGGAGCATTCAGTCTTGCTGCAGTTACTGCCTCGGCTGAGAGGCCAATGTTTTAATTACTGCCCTACTTCATCCCGAATAAGTAATGTGGCTGTTTTAAGACACTGGACGACATGTTCACTTTTGTATCTGCTTCGTTGGACATGATTTCCATCCTGAACTCGATTTTGCCAAAAAAAATTGCCTTTCAAAGTCTTACACTTATTTCATTTGTGCACATTTAGTTTTGATGAGATCATTGGCCATGCCAAATTGAAACAGTAGCATTGCATAGCTATATTAAAGCTATTCACAAGTTACCGAGTTAGACCTATTAAGCGTACATACCCTTTTTAAATCGGCAGGATCCGTAATTATTGTAATTTGACTAGTGTGGCTCAACTGTCGCCATCTGGTGTTAACTATTTTACACCACTTCAGTTGTATACTAATCAATAAATGACACCACTAATGTTACCTTATTGTCTAGAGAAGCACAGTTTGGTGTAGGCTTATAAGAACAGATTCCTTTACATTTTTCCATGGCCAAATTTTTTTAAAGCACTGCTTATTAGGTTGAATACAAAGTCTATTCTTTCGTTAATTTAAATAAAGTGCCCTATTTTATCAAACTAACTGTCCATGTTACTGTTTACGCTACATATTTGAACACAAACGAACCACATGAATGGAAGAAGTTAATAACAACCAGCATGTTATGGCGACAAACATCTCGCTAGTAATCGTTCACCGTGGAACGTAATTTATCGTATCTGGGAAATCTTGCTTGGCTCACTATAAAGGTGAGTCTACACAATGATTTGTATCCCAAATGGTCACATGATAATGCATGTTTAATTATGTGGGTTTAGACGAGTGACTTGTCCAGACGTTGCATCTTTTCTCGCCAGTCCTGATTTAGCTTTGATAAAAAATCATGACTGGTGAACCAGTTGTTGGTTGCTGGTTGGCTGCTGCGTCACAATCACTGACAAATTAACATCGCTGGTTCTTGTACCGCAATATCACGTGACGTTTGTTTATATGTTAGGTAAATAAAGTATCTTCATGCCAGCCGTCTAACTGGACAATCGCTTGTGTAAACTGACCGTTGCGTAATTATTACAACTGAAAACAACTGAACCAACAATTGTGTATTAATCCAGTGTATTTGTCTTATACACAAGAATAAACCACATAAGACATGTATTGTGCATAAATATCCAGTTCATCATAGCACTTGGGCAACTATCCCATAAACCAGTACCAACACCGGTCATTGTAAATGCTGTGGTCACAACTGACCAGACAAGATTTAGTTACTAGCTGCCACAACGAGTCTTCTACAATTACATAACATTATGCTAAGTTGCATTAAAAGCTAAACACCATTAACGTCAACCAACATAGAACAATCCTCGGTCAATAGCGACATAACACCTTTCTATTTGGGAATATTGTGTGTAAGGGAGATCTATTACATGTGCAATAAAGGTTAACATTTGTGCATTGTGATTTTCGCTCAAACAGTTTCGTATTCGGGGCATCGAGATTCTGGTATACGACACTGTTAAAGTGAATACCTGAGACAAATGACTAAATTACACCAAATAACGCAAAGCAAAAACAGTTTGATGTCCTTGCAAGATGGATCTGATATAGAAAAACACTGACATGTTTAACTAGAAGCAGACATCCCATTAAATGTTCCTTTTTATATTATTGAATTGATGTTTTTTTATAATGTATTCCATTGAATAGGTAACCTGTAAAATATGAACTGTGACAAGTGTTCTAAATTGGCTGCCTAAGATGTTCTAAGGTAAAATCAATATATGTGATGTTGAATTCCTTTCTAGCTGATGTGCCTTGCCAATATTAGCTGAAATATAATTTTGATGAGGTAGAAACACATTTAGACCGACAATTGCAGACCAGTAAATGCCAGGTAGCTTTGGCAAGAGAACACTGGATCAATACAAGTTTGTTATTGTTTCAAATGATGCAGATTTGCCATATAATATTGTTTCAAATGTAATGTTTTAAGATACACTAACAATCCATTCTTATTTGTGATAAAACCAGCTTTCCTCGCTAAAATGATTCAGTGCTCTGAATGATAAAAACAGAAGAGGTGTACCCCATGAAATGTGAGGGCATTTTCTTCTGCTATTCACAATGCCCAATGTACCCATTTTTAGCTTTGTTGTTTTGGACACGTCCCGTCACCAGAATTATGTCATTAGCAGGCTGCATGACTACATCAACTGTTTGTTGTGCGTGGCACACAATGCATTGCATGTTGCTTACAGTAAATACGTTGCCAAATCCAAGATACATTAATAACATTTTGGTAATACAATTGTCTTGCACAGTATGGTATAACAGCATTTTCACATGAAAGAATTTTTTTTTAATTCTTTTTTTGGGGGAATTTATCCCAAAATTTCCTCCAGCGAAAATAAAATTTAATAGTGTTTTACATTACTCAAGCACACCACATTATGCGACCAGATCGCCCATTCCGCCATTAAACGAGGTAATATGCATCATGACAAGATCACCCAAAGTGAAATCTGTACATAACAGCACTTTTTAAAATCTAAATACAAATTAATTTTATTTATTGTAATGTTTTCACAATGTAGCTGGACTCGTTAAAATCCAACATCACGCAAGTGATGCACATCTGTTACACAAATTAGTTTAGACCAGGGTGAACTGATGCATTTGGTCACATTAACTGTAATGCTGTTACAATTTTATAGCAATAGGTCAATTTAATAATGCGGATTCACAAATCACTACTGGTTGCGTACATGTTGACTGTCAACGTGTTTCAGTTTTCTTAGCGAAGTTAAATCCAACCAACATGGGATTTATTGATCATATGGCACATAGCACAAATCCACATACAGACACCAGTAATACTAACTAACTGAGTTTCCTGTGCTCCCGTATTCAGTTAATGGGAAGGACGATCTCATCACTTTTTAAACACTTCACTAAATAAAATAAAATGTAAAAGATATATGTTGACATGATTCTAGCAAGCACACCCGTGCATATAATATAAGCGTGCGTCACCAATCGTTCTACCAGCTATGAGGCAAAGTATGGCATCACCGCAGCGTATTTAGGAGAAAATGTGGGCTGACAATTTGTGAAAAGGGAACAGGGTCTTTTATTAACATAAACACTGCTGATTTTCTGTGCAACTTACGGCAAGTATACAACCTACACTAATTTTATAACTTGTTTTAAATTAAGTGTAACCCTTTGAGAGAACCATCGTTAGAATACCATGTCATGCAATGACCACGTAATCTAAAAACGTTGTCCATTTGTATGTTTCGGAACCTTTGCACAATGCAGTATTATCAACAAGTTGTCCTAGGCTGCTTGTTATAATTATTATCGTAATTCCATGTGTCCAGATCATGTCCGAATAGAACTTGATCACTGGTAAACAGTACAACAGTTCCGCTTATTTCTCATCTGACGGTGTCGCCGTCCCATCCTCAAAATCTTCATTGTTCAAGAACTCAAACTCTTCGAGAATGTCTGCCTCCGATCGTTGCTGTTCAGCAATGCCACCAGAAGGCGCCTCGCTAGATGTCGGGTGTCTTACTCCCGTCAGTCCTGAGAGTGTATTAGATACGATCGTCGAGAGTGTCTGAGTCATCATTTGCGTTGCCAATGCTGCACCGAACGTGTCGGCAGCAGAGGTCATGGCAAGATCAAGCGTGGTATTGAAACTATCGGCAGACGATTCGTCGTGAACATCAGGAAAGTTCAAGCCTTTGCTCAGACTTGACACGTCAGTGTCACCTTTGCCTTCAGATGGCGCCACTTGGAAGTGCGACGGGACAAACTGCATCGACTTTTCGTCGCAGCCTTCAAGTGTGTCTGTCACGTTATCTTTAGTAGCCTTTCGCGGGTTTTTCCGTTGTCGTGGTGATGATTTATCGACTGAATCAAATGAAGGCATATCCCGAGCCGAAAGTGAGAAGTCACCCGACAGCGAGTCTGCAAAACAGAAACGAACAGAAACTTGTACAATGCTTTTGAGAAATATGTAAAAGCTGCACTATACTGATTGAAATCCATATTTTAAAATTTGAAATTCTGTATACACTGTAAATCTATTTATGCTATCAACAACACAACACAGATATAGAGATATGAAAAGGCCAAATGAATGACGTTTATTGTGGGGATTAAGGGTAAGCCCACTTTCAAAGAAATGTAAAACAAAGAAATGTGGGCTCCACAACCCAACGCCAGGCTGACTACGCCCCATGCGAGCCTCCTGGACGTCGAGCCCATATTTCACCACAAAGCAGTAGCAGTATTCCTAGAACAAATAAAAGAAACAATGGCATTACTATTGTCATGGAACACCCTTAAACCAAATAGCATAATGCCCTACATGCTATCACGCAGTCTATGAATACAACTACCTGCTTAAAAATACACTAGCTCTAACTGGAATAACTACAAAGGTGGGGCCAATTCGCCACCGGTCACCGACACATGTGACCACCCCACCAACCCTAAACTATATAATTTTTTTATTAGTTTATCGGCCTTTAGCATTCCAATCGAGTGTCGCCATCTATAAGGCTGTCCATACATTAAAGAAAATCTGCTAGGTTTGGCCAGAGATCTGCCCAGCATTAAAAACAGTTGTGCTTCGACTGCAATTAATTTGTCGTTCGGCATTTACTGTTGTGATGTACACAAGAAAATATGTACTTTATAAAAAATGTTTCTATTTAAACAAATCCATATAAAAACAGGATACGACCGTATAACTCCCAAAATGTGTATTTTTTGGAAAAATTTCAATAATCTAATAGACTTATCTTTTCAAGCTTACTTAAACCACATAGGAAACTGTGAATGACGACAAATTTTATGAACATGTATTTTAGTAGTTTATTTATATATAATAATTTCTTATTTATTTACTTTTTAATGTTAATCCTATTTAGTATTTATTTTAATAAATCATTTTAACATATTACAGTTATAATTTCCATGATTGTGTGTCTGTATTTACAATGACTACACGCCTATGAATGGGCCGGTCCCTAATATGTAGCACTTTTTCCAATTTTAATAATATTAACAATAATAAAAATTCCTTGACTTTCCCTGATCATAGAAAAATATTTTTCCTTCTGATTTTTTCTTGATTTGTTTGAATTATGTTCACACCCACCGTCTTCACTACATTCCATCCTTGATATTTCGGGGAGCAACAATGCGGTCATAGAGGGCGACACTAGACTTGCCGCAGCCGCGCTCTCATCACTGCTATCCTCTGCCTCCATGTCTTTTAGGGCTGTTTTCACAGGGAGAGCTACGGTTGGGATAAACTCCTTCAGGTCAGCATCACTGTCACTCTCATCTTCTTCGTCTGTTTCCCGTGGCAATGGTGACGTCGACCTTGATCGAGCAGCTAAAGCAAAACAAAACCATTTATAAAGATACTGCACACTGCTCTAATTTCTAAATGATATTACAATAGTTCCATGTATTCAAAATTGCTTGTATAATGAGATTCCATCATCAGTGAGTTGACGGCCTATCTATATACAAATCATTGCAAATGTTTCACAAAAGTGCATAATATGCATCTTCATATACACTTGATCTTCTCGGACATTCGGTGCCACAATGTGGAATGAAATCATGCAGTGTTGCAGATGTGAAACACGTATACATCCTGTACCTCTCTTCTTGCTTCGTGGCTTTCGTCGAATGTTCATACTGTTCTCCCACTTGGTGACAACTGGCTCAAGCCATTCGTGGAATCGTTGCAGTATGTCATGGTAGAGGGCGCAAGGGTAGAGGAGCGTACTCATGACTGATGGACAAATAACACATGGTCTATATCATGAACACAGACGAGGTTATGAAATAACAATTATGCTGTTATTAAAGCAATGCCTGCCCGCCTGCTTGTCTGGCCATACCTGTTGGATGTGTGTGTAACGTGTTAATCTTTAAACACTTTTTGATAAAATGAAATTTGTTTTTGTGACCATATACTTTATCATAGTTTATAATGTTGACAGTGCCACCTGTTTAATACATAGAGGCAGGTCTGCAGATTAATGTCACTCTTTTGATTTGTTCACAATATGGCCACCATCACACTCTTTTGATTTGTTCACAATATGGCCACCTCACCTCCATAAATTAATAATCTCACAAAATATTTCTTTTATTTTTGAGATGGCATGAAAGTTTTGAAGTGTAAATTTAACCATCTCATAATAAACATTCTATCTTAAAAGAACAATTAATATGGTGTTTAAACAGCATAATAATATATTTTTACATTACCCTGATGGATGTATAACTGTCACCTTTTTAATGTCAGTGTTTTTACTAGTTTTTTTACTGTTTAAAAAAAAAATTTCTAATACTAATTTAATAATAATGATCATTACTGGAGTGAAGAAAAAGAAACAAAACGCCAACGATTCTTACCAATGACGTAGCAGATGAAGATTGGTGACACGTAATGTGCAACTATCAGAAGACAGCAGAAACCAAACATGCTGAAGACGAAAAACTGAAAAAAGTCAAACAAAAACATTTTTTCAATGTCAGTTCAATTGGCAATGCCTCATTTCGTGTCCAATTTATTTTCAATAACGATCATTTATTTGGCCAATTAAACAAATGCATTGCCCATATTGATGATACAGTATAAGTAATATTAATTCATCCTATAGCATGATTGCTTGCATTTCACTTTATGCTAACCATTGTAACCTGTGTAACAAAATCTCAGTTTAGTCTAATTATTATATTTAACATATCATATCTAAATATAATTTATCCATCAAAATGAAGAAATCCGAGTCTAATTGCCTGCTCAAATTCTCATAACTCTACAATTAATTTAGACATTATAACCTAACCAAAACAGTTAATTTGTTGGCCAAAAATATAGTAAAAATGTGTTCAACATGAATGATTTGTAAGAGAAACACATTTAGTATCCAATATTCTTTCAAGATTTAAAAATGGCACCCGTTTCATCTAATGTATTACCAGTGCATACCTTGATTTTTATTCATCTCAAAGCTGAGTGAATAAATTATTTTTCCAGATAAATGCAGCATGATATTAAGGAAGGCAAACTGAAGAAGCAACTAAAAGGAAAAATGTTGGAAGCCTGCGTGGTACCAGCCTGTATATATGGGTTGGGAACACTGGCACTGACAGAGAGACAGGAGGAGAAGATACAGATAGCAGACAACAACTGGGTCCGAAGAATATGCAAAGTAACCCAAGAAGATAGAAGGAAGATGAAGGAATTGAGAGAAGAGATTGGCATAAAACACACCTAAAGATGAAAGTAGCCGGAAGCAGAACGAGATGGGCAGGACATGTGCAAAGAATGGGTGAAGGCAGACTGTCAAAAAGAGCATGGAAAGTAGAAGAGGCTGGCAGAAGAAGAAGAGGAAGACCAAAGCTGTGATGGAAAGACTGTGTCAAACGAGATCTTGAAAGGGCAGGTACGAACGGCCAAGAGTGGAAGACCACCGCAGAAGACAGAGGGAAATGGAGAACATTAACAATGAAAGTGGAAGAAACAACCATGTGACTTGGACCCCCCCCGCAAGGGAACAGGGGGAAGAAGGAGAAACACAGCATGATATTAATTAACTATGCAGCCAATGCTTAAACAGTTTACTTTTGCTTATAATGATGGATGGATATTTTGGCAGATCCATAAAATGCATATAGTGTGAGCTAGCCTGGCATATTTCACTACTACGGGTACAGTTATTTGACTGCTGATTTATGGGATCCTTGACCCGTCCTATATAAACAGGTGTCATTTATGTGAAAGGTGGATGTTCAATGTGTATTACATGTAGCATTTATCTCTCTAATTACTTTGACAGCACAGCTTAAATTTCAGATTTATTCCCTTGGATGTTTCGTGGATATGTAAACAGAGTCTTTACACACAGAGACGGTCAACTTAGGGAGTTCCCAATGAATTACATATTCACCCTGTGTAAAATACTGTAAAACAACATGGATCGATGCCACATTTACAATTATTATGCAAGTTTAAAATTACAATAACACATTTAACGCTGTAAAATATTGTAAAACATGACATGGATCGATGGCACATTTACAATTATTATACGAGTTCAAAATTACAATAACATATTTAAAACCGTGTAAAATATGGTCAACTATTACATGATTTGCACATTTACACTTATTGCATTGATTTATAATTACAATAACAGTAAGGTCATATTTTTTACAATTACATTGTAATTTATTACAATAAATAACAATGCATTTATCTAAAAAAAATTCCATGCACTATATTTTCCACTTGGTATCTAGTTTTTTGCCCTTACTTTTCTTGCAGTATTTTGCCAATCCCCTACCTTTGTGTGGTTCTGCCGCCTCAGTTGGCTCGCCTCCGTCACATAGCATTCTACCCAGACGTACCACTCTGCCAGACAGCGGCAAATCTCAGGCACACTCACAAACTTCGGGTAGATCAAGGCCCACCTGGTGGTCAAACGTGATGAAAAAAACAAACACACACACACGTGTATATATATATATATGTATATATATATATGTATATATATATATATATATACATTGTAATGACAGTTATTATTTCAACTAGAAAACAGTTACATATATAAATATATATATATATATATATATATATATATATATATATATATATACATATATATATATATAATATATATACACACACACACACATACATAATATCTTCCTTGTTGTTGTATTTTCATTTGATAACCATAATAATACACAATGCTGATTAATATATGAGACAGGCATGCACGCATGCACGCATGCACGCACGCATGTACACAATATATAAAGGTAAGGCCTTATATAGCATGGTGTGCAGTCCTAAGACAACTTAAAGTATTCCACAACCACCTCAACTTCTTTGGATATAACAACTGTAAGTAATCCATAATGATATATATATATATATATATATATATATATATATATATATATATATATTGCCACTCCACCCCTAGTGAAGGTGTTTATATGTAAGTGCCTACACAGTTGCATCAGATGACATGAACTTAGCCCATGCCTGTGTGCGGTGTTTGTGTGTCTTACAGTTGCCTGACAATAAACATGATCAAGATTAATGCTGCTGGCAATGGCGATCTCACAATGAAACAATATCCTAACTGCCACTTGAAACAAGTAGACTATTACCAGACAAATTTTCTACTTAACACATTTAAGAATGACTCTAAGAGGATGTGACAGTTGCTTAGAATTGTGACAGGGAAACACAATGACAAATCCTGTATTCCTACGTGTTTTAAATATAACAATTACTTAACTCATGATCCTGTTTAATTTTGTAATTTCCTCACAAATGTTGGTCCTAATTATGCTGATGCAATCCCTGCTCCCAAAAAAACAGTTCACCAGATACTTACAAAAAAGTCCAGCAAAAAATGCAAGAACTATGTTTATGAGTCCCACTGATTCAAACGAAATTAAACAAATAATATGGTCTCTTCAACCTAAGAAAAGTTCCGGTCACGATAACCTCAGTCCCCATCTATTTAAATTACTTGCCGAGCAAATATCCTTACCCATAGCTATTTTGATAAACAAATCCTTAAGTGAAGGTATTGTACCCAATGAAATAAAAATAAAAAAAATTATACCTGTCTACAAGTCAAAAGCCAAAAATTAATTTTCCAACTATAGACCTATATCATTGCTACCCACTATAAGATATTAGAAAAGGTGGCACATAGTAGAACTTAGGACTTTCTACAGGAAAACAATAATTATATTCAATGAGAATTAGTATGGTTTCCGTGCGAAACACTCTACCACCAATGCCGCAACATCCCTTATAATTGATGTTGTTAATGCCTTAGAAAAAACACTCAGTCCTCAGTGTTTTCCAAGTAAAGCATTCGATACAATAGACCACCAAATCCTTTTGCATAAACTTGATTTCTATGGGATAAGTGGTCGTCCACTCAAATGGTTCAAAAGCTATCTCACAAATAGGAAACAATACGTTAGTTGTAATAACAGTACTTCGCTTCCCCGTGATATTACATTATGGTGTCCCACAGGGGTCTATCCTTGATCCGCTCTTGTTTATTTTATATACAAACGATCTACCTTTGTGTCGAAACAAGAGTAAATCCATATTATTTGCAGATGATACTACTGTGTACACAAATGGAAAACTAATTAATGATCTATGCAAAAACATGAACAGAGAACTCAAGGTTTTAGGTGACTGGTTTCATGCAAACAAACTATCTTTAGCTGACTGGTTTCATGCAAACAAGCTATCTTTAGCTGATTGGTTTCATGCAAACAAGCTATCTTTAAATGTATCTAAGACAAAATATATGTTATTTTCTAGATCCCATCCTGTCCAAAGGGAAGAAACAGTTTTAACGATGTCTGATACGATAATCAAGCCCACACATTGTACTAAATTTCTAGGCTTCTACATTGACGAAAAACTGGATTGGCAGGAACACTTAAATGCATGCAGAAAAAAGCTAACAAGTGTTTTATATGCAATAAATAGAGTGAACCACTTCCTTCCAGTTGCCTTCATAAAACTAATTTATTACACTTTAGTTTATCCCTATCTAATGTATGGAATTATTCTGTGGGGATCTACATATAAAGTCCACACTACAAAATTGTTTATCATATAAAAAAATGTCGTGCTATTCTTCAAACAAGCTTCCATGAACAATTTCATCCCCTCTTTACACACTTAAATTTAATAAAATTGCAGGATATCTATCAAATTGAAATTGCTAAATTTATGTACAGTTGTATTCATAGCAGCCTACCAGGTAGATTTTCAAACACCTTTACATTTACATGACATTAACAATCATGATCCAAAGCAACTTTAACAAGATTTGCCATCCAAGCCAAAGGCCCAGATGGCAAGTGGACAAGGAAGCCATTGGCTTATCGAGAGTCCAACAATGTTCACCTACTTATAACCCGCCCTCCTGAGATATGTGTCAACCTTGTTTTTAAACATATTCACGCTGCTAGCAGTTACACAATCTGTAGACAATTTGTTCCATTCATTTGTTGTCCTCTGTGAGAACGAGTGCTTCCTGATGTCCAATCTACATTGATCTTTTACCTCATGTCCTCTAGTTCTGCTATCCTTCTTGAGTGAGAAAAACATCTTTCTATAAATATTTTCATACCCATTCAATATCTTAAAAACTTCAATCTGATCTCCTCTTAACCTCCTTGTCTCTAGAGTTGTTAAACCACATTCTTTCAGGCGTTCTTCATAACTAAGGTCTCTCAGTTCTGGAATCATTTTAGTTGCTCTCCTTTGTATGCGTTCAAGTGTATCTATATCCTTCTTACAATATGGTCTCCATGCTTGTATACAGTATTCTAAATGAGGCCTAACTATTGCTTTATAAAGAGGTATAATTAACTTTTTTCCCTTGTATGTTATGTTTCTTCTAATCAATCCAAAAATTTGATTACCCTTTGAAGCTGCAATACCACACTGCTCTGAAACTTTCACATCAGCGCTTATTGTAACTCCTAAGTCCTTTTCTTTTACAGTAGTACCCAGAACAGTACCTCCCATTTTATAGTTTACATACAAATTCCCATGTCCTGTATGTAGGCATTTACATTTCCCAAAATTTAACAACATCTGCCATTTCTCAGACCATTTCACTAATCTGTCTAGATCGTTTTGTAAATGTTGTTTATCACCATCAGTATTAACCTTTCTAAACAGTTTTGTGTCATCCGCAAATTTCAGTATGTTACTTGTTATACTGTCGTCCAAGTCTTTGATATATACAGATGACACTGTATTAAGAATAATATAGATCCTAATATTGATCCTTGAGGTACCCCACTCAAAACCAATTTCCAATTTGAAACTTCTCCATCTACTACAACTCGTTGTCTTCTGTCAGTCAGCCATTGTTCTATCCAGTCAGTTATGCTATCCCCGATACCATGGGCTTTTAATTTAAGTAGTAATCTTTGATGTGGCACTTTGTCAAAAGCTTTCTGAAAATCTAAGTAGATAATATCTACTGGCGATCCCACGTCTATCCACTTAGTGATTTCTTCCAAAAAACATAACATATTTGGTAAGCATGACCTCGCTTTAAGGAATCCATGTTGAGATGAATTTAATAATTTATGCTTAACGAGTAAGTCCACCATATGGTCTTTAATTAACCTTTCTAATAATTTACAAATCATTGACGTTAAACTCACTGGTCTGTAATTCTCTGACTTATTTCTCAAACCCTTTTTTTAAATGTTTGCTTCTTTCCATTCAAATGAAACAACTCCCTCTTTTAATGACAAGTTGAATACTCTTGCAAGTGGTATACTGATTTGTTCTACTGTTTCCATTAGTAATTTTGAAGGAATCCCATCCACTCCCAGTGATTTATTATCCTTGATTGCCTTTATTTTCTTAGCTACCTTTTCTGGAGTTACAACTAACGGTCCTAAATAGTAAGATTTAGCCTCCTGAAATTTAGCATCAGCAATTGGTAATGAACTAATATCTTCTTTGGTAAACACTGAACTGAAGTAACCATTTAGGTCTTCCACCATTAAGAACCCCTGTGATATTATATTTCCAGCACTGTCTTCTAGAGGTCCAACTTTGTCTTGTACGTTCTGTTTACTCCTGACATATGCATAAAAACTCTTGCTGTCATTTTTTATGTTACATGCTAGTTTTTGCTCATAGCTTCTTTTAGATTGTCTGATTTCAGTTGTAGCTGCATTAAGTGCCTCTTTGTATTTTGCATAGTCTTCTTCCTTTCTGGTACGCCTATAAACCCTCCACATAGTTTGTTTTAACACTATTTTTCTAATAGCCTCTTTTGACAAGTGTTTCTTTCTACACCATTTTCCTTGTTTTTGGAAGGGAACAAATTTATTGATGATACTATCAATTTCATATTTTAGAATATTCCAACATTCAATTGCGGTCTTATTCATCAGCATGTTATTCCAATCTAGCTTTTTTCTCATATCTTTGTAGTTATCTTTGTGGAAGTTTCTCTTGTACGTTTTCTTATTTAGACATATTCGTCCGATAAGTAGTTCTACTGTTAGATCTTCGAACAGTATATTATGTAAAGGTCCACTGAGCTCCATTCCATTTGATATTAAAAGTAAACCTAATATAAAAAGTTTTGCATTTGCATTAAAGGCATGTGTTTTAAGTGGTTATGACAGTTCAAATTTAATATTATCTCTTCTACCGTTTTTTCTATTATTTTATATTAATAAGATTCATTGGTATTACCTGTTATCTTAGACTTGGTGACGTCACCTATTTGTTTCACTTTATTTGTAATTTAGCCTGATTGCTGCTTGTTGCACAAATTATTATTTATCATCATAATGATATAATTATCATTGGTTGACAGCGACCAGTTACATATATGTATATTCAACCGTATTTGCTTTTCCTATTTTGTGCTTGCCTAACTGGTTACTGCCATAAAGCTCCACTGTTTAACCTGAACCTTTATTACAAAAAATATCTGTTTGTACTTGTTTTGTTTGTATATTTTGTATGTTTGTATACAGTATTGAAAAATTAACTCACTCACACTCACACTGATAAATCCATCATTCTTTAAATCTTGATCCCCGAACTGTAGAACATTAGTTAAAACTTGCAATGTTTCATTTTCAAGCTAGATAAAATATTCTTCTAATCGATAAAACAACCTATATTTGAGTCCACCTGAAAAAAGTGGTTTCCAAAATGTGAGAGATATAAAAAAAATCTTTCTGTTAGTCCCATAACAATTGGTTGCAACTTTCAAGGTTATAAGAATATATAAATATAGGTATTTCAGATTAAGCTAATTTTAAAGAACAGAAGGAAAATAATTCTTTATAGAGTTTGCATCTTTATACTTTTAATGGATGTATCAACTACATTTGAACACTTGAACCAGCATGTTCACATGCAATTTTTTAATTTTAAGTTATCTCTGTGAACAACACACTTCCGAACAGCCCACTTCTGAACAACACCGAGTTCAAAACAAGAAAGATTCATGTAAAAAACACATTTTTAAAATCATTTATTGCAAAACAGTCATTAAACTCATGTAAAAATGCCTTTGTCTTTTTAAGGATATTGCGCTTTATAAGAAATGCTATCATTTATTTATTTAAATTACTTTACTAGAACAACATTAATTTCACCAATGGCGAGGCCTGAACGCATGGTGTGAAGACCCCATTAAGGTACAGTACATAGGACACCTGTCTGACTGAGTCTGGCCCCATGCCATCTGACGATACCATTACCAGAACCAATTGGACAGAGGCAGCTTCACCAAGTTTCACTGTCCATCAGGAGTAAATACGGCCCTCATAGTAACGTTTACTCCCGGTGCGGGTTTTAGTACCAAGTACTAACAGTTACACAATTTGGATGCTGGGAGGCCTGGCTCACTCTAATATATTTTATAATTTAGCCATTTGGATAAGTTAATGCTACTGTTTTTCATGGCCAACTTACTATTTCCCAGCCAAATAGGTGAAATGACTTGACTTTTAAGCAGAGGCCATAGTGACCCTCGCTGTCCTCCAGGAAGTTGCAGTCCTCCATTCTGTTCTATTGATGAAGACTACATTCAACATTATCACACATAGCTTTAATTAGTGATGTAATCTTGGGATACACCCAGTAGACCTCAACATCTTCCACAATGCCCCTCCCCAGATAGTATCAAATGCAGCCTAGAAGTCCACAAAATTTAAATGCAGCGGGACCTGGTGCTTTTTTGCCTTTTCCATGATCTGTCTCACAATGAAGATAGCATAGATACCGTCCCTCTTTTCTTCCTGAATCCAAACTGCTGCTTTGATAGATGTGTGTCAATGTTGTCATCTATCCTCATGAGTGTCATCTTGCAGAAGACTTACCTGTGATGGATAGCAGGGAAATTGCTCGGCAGTTTGACGGGATTAGCTTGCACCCATACGGGGTTGATCATACTTCTGCACTAATCTGTTGGTAACTTTTCCTGACGACATGCTGCATTGCATATTTTCTGAAGCATCTCAGCCATCTTCTCTCCTTCCGCTTTCAAAGCTTCAGCAGTAATGCGATCAGAACCAGGCACTTTCCTTGACTTCATTTGACAGCGTTCTGTACGTCCTCTATTGAGAATGATGGTCCAACCAGTCCACGGATGATATATATGAAATGTCATCAAGTGCTTCCTCTGATCTTGGCCAGTTTGTGTTTTATTCAAAGTATGTTTCCCAGCATTTCAACACCTCATCTGGAGCTGTTTTTAGTTTTCTGTCACCATCCTTTGCAGCCAAGAGGTGTTTACATGGTTTGTTGCCGAGTTCTCGCATGTTTTTAAACAAATTATGCGAGTTGTTTTTCTTGAAATCCTGCTCCATAACTTGTGTCTTTTGCTCAAACTGTTTTCTCTTGTTAGTTCTTACTGCTTTCTTCACTGGTCTGGGTTTTCTAGCCTTGGAAACTTAATATGTTTGGCCACTGACAAATTGTTAGCGTGAGCCTAGGGAGGTTATTCCCATGCAGCAAGTTTATGTATAATAGATGTCGTTACCAGGAAATCTTTGTCTGACATTTAGTTACACCTGCCACTTGTCTATGCCACTACTCACAGGGCGTGAGATAATGTCTTTGATGTTCTGTGGTGATGTTGGCATATCAAGTGTCTCAATATAGTATACAATATCTTAATAAAATGCTATCTAGGTTAGCTGAGACAAAATATACCAGGTTAGTTGGTGCACAGCTTTCCAAATGTAATATTGCTCATCGATAGGTGTCGCAACCAGGGGGCCAGGCCCCCCTCAAGTTATTTGGGTGGGTATATGATGAGTATAGATTGTCCCCTCAACATACTCACCGAAACCATCTTTGCTCTTCCTTCCAATATTCAGCAGTTGAACTGACAGCACTGTCAGCTCTTTCTCATGGAATACTTATTAATGTATCCTTTGCTTGGACACAAGGAATTATTTATCAGTCAGATAAATTGGGACTAGAAGAGACATATACATGTGATGCAGCATTTAAAAGAAGCCTTGTACTTACCCATCCATATCCTCACCTGGGCCTGGGGGGACTGGAAACAAAAATACGTCATTCAAGCTCACTATATTGAAGGTCATTCATAGTGAACTGTACAGATGGTAAATTTCACAATAACAGCTGTTTCTTAAGACCTATAGTAGAATAAAGTATAAATCTGTGTAATTTTGTAACATTTTTATTTCAAATCTAAAATGAGACAATATAACTGGCAAATTTTTAATGAAACCATTTTGGAGGCAGCACAACTGCTTCTAGATCGGTGACTTGACATAAACAGAAAAATTTTAATAGTTCACTGCAACATTAGTCATCAAATCAAATAACTATAAAACAATCTTGAATGCAACCTGTTAAGATTTCGTGTGTCGTAATTCATGTACAGAAATAAACCGCATCTTGTGGTGTTATATTTTTATAGCCATAAGTAATTTTATAGTACACTGTAGTATCTTTGATTTATGACTGTTGACCTGTGCAAACAACACTGTTCTCTATCCCTGGCTCAACATCTATTACATTCACACAAAGAAAACCTATAACTATTCATTGAATTTGAATTTAATAATTTCTTTTATTGCCCGGTTTCAATAGAACATACCATTGCCAAGTGCGTCTACTGGTAGGTCCTACATTTCATGCATTAATGAAAATGATATACAACCACATGAATAGAATAATTATGCATCAGTTAAGGCTACGTGCTTGTACAAGTTTGTGCATGCCAAATAAACTTATATGCTTGTATTACACGTCAGTCAATTCTGGATTTAGATTGACTCATTGACTTCCTTTGTTGTATGTATGCTTTGAAAAGAGACGTAGATATTAATCTTACATTCACGCACTAACATGTTACCAAAGCTCAACAGTTCAAATCGAATAGCTCACAAACCCCAGGTTTTAGCTTCAGGTGGGGAAAGAACTGGCAAAACTGGCTGGCCTAAAAAAATAAACTGCAACTGGGTCATAACTACCCAGGGATTCTTCTCCAGGGAAGGAAACACATGCATAGCGTGGTATTTTTAGAAAGCATCATGAAGGAGACATGTGGAAATTATACAAAAAAATTGTTTGTAGCAACTTCAGTAGGTTAATATAATGTTTGAACAAATCTAAAAAGTGCGTGTATGAATTCCCACCTAATTATCATACATCAATATTTGTTTTTAACTATTGATTAAATTACTGACTACTGATTTTGAAATTACATTTTTAACAGATAACACATGAAATAATAAAGTGAGTAGTTTGTTTATCAAACAAGTGCCAAAAAAAAGTTAAACAGATCACACACAAAACCATCTTAAGACCTGTTCTCCTCTTTGGCAGTGGAGGTTGGACCTCGACAAAGAAACTTGAAAGTTGAATCACTGCGGCAGACATGAAAGCTATACGAATGTCACAGGGTGACACCAAATGTGATAGACAGCAACATGGTCATCTCTGCAGGAGAGCAAGATCACCCCAATTGTAGAAGTGACCAAGATGAATAAATAAATTGAGATGGTATGGTCGTGTGATTAGAAGAGATCAATGATTCTGTCATAAAAGTGGCACAAAGATACATGAAAACAGACCAAGAAGACGTCACAGGGGAATAACTGACTAAAGAAGATGATAACTATGGGAGAAACATCAGATTCTGTTTTGGTCTACAGCTGTTTAAGACAGCACATACGTCTGCCAAATTTATCGAGTCAAGACACTAAATGCACATCAGATAAACAGACGACAAACTACTGTAGGGTCAGAAGAGGTCACAAACATGGCCAGCGGTCAGTGGCGGAAACTGGAATTTCTACAAACAGCTGACCAATACGGTTGGACATACACATATGTGTGTATCAATCCACTGCATGTGGTCAACTCAGATTTCATACGAGTAAACCACTCTGGCCGTTGACCGCTAAGTTTCAGGCCAGCTGTTAGGCCACACTGCTGGGGACAGCTGACCGGTACATTAGGATGGAGATCAAAATGGCAATACCATCCTCAGACAACTCACATGGTAAACAACCAAAACGTAACTAAAACAGTGAAAACCAAAATGGTGTCAAACCAAAATGGTGACAACCAAAAGGTAACAAACTAAAATGGTGACAAACCAAAATGCAACAAACCAAACTGGTAACAAACCAAAATGGTGACAGATGACAAAAATGTTACACAACAAACCAGAGTGTTGGCAGCTGAAATGGTGACAACCCATAATGAAAACAGCTGAAAGGTGACAAACCAAAACATTGACAACCAAAATGGTAACAAACTTAGTGTCATCTGAAATAGTGACATATCTGCCAAAACATTGACAGTTTATTTATAATAATAAAAAACCAGCAGCAATATTGAAGACATAATGACACAAAAAATAATCACAATTTAAAAAAATGTATGCAGAAACTACTAAACTGAAGTATACATTTACAGTGGTTGGAATTGCCATAAATGGAGCAAATTATTATATCAAATTTAAGCAGATAGGATGATTATTACTAATTAAGCATTGCAAACCTGTTAATTATCACACATACATAGGGAGATTACATGAGTGATGTAACCAATTACAATTTAACAAGATTTAACAAGATTTGCAATCCAAGCCAAAGGCCCAGATGGCAAGTCGACAAGGAAGCCATTGGCTTATCGAGAGTCCAACAATGTTCACCTACTTATAACCCGCCCTCCTGAGATATGTGTCCACTTTGTTTTTAAACATATTCACGCTGCTAGCAGTTACACAATCTGTAGACAATTAGTTCCATTCATTTATTGTCCTCTGTGAGAATGAGTGCTTCCTGATGTCCAATCTACATTGATCCTTTACTAATTTTACCTCATATCCTCTAGTTCTGCTATCCTTCTTGAGTGAGAAAAACATATTTCTATCAATATTTTCATATCCATTCAATATCTTAAAAATTTCAATCTGATCTCCTCTTAACCTCCTTGTCTCTAGAGTTGATTTAACCAGACAAGATCGAACAAGTTTGTCGTGAAAGCAACAAGCTCCTATGACAAGTGGAAAGGTAAGTTATTCAGTTATCAGAATGTGATAAAGTTTGGCCATTCAAGCTGTCAATTCTGTTTTTGAATCTTGTCATTGTCTAGATTACAATTATTAATACTTTAATAAGCAACATAACTGATTTTTATTACAGTTGTGGTCATGACAATAGTGATCAAATTTACCCCAAACAAATGCACACATTTTCTGCACACAAAAATGCATATGATATTATATTCATTTTATTAATAGCAATGTCAACTGGTTTGTTAAGATATGACCGTGCCAAATATTTCACATAATTTAAACTAAACAGTCTTGTGAGGTGAGATTCCATCTAGTTAACCTTGACCTATTTTGTCTGAGACAGGGTCTTGTTTCTGTTTGCAATAGGGCTATGAACTTTGAACTATGCCTATGGTGGTGGGCTGACTTCACTTAAATTGTGACTACCTCCAAATATCACCTCTGGTGTGTTCAACCCTGTGTTAGTAATGAGTCCATCAGTACTACCTGCCAAGTGAGCTATCTATCACAACATCAGTCTCAGTCTCTTGTTGAAAAAAGAACCTATAACTGTGGGCTAACATATGGTTTTAACTTGTATTGTCTACCTTTTGATTTGTCACCACTTTGACAAATGCGCCACATCTTCTTCCGTTCTACCTCCTACTTTCAACATGCGGAGGATGCAGGACATTTGAACTTATTCATAATATTATACACAATCTCCTTGCTCACCTCTTATTTCTGGCCATATGAAGTTAGACCACATATCCATCGACACGAACAGTAGCCCACATATCCCGAGCAGATAGTAAAATCTGACAGTCGTGGCCAACCTGAAAATAGAAACGACGAAGTAAAATAGCGACCGTTAATCACTGGTCGCGTCAGAAATCGGCAGAAAAACATGATAATGCGTTTCGAAACAACTTGGATCAGGTTCACACCTGCTATCGTATTACCAGAATACTAACTTACTAGTGCGTCCACTAGTACGTCTACGTACCAAAACAAACCGTTTACTGCGATCAGAAAAGCGGCGCTGTGATACGGCTTTTCCCATACAAGCACGCTCTGAAATGACATGATTTGCCATTCAAATGGATTTAGCATATTCTTCAGTCTTCTTTCCACCTTTTCGACCTGCATCTGCGTCGCTTCTTCTGGATCGAGCTCCATTTTCGCTCTGCGTTTCTTTGACCAGCTCGCTAACCCAAATCTGTCAGTGTCAAACAGGCATCCACCTTCGTCTTGTTTTGGTCGTGACGTCAGCGGAATTCCTTCCCGCTTTCGCGAAAGAAAAACATATTAAGTAATTTTATGCCAACATTATTATATATCGTAAACATAGTGAACTCATCAATGCTTCTTTGACATGTTATGATAAACTAGAAATAGACACATTCATTTAAGTCAAATCTCAAGAGGTCTCGTCATTGCGAGACAGAATTTCGCGGTTCAAAACTAGCGCGAACACAAATGTCGCCGATGGTATTAGAATTGTGTTTCATAATGTACTAATAACATTTATGTAGTGGTTTATTTATTTCTTTTTATTGTCCTTGGTATTGATGCAGATCATTATTGGTCAGGATGCCACGAGAAATAATTACACTGCAACTTGGACAATGCGGCAACCAAAGTAAGTTGCAAGCGTGAGCGAAGATCAGGTCCCGGAGCGATGGGGTATCCTCGTATCTATTTTTAGATTATATTATTGATATGCGTTCGGGACGATTAACTGGTTTGATTGCATTGTCTCGCCTTACTTTATCACGATTAAAGAAATGCCCAGCCGACCATGGCATTGACTCTGTAAAGCAAAACATTGTTGAGCAGCGTGAATATGTTTAAAAACAAGGTTGACACATATATCAGGAGGGCGGGTTATAAGTAGGTGAACATTGTTGGACTCTCGATAAGCCAATGGCTTCCTTGTCCACTTGCCATCTGGGCCTTTGGCTTGGATGGCAAATCTTGTTAAATCTTGTTAAATGACTTTGGCACTGCCAGACTTTGTAACTTTGTTTTGCAAGTCTCAACACAACTTCGAATCAAGTCTCAATCGAACACAACTCACAATTCACAACACTTGTTTTATCTCGTTTGAACTTTTTTTTCTAGAATGTACTTTGTGGACCCCATGTGTTAATATCTATACAATATGAAACTGGACTAATGAAATATGACAATATCTTTCCAAAACTGGCATTGTTTCTCAATGGAAAAAAATGTGTGCTGTCTTCATGAACAAGGGGGCAGCCGTGGCCTAGACTAGTGGTTAAGGTGTTGGACTCTAAATTCAAGGGTTGTGAGTTCAAGACCCACACTGGGCACGGTTCGTTTTCAAAGCTTAGACAATTTCGTTTACCCTACTTTGCCTCAGTCTTCTCAGCTGCAAATGAGTACAAACACTGTTTGGAAGGTACCTGCGATGGACTAGTGTCCCGTCCAGGAGAGTCAGTATAACTGCACTCTTAAGTTGCTTCGCACTATAGAAACCAGGTTTAAGCACTGGCCATATAAGCCTTCATGGCTTCCTAAGGCGTAACGCCTGGGGAATGACTTTACCTTTTACTTCATGACCATGCTTACTTACTTTGGTTTACTTAGGTTCTTCCTGACCATAGGCGGTGGCCTCGGTGGTCAGATCTTCAACATTCCTTTGCAATGCTCTACGACTTCCTGGCAAGGCAGCTTTGTAGTTGTAGAGAAACTCCTCAGTACTCCATTGTCTATCTAGATGGTTTTTAAATGAGTTGACACTTGGGGCAGTTACAACTACTTCCGGTAGATCATTCCATAATCTGGTAACTCTAAGTGAGAAGCTTTCTTTTCTAACATTTGTACAAGCATGTTCTATAAACAATTTCAAACTATGACCCCTTGTTCCTTCCCTTGTATCGCTGTCTTTGTGCGGCTTGACAATGTTAGATACATCACTGTCATATTTCCCTTGGAGCAGTTTATATACCTCAATCATATCACCACGAGTTCGTCTATATGCAACTTGTAAGTGTATGAAGTTTCAATCTCTGAAGTCTTTCCTTTAAAGAATATTTTTCATACCAGGAAGCTGCTTTGTTGCGTATCTCTGTACATTTTCGATGGCATGTTTGTATTTCTGTTTATAAATGAACCATATTGATATTGCATAATCTAGATGATTCCTAACTAAAGCTTTATATAATGGCACAAAATTATGTTGATTTAGGGTTGTAAAGGACCTTCTAATAATGTCTTTTTATTCTTCTATTCCTCCTAATTCATGGGCAGTATTATCTATCTTCAGGTTGTATGCATACTCTTGCTGTATTGTTTTCCCTATGTGCATTAAATTACATTTATCTGGGTGGAACCTTAATAACCATTTACTTGACCAAGATGTTAAATAATCTAAGTCGTTCTGTAGTGTATGTTGGTCATTTGGACTAGATTTAACAAGATTTAACAAGATTTGCCATCCAAGCCAAAGGCCCAGATGGCAAGTGGACAAGGAAGCCATTGGCTTATCGAGAGTCCAACAATGTTCACCTACTTATAACCCGCCCTTCTGATATATGTGTCAACCTTGTTTTTAAACATATTCACGCTGCTAGCAGTTACACAATCTGTAGACAGTTTGTTCCATTCATTTACTGTCCTCTGTGAGAACGAATGCTTCCTGATGTCCAATCTACATTGATCCTTTACTAATTTTACCTCATGTCCTCTAGTTCTGCTATCCTTCTTGAGTGAGAAAAACATATTTCTATCAATATTTTCATACCCATTCAATATCTTAAAAACTTCGATCTGATCTCCTCTTAACCTCCTTGTCTCTAGAGTTGTTAAACCACATTCTTTCAGGCGTTCTTCATAACTAAGGTCTCTAAGTTCTGGAATCATTTTAGTTGCTCTCCTTTGTATGCGTTCAAGCGTATCTATATCCTTCTTACGATATGGTCTCCATGCTTGTATACAGTATTCTAAATGAGGTCTAACTATTGCTTTATAAAGAGGTATAATTAACTTTTTCCCTTGTATGTTATGTTTCTTCTAATCAATCCAAGAATTTGATTACCCTTTGAAGCTGCAATACCACACTGCTCTGAAACTTTCATATCAGCGCTTATTGTAACTCCTAAGTCCTTTTCTTTTACAGTAGTACCAAGAACAGTAGCTCCCATTTTATAGTTTACATTCAAGTTCCCATGTCCTGTATGTAGGCATTTACATTTCCCAAAATTGAACAGCATCTGCCATTTCTCAGACCATTTCACTAATCTGTCTAGATCGTTTTGTAAATGTTGTTTATCACCATCAGTATTAACCTTTCTAAACAGTTTTGTGTCGTCCGCAAATTTCAGTACGTTACTTGTTATACTGTCGTCCAAGTCATTGATATAAATTAAGAATAATATAGGTCCTAATACTGATCCTTGAGGTACCCCACTCAAAACCGATTTCCAATTTGAAACTTCGCCATCTACTACAACTCGTTGTCTTCTGTCAGTCAGCCATTGTTCTATCCAGTCAGTTATGCTATCCCGATACCATGGGCTTTTAATTTAAGTAGCAATCTTTGATGTGGCACTTTGTCAAAAGCTTTCTGAAAATCTAAGTAGATAATATCTACTGGCGATCCCTCGTCTATCCACTTAGTGATTTCTTCCAAAAAACATAACACATTTGTTAAGCATGACCTCGCTTTAAGGAATCCATGTTGAGATGAATTTAATAATTTATGCTTAACGAGGAAGTCCACCATATGGTCTTTAATTAACCTTTCTAATAATTTACAAATCACTGACGTTAAACTCACTGGTCTGTAATTCTCTGACTTATTTCTCGAACCCTTTTTAAATAATGGTATGATGTTTGCTTCTTTCCATTCAAACGGAACAACTCCCTCTTTTAATGACAAGTTGAATACTCTTGCAAGTGGTATACTGATTTGATCTACTGTTTCCATTAGTAATTTTGGAGGAATCCCATCCACTCCCGGTGATTTGTTATCCTTCATTGCCTTTATTTTCCTAGCTACCAATTCTGGAGTTACAACTAACGGTCCTAAATAGTCAGATTTAGTCCCCTGAAATTTAGCATCAGCAACTGGTAATGAACTAATATCTTCTTTTGTAAACACTGAACTGAAGTAACCATTTAGGTCTTCCGCCATTAAAAACCCCTGTGTATTATATTTCCAGCACTGTCTTCTAGAGGTCCAACCTTGTCTTGTACGTTTTGTTTACTCTGACATATGCATAAAAACTCTTGCTGTCAGTTTTTATGTTACATGCCAGTTTTTGCTCATAGCTTCTTTTAGATTGTCTGATTTCAGTTGTAGCTGCATTAAGTGCCTCTTTGTATTTTGCATAGTCTTCTTCCTTTCTGGTACGCCTATAAACCCTCCACATAGTTTGTTTTAGCATTATTTTTCTAATTGCCTCTTTTGACACGTGTTTCTTTCTACACCGTTTTCCTTGTTTTCGGAAGGGAACAAATTTATCAATGATACTCTCAATTTCATATTTTAGAATATTCCAACATTCAATTGCAGTCTTATTCATCAGCATGTTATTCCAATCTAGCTGTGCTAAGTATTTTCTCATATCTTTGTAGTTACCTTTGTGGAAGTTTCTCTTGTACGTTTTCTTATTTTTACTTTCTGATTTTACATTGATGTCAAAATGTATTTGATTATGGTCACTATTACCCAATGGTTCAAATATTTTTACATTGTCCACTAATTCTTTTTGTGATGACAAAACTATATCTAATACATTTTCTCCCCTGGTTGGTTCTAGTACGTGCTGAGTAAGAAAGCTATCCTGGATTAAACATAGAAATTGTTGATCCTCAATCCCTGTGCTCTCTAGAGAATTCCATTGTATGTGTCCATGGTTAAAATCTCCCATTATGATACATTCCCCTTTACTAACTTCCTTTATAGCGTTTTTATTTTTGTGTTGTCCTCTTCGTTTATGTTTGGACTTCGGTAAACTAATCCAACAGTTAATTTTGAATTTCCTGAAACAATTTTGCACCAAACAGCTTCATCGCAATCTGCTTCCCTTTCTAGTTTCATTTCATAAGCCTGAATAGATTCTTTAACATATAAAATAACTCCCCCGCCCCTTCTTCCTATTCGATCTTTCCTAAACATTACGTATCCTGTCAGTCCTAATTCAGCATCTGTTATATCTATGTTGGCCCATGATTCAGTTATACCAATTATGTGAGGTCAATATCTTCTACCATAATGTTTAATTCGTTTTCTTATTTACTATGCTCCTTGCATTTAAACATACGCATCTATAACCTTTTTCAGAGATGTTTTCGGATGATTTGATATTGGTTTATCTGTGCTAGTGGTCTCTTGTTCTGCTTGAGACACCTCTAGGTAACCCCCTGCACTTCTAGTTTAAAGAATGTTTACTTCCAAAAATATTTGTCATTGTACCCAAGTCGCTATCTACTGCTGCTGAAAGTTTGTCTGCGAATACTGCCGCCCCCTTTCCACTTAAATGAAGCCCATCCTTCATGTACATATCACCCCTCCCAACAAAACTTTCCCATAAATCCACAAATCCAACTTCCTCTTCCCTACACAGCCTCTGGACTAACATGTTAATTGCCATCCCCGACAATTTCGATATTTATGACCCCTCCTGCCCATCACAGGTAAAATCCCTGACAGTATTACCTGCTCAACCCGCGTCTGTTTTAGTGTTCTGACCAACTGCCTATATTTCCTAACTATGGCAGTTGTACCCTCCCTCTCTACGTTATTTGTCCCTACATGTACTAAAACAGATCCACCCTTACCCGAGCCTACGATGTTTTTACCCTCTCAGTTATCGCCTCTATTTTGGCTCCAGGCAAGCAGACCACCACATCATCTCCCTTGTTTAAGACTCTGTCAGTCTTCCTAACTATCGAATCCCCCACAAACACCCTCGCTCTCTTCCTCACCCCCTCTATCACTGCTGCAGAATAACTCTTCCTTTCGATCCCCTCCATCACATTCTGTCCTGACCCCTTCCTTCCGTCTCCCCCACTCCCTTCTCCTTCCCTCCTGTCTCCCCTACTCCCCTCTCCTTCACTCCGGTTGTTTTCCCTCCCGTCTCCCCCACTCCCTTCTCCTTCCCTCCTGTCTCCTTCTCCCCTCTCCTTCACCCCGGTTGTCTTCCCTCCCGTCTCCCCCACTCCCTTCTCCTTCCCTCCTGTCTCCCCTACTCCCCTCTCCTTCACCCCGGTTGTCTTCCCTCCCGTTCCTTTCCTTCCCGTCTCCTTACGTCCTGTCTCCCTATGACCTGTCACCTTCCCTCCTCTCAGCTTCCTCCCAGGCTGAGGTGAGCTCTCCCTAGCATCTCTTGTGTCTTTCCCCACTTTATCGTCTACTGTTCCCTCACCGGAACTACTGGCACAACTCCCTGATCCCTTTCCACCATTGCCACAACGAGCAGTCTCAGCTCTTTCAACTCCACCTCTATTTCCTTCATCCTTGCGCATCCCCCTACACTCAAAATTAAAACTATCTGCCTGGACCTCAGCCCAGGACTTTTCGCACCAGACTTGACGAAATCTACCCAGTTGCTACAACTGCCACAAATTACGTGCCTTGTGGCCTTTAACTGTCGTTTGCACGGGGCCATCATACAATTTAGTTTTAATTAGTGTGCTACGTTAGCCTTGAATAAGGCTGTTTTTGTGATCAAAAGAACACTTTAGGCTAAAAATCCTGCCACCTAGCGAATACGGAGAACACTGTGTAACAAAACAACGAAGTGAGTGTGTACTAATTTACGCTAAAGTCCTGCTGTTAATTCCTTTTTACCGAAAACGTTGACTACCACTATGTCAGATATTACCTTATGTATGTAATTTAAGTAAATAAATCACTTTATCTTATATATATATATATTAGCTAATGTAAACGATAGCTCGATGCACGGGTTGAATGACTTGTAAACAAACTCCCTTTTATCACTCGTTGAGTTTGAATCCGGGAAAAAAAAAAAATACTACCTCTGTTAACAACAACGGTTTCTTAATATATGTCTACAAGAAGTTGGTGAACAATATATGTATAATACTAATACTTATTCTAACCAATATTCACTGTTACTGACTATTCACTATGTTATCTAATTTTTCGAATTGTAAACACCCCTATTAACGCTCGCTGAATTCCCTGACAGAATCCGAAACTAACTTACTCTAAAATACTCCCTCTGACTAATAATTAACAAAACCTGTTTCCTAATATATGTCTACAATACGTTTATGTACTAGTAATTGTATTAAAAACCTTTGTATCATCTGCAAACATATATACATTCAAAACTATATTCTCAGGAAGATCATTTATGTATAAAACAAATAGGATCGGTCCTAAGACACTGCCCTGTGGAATACCACTTGTTATATTTGCCCACTCAGAATTTGTACCATTTACATTGACCTGCTGTACATGGTCAGACAAGAATGCCTGATTCCATCTTAGTGTGTAATACTCTATGTCATACAATTTAAGTTTGCCTGTCAATCTTTTGTGAGGGACAGTGTCGAATGCTTTCATGAAGTCCAAATACAAAGCATCTACAGATTCCCCTCTATCTAAAGTTTTGGTCCATGAGTCAGTAACATTTAATAATTGGAGTACCATAGAACGACCTTTAATAAAACCAAATTGTTGCATACAGAATAATTTATTCCTAATCATATGATTGACAATATGGTCTTTGACACATTATTCCATACATTTACATATTATACTTTTTCTCCACATGCATGTATACATAGAAAATGGATATATTAATAAAATGTTGACATTTGATCACAGTTTGCAAAGACAAAATAGTACATTTGTTAAAACTTTGAAAGTTGCGACTGACATTTGACAATGATCCCATGCTATAACCCTATGCAACTCAGCGAAGAAAATGTAGGTATATGTCTTAGCTTTGCACCACTGAAAACATCAAATTCTGACGGTTATTTTTCAGGTTACACCATATTTTATCATGACAAAATAGAAATAAAAATTTTCGAGATAGCGTGAACAAAATTGATGAAAATCAAGATTTCCGAAAGGGCAACACATGCACGTAACGAGCTGTTGTTGTTGCAAAATGTATCCACTAGGGTGTGGCAAAATTTGGTAGCGTTTAGTTTAGTAGTTATTCGCCAGGATTTTTTTTAATAGAGGGTCCTGTATGCGGCCGGTGGCGGCCGTTCCAAGACTGCACAGGGCGGCCGGCCACAGCCGTTGTGGGGTCTAATGGGTTAAGCTGACTGGTGTATAATTTCCTGCGTTTTTTCGATTACCCTTCTTAAATATGGCTGAGATCCTTCCCTGTTTCCATTCCTTTGGTAGTTCACTCACAGCCAGTGAATTATTAAATAGCCTAGCTAGTGGTTTACATAGATGATTAGATAGCTCTTTCAACAACCTAGGATGAACACCATCTGGCCCTACCGATTTACACACATTGAGGTTATCAAGTCTTTTTTATCATTTCCTCATCAATAATCAATTCTTCCATGGCATGTCTTAACTTCACTGGTGGAATATGAGGGATATCGCCATCTGGCTCTGCAGTAAAAATACTTGAAAAAAAATTTCCTAAGACATCTGCCTTTTCCCTATCAGAGTCTGTGAGTCTAGATTTAGGATCTTTAGGGTCTGTGTTCAGGTCTGAAACACCTTCCCGATTCTTGGTTTTGGAGTTCATGTATTTCCATACTGCTTTTGGGTTTGTCTTAGCTTCTGTTGCTAGCTTCATCTCAAATTCTGTATCCTCTTCGTTAATTTACGGACTTGATTTTTAGCCCTACAATATTCAGTATAGTATTTTCCTTCTTTTGTCTCCATGTAACGTTTCCATAAAGTGTGTTTTTTCTTAATTTTCTTCACTGATTCCTTGTTTAGGGGTACTTTTCCTTTATGTCTGTTAATATTACTCAAAAGTCGACGAGTGATGAATTTATCCTCTATCTTTTTAATATATTCTTTAAAACCTAACCATTGATGGTTTATAGTGCTTGTGCCAAGTATCTCGCCCCAGTCTGTGTGGTCTAGTTTCGTCTTCATACTAATATAATCCCCTTGGTCTTAATATTATTTAAGTCGTGTATGGCTTGCTATTTCTGCATAGCACCTAAATGTAATGATGAGGACTGAGCGATCACTCTTACCAAGTGGGCTTTCGTACACTATATCATCTATCATACCTTTCTCATTGGTGAAAACTAAATCAAGAATGTTCGATTTATTTCCTAATTGCCCCCTTGTTGGGAGTGTGACATGTTGGAACAGGAAATTATCTCTTATTCCTTCTTTAAATTTATTGTCTGGGCTATGAGTACTCTCTGAGAGTGTGTACCAGTTTTGCCAGTCTGTTGGGGTAGTTAAAATCTCCAAGCAAGATAAGATGTGAGTGTTTATAGCGCATTACCTCACTAATCAGTTCATTTAATTGTTCATTATTGGTGCCAGAGCTGCCCGGGCTTTTATATACACATCCTAACAGAAGAGTGTCTTTTTTGTTTAATTTTATCTCAACCCGTATCGATTCTTGAAAGTTGGTTCCTAAAGATACGAAAGGTTTTGTGTTTAGTGTTTTGTGGGTATATATACAAACACCTCTTCCTTGCTTATCAATGTTATGGTATAAATCATAGTCACTCAAACCCAGTTCAGCTGTGTTTAATAGAAATGTCTGGTTTTTTGGTTTAACCTCATTGATTGCAATCACCATACACTTATGTGATTCGACTCGAGCTTTGAATTCAGTAAATTTATTGATTAGACTATCAGCGTTGGTGTAGAAACATTTTAACTGTTTATGTGTATACTTTGTATTTACAGTGTTTTTCTGGTTAGATGATCTTTCTTGTCTTACTCCTCGTCCCTTCGAGGTTTGAATCTTACAGTTTTTCTGGCCCTTGGTGGGCCTCTCACCCGGTACAACCATTTCCCCGCATCATTTATCTCTTGTCCTGGCCTCCTGTAGGAGTTTCCTTCCTTCCTCTCTTTCTTTTTTTGTTAAACTGTGCTGGATGCTGAGACATTTATATTTGTCCTCTGCATCTCTTAAGTTTGATAGTCATTTGAACAATTCCACCTTTTTGTTAGCGTCTTTCATTACTACCTTCAGAGGTCTGGGTTTTTGCTCTGTATCACCCATATCTCCGTCTGTTTGTTTTTTACCTAGCCTGATAACTTTGGTTATCTCATCTTTTACATCTAGGTTCAGATTGCATCATTACACAACCCTTCAACAAACTCCATATCTATCCTCACCCTCTCTTCCTTTAGGTTTGTTTTTGGTTCTGGGGCATTGAATATAATAAAATTTGTTTCCCTATTTTTTTTTTATTGATTTCTCTTACTGTTTCCTCCACAACAATTCCACTATTTTGGGTGGTTTGTAGGTTCCTGCTTTCATCATCATTTGGTCTGCATGTATGTAATGCATCCATTTCCTGCCTTACAATTTCTTTTATTTCTTTACTATCGCATTTAGCATCCAGTTTTTTCTCTATGGCCTCAAATCTCGTGTTCATAATTTTGAAATACAACTTGCATCTCTCTTAGATAACTTTCTCATTGAGAATATTTTTTACAATTTTTGGTTTGCATTTTAAGCAAAACCACATGCATCCAGGTTGCCCCGTTGCATCATATTCGCCAGGTTTAAGTTTCAAGCATTTAATGCAGTATTGGTTTCCGCAGTACTCGCACTCGAGCATTCTGTCTTTCTCACTTTTAAAGATTTTCTCGCAGTTTTTGCATTTCCAAGCTTCCGTAACATCGCTTCCCGATTCATAGTTGTTGGTACCCATATCTCCTTATTTTTTAGTTTTGTGATTGGAGCGCTAGTAATTGCTACATTTTCGCCCGTATCTTGTTTTGGACCTATGTGGTGGTAATTTTCACTCATTTCCATAATTCCAGAAAAAAATCAAGATCCATGTAACACTTACGATATGCGTGCTGTTGTACTAAGAGTATGTGCAGGGGTTTCCAAGGCTTGATGAGATACTACTCCCTTTACAGCTGATCACAGCTAATCTGGGAGGTAGTATTAATAAGCCTCATATTGTATACTATGTAAACCTACATTTACGTTGTCTGATTTGTGAATCCAGTTGTACAACATGTTCTTGGTGAAAGTGTTTTGTAGAGAGCAGATCATGGCTCTCTACAGTCTACAATCGGAAGGTGGTCAGATGATAGTGCAATTAACAGTCAGGTGCTCGCAGAACTACATCTAGGGTCTAAGAGAGCAGATATAAGAGAAGTGGTTTGGTGCGTCAGACCTCTTGCTAATTGCTTTATTTTATAACTTGCTTAACATTGAACAGATTTAGCAATTACCCACTCTTTTGTAGGGCTTCATGATTAATTTAGGCGAGCGATTTGTTAGTTGTTTTTTGTTACCGTGTGGTGGCGCCACCATTTCCCATTCGGATTCTGTCGTTTTCGCCATGAAATTTTAATTGGTATTTGCTGGTGCTATGACTTTTGTACAATGATATAAATGCTTGCTTTAGTAAACCCCATTCATTGCAATTGGTGAAACGGTTTTGAATTGCAACATGTCATCGATCACCATAGGCGTAGCCTAGGCAAGGCCAGTGCAGTAGCAGTGTGCTGTGTCCATGCCCCGTGGCAGTCTCAAGTAGTTATACCCCAGACAGCCCAATCTTGAGCTAATGCAGGAGTTTGGATCAACGGCTTTTAGTGTCTCTTCCAAAAGACACAGGCAAAGTGGGGTGAACGAAATTGCCCAAGCTTCGAAACGGCGGAGGTGGAATCGAACCACCGTCCTCTCGATCGACAGGCAGGTGCTCTAACCATTAGACCACTGCTCCCCATGATGCGGCACTGCCACTGGTGTGCGACTTCGCTTAGGCAGTTTGAAAATTGCAATTGAGATTCACAAATACGCCACGTATAAGAATCAAATGTATAAGTCATAAATGCAGCTTAGTAGGGAACACCAATATAAACTGGGGTGAAATGGCATGCTTCCATTGCATCGTAATGCCAAACGCACAACTCAAACTCGGTGCGCAAAAATATGAATTCGTCATCCGGTTGAAAGACGAAGTGGAACAATTATTATAATTGTCGTTTTCAATGCTTAATCAACTTTTACACTCCTTGTCAACTCATATGCGTGTTCGGTAGCTCGGATCCAGGTTATTATTTTCGATTTCCATTACAGCCTAGTTGGCCAATCAGATCATAACGAAATATTGTTGATTCCTTATCTATTCCATAACTGTACATGTATGCATGTATTTTATTCAGTTCGACATACAACAGTATGTGACATTTAAAGATAATACACATTGACGCTGGTCCACTCACTTGATAACTTCTTTATAAACTGCGCAGCCAGCATCATTGTGGCTTCAATGATAACGGCGTTTTGCAGTCTTCGATCGCCGTCCCCGGTGACGGATGATACATGAACTCTGACTGTTGGAGTCCAAACACTTCATTATAAATTTTAGCAATTGACGTGAGCAATAAATCACTCCCTAGATTATTGATTTGCGCGAGTGATAGGGAGCGAGAGCAATCACTCGCCTTAAAAATTATGCCCTGCTTTTGAGAACATTACAGAAATATTTGAAGTTTACTGGCTAGGTTTTTCTGAGATGGTAACCCTAGGTAATTATTGGTTTAAGTGAGTGTATGTGTGCCGATTATGTCAGTAACTCAATGGTGGGTTAATCAGAGTGCCCATATATATATATATACATTATATATATATATATATATATATATATATATATATATATATATATATATATATATATATATATATATATATACATATACATATACATATACATATATATATATATATATATATATATATCATGCCACATGTCTGATCAGCTGCCTTTGCATAATCAATTGTTCCTGAATTATATAAACTAATATGCTATTACTAATAATTTGCTATATCATACACTGTGTACTCATACTTGTACTCATGTAAATATACTCGTACTGGTCCTCATGAAAATGTACTTGGACCCAGCTGACAGACATTTTTGGTATATTATCGGTGGAAAGTCCATGTTAACATAGCATAACAAGTGGACCAGAAACATCTTGTAGTCAGCAAAACGTTGTTGACATTGAATGTGATGTCACATGTTGGACACATGTGGCGCCATCTGTGTTGTCATTGAGAACTCTCTGCTTCAGTTGGAATGGAGTTCTGGAAACAACTATGTTCAGAGCACGGTATCAATTCAGGTAAGATTGGTGAAAATTGTATTCAATGTAAGCACCTACATATCATGTTCCCCCACGTCAGTTCACTCATTGGTGTGCTGCTCACGTCTCAGATGTTTTAGTACATGGCCCTAGTCCCTACTTGAATAATTTACAACTGTTGGGTCTTTAGTCAAATTTGGTTGTGTAACGAAGCTATTTTGTCTTTTTTAACTAAAAAAATATTTGTATATTAAAAAAACTTATTATTTCCATAATATAATATATATATATATATGTGGGATTATGTATACAAGCCGCAAACCAACTTTCAATGAATCTGAACAACCCATTTGATTTTAGAGTTATTGGCGTACAAGATACTCTCAATATTTAAGATGGCTACAATTTCCACGGGATCTAAAATAAAAAATCAGTTTCTACTTCAAAATAGTGCATATCTTTTAGAATTATTTTGATTTTAGCATGTAACTTAATACTGTTATTTTCTTAGAGGGAATCTTGGAAGATTTTGCCACAGAAGGAACAGACAGAAAAGACGTCTTCTTCTATCAGGTCAGTATAAGTTACACATGCCAGTTTACAGTAGTGCGAGTGTTGGAAATTGCACGTTCCTGTGCTTTTAATATGCCAATGCTGGTGAAAACATATTAAAATGATAAAAATAAAATTTGCTTTGCGTGTGGAATATGATGATTATGGTGAATTCCTTGACTGTGAAGCAGCAGAAATGATACTAAATATGATACCAATGTTGAATGGACATTTTTGACAACTTTAGTTAGTACATCTCAAGAAACGAGATATATGTCTTTGAATATCCGAATGGAAATGCCGTGTGAATAACTTTAATTTAGTTAAAACTATGAAATAAAATAAACAATTTTAATAATTCACAAAACACAATAAATCATCTAACTTAGATTTAAAGTAAATTTCGTTGATGGGGCTCTTAATGAATTCTTTTGATTAGGATGTAAATAGCAGTTCAGCTAGTTAAAAAAAAAACATTTTCCCTCTCCATGGTTCGCAGAGATCAGGAAAAAATCAGGAAGAAAACTATATTCTCAAGGTTTGTGAAACATCAGGGAATTTTGCCTTCCTGGGAAAAGTAGCCAGCATTTCAATGTTTTGTAAAATGTGAAGTGCATTCCTTTGGCTATGGCAATTTTCTGGAAGTTAGTGTTGTGCCAAAGCTCCAAAAGTCTTGTGCAAAATATGATTTGATATTTTTAAACTTTGATTTGAATTTGAGAAAAAAGACTTGTTGTGGCACGTCTGTTGTAAAAAAAGACGTATTTGTTGTAATTTTTGTCTGTTCCCTGTATGAACCCTTTGTTTTGTTGTAGGCTGATGACGAACATTACATACCCCGAGCTGTGCTGCTTGACCTTGAACCTCGGGTCATTAACACGATCATGAACTCGCCCTACCGCAACCTGTATAACCCCGAGAACGTCTACCTGTCGAAGGATGGCGGGGGTGCGGGAAATAACTGGGCCAGCGGCTACCATCAGGTGCATGACAGATTGCATTGGTTCAGTGGTATACTGGTGATGGCAAGAAAGGTTACGCTAATGCTATCGTTGATATGCCGTGTTCACACAAATCTGAAGAAACTTGAGATCCATATGACATCATGAGAAAGCATGAGATCCCTATTCTAATTTGCCTAAATCTCTAACAGTTATTACATTTGTGCAGTAACAAGTTGTCTTTTTAGTGAAAAACTTACATTTATCAAACAATGAACACATGCACAGAGAAAGAGACGATGGCTGCGGAAATGGCTATCCAAGTATTAGCCAATCATTGACCGTTTTATATGATGTGATGGTCACATACCTAGTCAAGCAAAACCGTTACGACTGCAGTGATTGGATAAACAAAAGTAACAGATTCATCAGGGCAGCCTTTCTTGCCAATGTGAGTATATTTCTTGAGAATATCTTATGAAGACCACAAAGGCAAAAATTATTGGAGTCCAAATTACAAAAAAAAACATTAAGTGCAGCCACAAGGTAGCCATATTAGTAAAGCAGGTTTGTGAAAACATCTGGTGGAACAACTAAACAGGTCACTGTGTCACTAACATCCATAGTAATAGATATGGCGCTCGACAGTAAAATGATCACGGTCCTGGCGAACAAAGCTAGAAGATCACGTTCCTGGTGAACACTAACACAAGTATATATTCCCTCGCCAGATATATTTTTGTATGATGTAGCACATAAAGAATGCACCTTGTAGTCATTTACGTTAGTTGTTTTGCGACAAAATAATGCACTTTAAGTATATGGATGGAAAATGAGTAAAACAATCTTTAATCACACTATTTTGCTCGAGCTCAAATTGGAAGTGTGTGAAATGGGCTAAGTTCAACTTACTGGCTAACACTGACCAGTGGTCAATGAATAACACCGACGTATGATGTGTGAGGCACAGGGCTGAGTCCATTTACACAAAATTATCAATTACAATTACATTTAATTTTTTATTTCAATTGCAATTACAGTCATAATTGTCCAAATCAATTACAGTTTCATTTACATTATGCGGAACCAAATATATTCAGCATTTGTTAATTATGTATTTTTGCACGTTTTGCTGAATTTCAACATTTTGTACACAATTGATAAACAAATATAACGGTAATGTTTGTACATTTTGTTGAATTGTGACTTTGAATTATACTAAATAAAAAGATAGCAGTTTAAAACATATTTTCGTTATATCAAAATACAGACATAATCCTACAGGACATATTCCTTACAGACAAAATCACAAAATATGAAAAGTGAACAAAACCCCACAGGACAAAATACAAAAATTTTAAAATTGGACAAAATCCCACGGGCCATAATACAATATTTATTTGTAGTTCTTCTCTAAACATCCTTTCTAGTTTTATAGACATTTATCTGTGTGCATTTCTTAAATTTTTCTTCGGAAAATACTAATAATAGGGTATGATGTGTTTACTTTGAGGTTGTAGCTCCTGCTCTAAGCTAACATTCTTAATTGGTCTGCCCTTTGCTTTGTGTTGGGAATGGGGAGAGAGGCCATATAAACGGTCCTTGCCACCTGACCTGTCTCCAGTCCTCCACAACACAAGGGGTGTAATTGGCATGCTAACTCTGCAATGTTTCACAGAGCTGATATTTTCTGAAGCAATATCAGACTACAGGTCTTTCCATGTTGTTTGAATACCATCTTAGCCTTTGTCTGACAATGTCTGTGCATTGTTTATTGCTTCCTGGCTGTTACCAACTTACTGAAAAGGCTACCCACCACTAGCACCACGGACCAGTTCCCACCACTAGCACCACGGACCAGTACCCACCACTAGCACCACGGACCAGTACCCACCACTAGCACCACGGACCAGTAGCCACCACTAGCACCATGGACCAGTACCCACCACTAGCACCACGGACCAGTACCCACCACTAGCACCATGGACCAGTACCCACCACTAGCACCATGGACCAGTACCCACCAGACAGTGAATACTGTAACTGAAATATAAATATATAAGCAGGTTTTATTTTTAGTCTTGATTTTCAACTCGTGTGAGACTTAAATTATATTTTTAGTGACAATTCGTTGAGGTAGTTTGTGATATAAAACGTACTGTAATTGATTGTAATTGAAATAAATTTTCAATTATACAAAACAGCAATTACAATTACAAAAAATTTCGAGACCATAATCAATTACAATTACACAATTTTGTTGTAATCAATTACAATTACATAATTGGACCCAGCCCTGGTAAGGCATACATGTCCATCTGACTAATCTAAGTGGAACGAGAATCAGTCAACGCTGGTGGTTTTGCAGTGCCAGTGGTGGCAAGCATGACATGCAACAAACCCATCGGCATGCACCTTCTAACATCCCTAAATAATAACGTCCCTAATTAATAACACCAATATTGATCACTATACTAGAACAAACAGAATAATAGTTATATATTATGAAACAAAAACGATACGAAGAAGATGACTGCAATACGGGACTCTATTTATTGTCTACTTCATTTCTGTGATGCTATTTTGGTTGCTATGTTGACGAGCTTCTACCTGCAGGCGGTGGTAACAGAGAGCAGAGGCGATGAGAACCGCGAGACTCTGATCATCTGTTGTGTTCCCTGTTGTAGGGTGAGCGGCTGTACGAGGAGGTGTTTGACATCATTGACAGAGAGGCCGACGGTAGTGACAGTTTGGAGGTAAGGCAGGACACAGCAATGTCATAGACTTGTCAACAGACAATTTAAATGTTTGGTAAACTTGTTTGACAGAGTTAAACATGTTTGTTAATATATATATATATATATATATATATATATATATACACACACACACATAGACTCGAAAAATATATTTTCTTACCTTACATTGAAAATACAGGGAAAAATGTATTGGCTTCAAAGAGATATAAAACTTAGGGAAGATGCACATTTAGCCAGAATTCTTAGTAACATAAAGGCAAATTCCAGACAATTTTTTTACATTGAAAAGCGTTTTTAAATATTTACTTTAGAAACGTATACTTTGTGGGTTTGTAAAACTTTGTGTGTAGACATGTTTGAGGGTTTGTATTCTGTGTGTTTTAGGGTTTTGTTCTGTGTCACTCCATTGCTGGGGGCACAGGGTCAGGCATGGGGTCCTACATCCTCGAGAAACTAAATGACAGGTACGATATGACAATGACAACAGATTAGTAGAACTTAGTAGTTCAAAATCCTTTGAACATCGTTTTGGGTTGATCTCAAGACGTTGTTTAGAGATGATCCGATCACTTTGTTTAGGGATGATCTCAAAACGTTGAAATATGGCACTATGTGAAATACACATGGTTTCACCTTGGGCACCACTTCCTTCTCTAAAATGAAACTGAATTACATCGAACATCCATGTTTTTACTTTTGAGATCATCCCTTCATAGGCCGTAGTGTTTGTGTTTATAACCTTTTTAATCATCATAATTTTAGTTACTCATTACCACGGTAACAAGATTGCCATCGAAACCAGCAAGCACTAAATCGCATGTGAAGAAGGAAGTCGTTTGCTTTCTCTGCAGCTGTTCCTATGGTGTGGAACAAACTCCCCAGCACTTCGAAATCATCTGAAGCTATAGCTACCTTCCATAAAAAATTAAGACATATTTACTCAAAATTGCCTTTCCACCTTAAATCTTCAATGATCCCTAATAACAAGAAATATTATAATATGTATATTATACTGTATTATTATTATTATATGTTGTTAGTATTTGAAATAAATTTAATTTCAACTTTCATATACACGCTATAGTAGTTCATTATTATTTAGCTAATCGAGATTCAAACAGTTCTTTCATCTACCTATCAGATATCTGTCTATTTTGTTTTTAAACATTATTTATACTGCAAGCATTTACACTATCTGTAAATAATTTCTTCCATTGATTTATCATCCTTTTTAAAAATATACTTTGTTACATCCAATTTACACTGCTCTTTTACTAATACTACTTTGTGCTCTGTAGGTCTTCCATCTTCTGTATTTTTGTTTTTACTGTAAAAACACATTCTTGTTGCATGTTACAAATATGTTTGTCAAATCAATAACAAAGTAGTATAGTAAATAATATTGCAAATAATGCTTTTGGTTGTGAATACATTCTTGTGAAATTGTATTACGTTAAATATTTTTCACCCATGCTAACATTTTCCATAACAGTGCAAGACATAAATAAACAAATTAATTATTGTGAAATGTGTGCATATAAATTGAATTGCAGGTTTTGATAGTTCACAGTATGAAATCAGATTTCTTTTCCTGATCATGAAAAGTTTGTTGATTCGTTACAATTTGAATTGCTTCTGGAGCTCAGTAATGGAATAAATTGAAGAATAGTTCAATTAAGTTAAACTTAATTAGTGAAAGAACAGCGTAGATTAGATCATTTATTTTAATAGAGGTTGAAAAATGAAGTGCAGAATAAAAATGTCTTTTACCAGGTTTCCGAAGAAGTTGATTCAGACATATTCCGTGTTTCCGAATCAGGAAGAAATATCTGACGTTGTTGTACAGCCATATAATTCCATCCTGACTCTAAAGCGATTGACACAAAATGCAGACTGCGTGGTATGTAACATAACTAACATTGTTGTAGCAACTTGTTTCTTATATGGTCATGCATAAAATACAAGCAATGTTTTCTAGGATACTTTGCTTGTGCACTTTTGTTGGAATCATTAAATCTGTGTGCTTCTGTGTTAAGAAAAAGGGACGTTTGTGTTTACAAAGATGTTCAGTACAAAAATATTTATCGTAATGATATTGATTTAAATTGTTTTCATGTGTGTCCATAAATCATGATTAAATAAATACAAACACATATAATCAAAATAAAGATGAGAATAATTGAAATAACTTTTTTAAATATGATAAATTGTGATTAAATAAGTAAAACGGAAATAAAAAAATTTAAATAAACACGTAAAATATAAACAATGAATAGTATATTTTCAAGTTACATCAACAATGTTGACCAGCACAAGAATATTAATCGTAATAATGATCTTGTAAGAATTGTGTTGCTATACTCTGCCTCCAGGTGGTGCTGGACAACACAGCGTTGCACCGGATTGCTGCAGAGAGGCTGCATATAGAGACCCCTACCTTCACTCAGATCAACCAACTGGTAGGCCTCCCGTCATTCCTCCCAGTTTCCAGGCTGCAGTCACGCCTCGTTATAACGCGCCCCGTTATTACTCGGATTCGGTTATAACGCGGTCGTGTTTCACCGGCGTTGGCCTCGACTGGGCGACTTGTTAATTGCATTGGTGATTCACACAAATGCGTTGCAATTGAATAAAACATTCACACATTCAGTTGTAATTTAGACATCACAGACACATCAGCCAATTCACTCCTGCACCTTTCAATCGATTAAAAACATGGAAGTTTAACCTGTTTATTCTGCATAACAGGCAGCAAGAGTCGATTTCAGGCGGCAAGATTAAACCATTCTTACTGAATGCCGATACATGAAAATAACTCACAGTGCATTGAAATAAAAGTTGAGTAAAATAGTGTTAAACACAATTGAGCAGGCAACAGCAATATAAAACTCGGGTGAAGCCTTCCGACAATCTGTTACACACATCACAAAAATCGTTCTCGAAAATTCGCTGTGCCAAAACGCAAGGCGTACACGGTACGCAAAGTTACATTTGGTCATCCGGATACGAAAGGGTGAATCGCGATGCAAAGTGTCTCAGGAGATGCGTGTTCCTGAATTGACGCTTCGGGGATGGCTAAAGGATGAAGTGAAGCTATGAGATTTTTAATCAACGTTTGCGCTGTAAGCATAAACTTGTATGCACATGGTCTGCTGCTCGTCTCCAGGTTATTTTTTTGATGAGCATTACTCACAGTGACTCGTTATACAGTCAGTCCATCGTAAAAGATTATTGTCGATTTGTATTCCACAATTCCACACTCTTGTATTTTATTCAATTCAATATTTTGAAATTTTTATATCGATACAACACACATTGATGTTAATCTATTCTAAATAAGCTCTATATACTGTGCGGCACAACAGGGCTTCCTCGCAGTGGTGGCAATCAGTCTATCGGCATCGTAACAGATTATTAGTATTCCATAATTCCATAAACATGTATTTTATTCAGTTCAACATTCGATAAAGTATGACATTTCAAAATCGATGCAACACAATTAACGTTAATACTCTACTCTAAATAAGCTTTATAAACCGTGCGGGACAACAGGGCTTCCTAACAGCGGTGGCGCGGCGTGTTAATTGCTGTTCGTTGTACCCCTAGTGGCAGATGTGGGAACACCTAACGCACCTCACAACGCGGTCCAATATCGTGGACCCCGACCACCGTGTTAAGACGAGGCGCGTCTGTATATAAAAGTTATTAGCTGACCTAGTTTTAAAATGTTACTTGCTGACCCAGTTCAGACGGATAAAATTGTCCCTTTATAACTTTTTTAATGCCTGCAGCCAAGTTATAATATTGTTATATCATTGCACTAGCCAAGTTATAATATTGTTATATCATTGCACTAGCCAAGTTATAATATTGTTAGATCATTGCACTAGCCAAGTTATAATATTGTTATATCATTGCACTAGCCAAGTTATAATATTGTTATATCATTGCACTAGCCAAGTTATAATATTGTTATATCATTGCACTAGCCAAGTTATAATATTGTTATATCATTGCACTAGCCAAGTTATAATATTGTTATATCATTGCACTTCAGTGTTTTTCATGTAGTTGACTAAAGTTCACAGGCATCAAACTGTGGCAATCTTCCAAGGATTGTCATTTTATGATATTTTTGTCCAAACATGGACCCCCTCACATAAATGTGTGATATCAGAGATGAAATTTTTTTAGCTTGCAATGACATAATATGCAGCTGCTAGATGGTCGCAGTACTGCATGTAGGGTGGTGATTTATGGCCAAAACTACGTCCTGTTCCCAGCGAGGCACTGTGCACGACATGACAGCTCACCCCCAATGTTGGCACTGCCCATGTGTTAATTTACACACACAAACCATGAAAACGTGCGAACCAAAATAAAAGTGAAAATGATAGATAACTAAAACAACAATAGAAATCATCTAAAGTGGGTCATAATCTGGGCAAACTGGTAGACTTGGCAAGTCGGCTATTACTAAAACATAATTTTTTTAAATTTAACTATATATTTAACAAGATTGCCATCCAATGCAAAGGCCTGGATGGCAGGTGGACAAGGAAGCCATTATCAAGAGTCCAACATTTTCTCATCTATGTGTAACCTGCCCTCATGAGATATGTATCACCTTGTTTTTAAACATATTCACGCTGTTAGCATTTACACAATCTGTAGATAATTTATTCCATTCATTTATTGTCCTCTGTGAGAACGAGTACTTCCTGATATCTATCTCCTAACGATATGGTCTCCAAGCTTGTATACAGTATTTTAAATGAGGCCTAACTATTGCTTTATGCAGAGGTATAAATAGCTCGTTTTCGTTTTAATGGTGCCAAGTTGGTGGCTAACGCAGTCATTTCATAAAAATTGGATGCAACTTTCTGAATCACATTTAGAAAATATGGAGTATATATGATAGTGCTCAGACGAATCTGCTAAGGTGAACCATTTTGAAAATTTATTTTATTGTCAGGTTCTTGAACAAACTAGCTGCTGAAATTCAGCATTGATGTTTCTGTTGCTACAGGTGTCCACGGTGATGTCAGTTGGCACGACAACACTACGTTACCCTGGTTACATGAACAACGATCTGATTGGTTTGATAGCATCGCTGATCCCCACACCGCGATTACACTTCTTGATGACTGGATACACACCATTGACAACAGATGCCCAGGTGGGGTAATTAGGTCAAATACACCCTCTTGTGGTTAGCAATTTAACTGCAATTGAAACATGAAAGTAATATAATATGTATAAAAATTTTTTAGCAACATTGTTAAAGAACTTTGGTTAAACAAACCCAGTATTTAGTTGTTATGTAACTATTAGCATTTTTGCAATAATAACCATTGCATTTATTAGTTAATAACTATGTAATGACTAGTAGTTATGTAAATGTAGTAAATGCTAATTAGTACTAGTTACATAAATGTGTTTATTAGTTAATGAATATTGGTTAATAGATGATAGTTAGTGGTAGTTATTTAAATATGATGTTTATTAGTTAATAAGTTGGTGAATAATAGTTATATCACATAAGCATGATTTTTATTGGTTAATAAATCAAGGTCAGTTTTAAAATGCTGCCAATTTGTTAATGAAAGTTAGTAATTGTTATATAACAAACAAGGAGCATTTGAATAAACATTTAGGCCAACAACGTTTTATAAACGTGTTATCTGTTGGTTTATCTTGGGCTCAATGGCAGATTTGTTACAATGTCAGAATTCGAGAGGACGCACAGTTCAAATTCTCTTGCTTCTGTTTCGAAGCTTGGGCGATTCCATTCACTCCACGGTGCTTCAGTCCATTTGGCTGTATAAAGTATGAGTATCTGGCTATAGACAGTGGTGGGTGCAAATGAATGAGTAGTTTTGTGCAGTGATTATGATGTGGCTGAATGCTTTCCAAAGGAATGAACAGATCTGCCAGTGGTGAGTTGTAAAGCGCTTTGAACAGTCCCAATGACTGGTAACAATCTAAAGTGAAACAACACATTGATGAACACGACTGCTTGACAGGTGGCGAATGTGAGGAAGACAACGGTACTTGATGTGATGAACACAACTGTTTGACAGGTGGCGAATGTGAGGAAGACAACGGTACTTGATGTGATGAACACAACTGTTTGACAGGTGGCGAATGTGAGGAAGACAACGGTACTTGATGTGATGCGACGTTTACTTCAACCAAAGAACATGATGGTGTCGACACCTGTCCACAGACAGGCAAACCACTGCTACATCTCGATCCTGAATATCATACAGGGGGAAGTGGATCCCACGCAGGTTAGTGATGTTACTGTTGTCATGACAACTGAATATTATGGATTGTGGAAGATTACATATTATATAACTATTTATTAAAATGTTATGTTTTGTGTGTTATCTATATTGTTGTGTGTCGTCTTAAAAAAAACATCCTCACAAGCCAGTATTAGTGTTGATACTACCCCTGGCATGTATCCTACACAATGTACAGTGTGCCAAATCGTGTGTACTTTGTCCCACTTTCTATCTTGGTCAGACTTATTTCCAGGAGCAGGGCTATTGATGTACACAGCAGCACCTGGCAGCGGGGACGACTCTCAATTTCCAAATTATTTGCGGTACCGTAAAGGCATCGTTGACCATGCGCAGGAATGTCTCTCATTTAACAACAGTTTTGTCTCTATACAGGTGCACAAGAGCCTTCAACGTATCCGTGAACGCAAGCTGGCGCAGTTCATCCCGTGGGGCCCCGCTAGCATCCAGGTGGCGCTCTCGAGGAAGTCTCCGTACATTCAGACTGCTCACCGAGTCAGCGGTCTCATGCTGGCCAATCATACAAGTATCTCCACGGTCTGTTCTCAATTAAGTTCGCCTCATTTCAAATGCATTTCATGCAAAATCAAACCTACATCAACTACCTATCGACTATTGCATGCTAGCCTGTTTGTGGAATTTTTTTTAGTTTTGTTGAAATCATACAGATAGTGTGGAATACCACCTGGGCCAAACCTGTTTTTATAGGTTTTTTGACAACCAGTTTACCTCAAAATATATGCATATGCTTACACAGTGAAAGTTTGATTCAAGCTAGGTTTTTTATTAATGAGTTAGGAAAATAAAATGACAATTTGCCAGTATGAGAAAGACACTGCAGTATGACAGAGCCAGACATAAGAAGTTTGTATGTTTTTCAGCTATTCATGCGTACGATCCAACAGTTTGACAAGTTGCGGAAGCGAGAGGCGTTCCTGGAACAATTTCGCAAGGAGGAGATGTTCCGCGACAGTCTCGATGAGTTTGAGGCGTCTCGTGAGGTTCTACAGCAACTCGTAGATGAGTACCACGCGGCAACTAAACCCGACTACATCACCTGGGGAACGCAACAGGTAGGTTCACTTGTTAAGGCGTCGCTTGGGTCTAAACGCGTTTTATTTTCTTATTTCATTATCACTGAACCTACAAAGCTGAAACTTTCATAGATTGCAAGTCCAGGTAAGAGTAATGCTGTGAATTTTTTTCAGAAAGTTTCATACATATTTTCCCACGGTATGCAGCCATCTTGGATTGAATGTTGCGTGTGACTTATATCAGTAACCATTGGATTTAGAGGACTCAAATTTGGTGTGTAGTTACTCCACATAATCCCAATGAAAACAGTCAGTTGACTTTCCAAGTTTTCAAAAAAATTTTGTTTTCATGATTTTTTTACATCTGAATGTATTTTTTCATCATGAAATTTTACATTGATGGTTCATTATATAAAATAGAAATAACGTTTTCTAAAAAGTTACTACATAGTTTTCAAGAGCATACTATCAAGAAACACTGTAGAAAGTTTCAAGTAATTCTGTCAAACAATAGCAGAGATAAGTGACACGGGAGGCAGTAGGTGTGAGGGAAAACATGTTTTTGAGAAAATCGTGTTCAAAGTTTATGTACATTGGCACATACATTTCAACATCTGAAAAGCAACCTAGATGATTGAAACTTTGCATACATATTACTGAATGTATAATCTATCAAAAGGCAAAGTTAAGAGTCATTGGCATTGTAAAATAAATTTCACACAAGTCCCGAGTACCCGACACCCATGTCCATCGTTGCCGACACAGCTGATCTCACCACGACAAATGGGACATTCGTCGCCTGAGTCCCATAGATACAGTCTGATGACAGATTTGCATTGATGACCTTGTCGCAACTGGTGCAGAAAGTCTCGAGGCCACACACCACGCCGAGGGTGCGGTACGGTCGACAGCTGGGGTGGAGAGTGTATGCTTCCTACACAACGTGCATAGCAGGTTCGCAACAAGTGATGGCAACACGGCACAGCGTACAAGTACTGTTGAAAGATCTCCATCAGCATCTGTCTCATCCTCAACCAGGAATCGCGGGACACCTATCTCCTCCAGAAGATCTGCATAACCAAACTTCCGTTCAGTGGCAGACAGTCTCCGAGATGGATCAGCTGGTATTGTTGATGACCGCCTTGATGCCTGGAAAAAATACACAATATAAATGTATTTCATGAACAAAAAGTATCCAAGACATGTTCAACAACAAAAGCCCCCCCTTGCTACGTATGCAGGGGTATGGCATTGAATGCAATTTATTTTATTGGCATTGCCATATTATACACACACACACCCGCGCGCGCGTGTGTATATAGGCTATGTATACAATAATTACCAGGGCAAATTGTAGTAATATAATAAACCATAGACATAGTTACAACTCTGTTTCTGATGTGCCTGGATGGACCCTGGGCCTGAATGTCAACACAACCACGAATATCAACAGCATGAACTAGATCAGCGTCAAATCGTTTATACAGTAATAGTTATGCCACAAAGGCGATGTTTGGATAAAACGCAAGTGAACATATGGAATATCAGAATTAAACTTACACTGCGTGCCATTCTCGCTGGCACCACGGACGGTGATGGTCGAAGTCGAAGAAGACGAAGTTGTCGCCGCAGGTTCATTGGCGAATTCAACCCTCGATGCCTTCGCATCACACGCTAACTGCAACGATGCAAACTTTCGCTGCCTCCCAGTACCGTAACCGCCCACTCGCTTTCGACCAAACGGCATAATGTCGTTTTACAAAGCGATATAAATGAACGAAACTCATGGGATAAAAAAGTCGATCGAATCGAACGTAGCTGGTATTTCAAGCTGACGTCAGAGGATGGAAATTAGTATTACAACCAATTAGATCGCTTGATTTGAGGGAATCCGACATCACGTGGTGATGTCCGGCGAATCGTCGTGGCATTCCCCATTCCTTTGTCACCGAGATGGTTCAGAGGCGGTCATTTGTAGTCGGAATTACTCGGATACCTCCGGGCACATTTTAAAACTGTTTGTACCATCATACAGAGCGAAAATGGGGATTTCCCGTGATATGCGCCATGTTGGAATGGCAGCGTTTTCCGGCATGCAATGGCTCGCGGAAAATCACCTAATGTCCCATTAGTCTTCATTTGACATAAACAAAGACTTAGCAATGATAGGCATCATACAAAAGACACGTTTTATGACAGAAACGTGTTTATTTCGACAGTGCAACTTACATGAATGGCAAGTTGAATAATATTTATACACGGAAATAGCAACAACTCGAAATTCATTTTATTGTCAAAAATCCGTCAAATCCGACCCGAGTCTCCCGTTAAGGAGAGACATCCCAGCTGGATAGGAATTTGTTCTAAATTACATAGTTAGTGCATGTTCGGCCCAAACTATAGTGTGGATCTCACATGGGATTGTTTCTTTTTTATGAATATTTATGAATTGTCACATATTATTTTACATGCAACATTGTGTAACACGTTTGTATACACTCATTCCTATATATTACACAAAAACAGTGAACTCCTTAGATATTTGTTTAAGAATATGCAGGTGAATACAACAATACAAACTAGATGAGCATATAATTTTTACTTCCCGAATGTTGCAATTTCTTGTTGCTAAAACGTGATATCCTTTAAATGGCTATCAAGGATTGAATAACACGATTGATTACTACATGATAGAGCCACCTTTTATCATGTAATCAATCATGTATTTTTCCAAAACAATTTTACCTTTTTTGGACTGTCCTGTTTTTTTTTTAATTTACTTCGCGTTTTCTTTTGAATTTGCTATTTTTATTGGTCAATAGATTACCTACATAATGTATACATACTGGCAGCATGAAAAACTTACAAATATCTAAGAATGGCGGGTTACACATGATGAAAAATTTTTGGACACTCAAATTCTCAATAAGCCAATGGCTTCCTTGTCCACTTGCCATCTGGGCGTTTTGCCTTGGATGGCAATCTTGTTCTTGTCCTTGGCAAAGACAATCTTGTCCCTGGCATATCTGACATAGGTTTTTTGCTTCATAGCTAGTGGTACAATCCTTCCCCCAAAGGCGCAGACTTTAAATGTATTGGTCTATAATTTAAAAAATGTTGTGCCATGGTAATTAATATATGTAATTAAATAGAGTGTGTGCATGTGTTGATATTTTAGTAATCCTGTGTGGTCTTTTTTTTGAGACCATATAACTTTAAATGAGTCCCATTCCTGTTTTATTTAATTTAATTTAAACCATATAACTTTAAATGAGTTCCTCCTGTTTTGATAAGCGTTTTCTTTTTAATTACAGGCAGCAACATCTTAGAAGGAGAACAGAGAATTTGTCTACTTGGACCCGCCAGTGTTGTCACGCAAACAACGATCGGTTGCACCTGATTCCATTGAACTGTAATACACGAGACTGGTTATCAGGCGGTTGATTCAATACGACCACATGTGGGCCTTGCTTGGCTCAAGACAATTTCCTGTGGAAAGGGCCAATGTTTCTGATGGCTTGCTGGTATTTGTTATGCTATTACGGACTACCTGCTATCAAGACATGTCATTTAGGACACACAGTGTCTTGCTTGACGTTTAGTTGCATCTATTTCTCGCACTGTGACGATGAAGAAAGATTTATTATTCCTTCAGTTTGCTAAATTAAAATAAACCATGTAGATAAGTATCGTATGTTAAACGTTCAGAGCATGTCTGTACGTCGATGTTTATGCCCAAGTTTGTATATTATCAAACGAATAAATGTGTATTAAGAAATTCACTAATGATGTACACATGTTAGATTTTATCGACAGAACCCCAAAATATCTCCTCCCTTCCCTATCAGCTTATCATAACATGCAATGATACTAGTGATGGGGTTGTCAGTTCTTCAGATTTCTTGTTTGAAGTTAAGTATTCTATCGTAATGTAACACCACCAGGGGGCTTTAGCACGTTCGGCATATTTGCAAAAGTCCGCTCGAATTAGTGATGGACTGGCTTTTATTCCATAAATTCTTATTATTACTAATTATTTGCTATGGTTGTTGTGTGCTATGATATTGAAACATGTGACACTTTGTTGATACCCTCTGTTTTTGTCAGTTGATGAAAATGCAATTAACTAGCATTTCCATTCTCGAAAACAGGACCATAGTATGGAAAATGTTCTTTTTTTGCTAACAGAAATCTGCCGTCAGAAACAATTATACATGTTTACTTGGCTCAATTTATGATTACATATGCATCACAACCTTTGCATAGGCATGTACAGTAAAATATAGTAAATACATAAACAAATAAAATATTAAGATTCATATAAAATTATATAAATAAAAAATTTTATCTTTAAAATTATATATTACTGAAGTAATTAAAAATAAATCGCTTAAAACAAACGCTAAAAATTTTTAAATAACATTAGCCATCACATGCAAGGTTAACTATTGACAGTCGCTGAGAGGTCCTGTGAGAACCGTCTAAAGCTAAAATTAATAAGTTTACTAATAATGATGAACATCCAGAATTTATCATAAACAATATATTCCATGAAGGACTTTGTTGTGATGATTAAGTTGCAGGTAAATTTGTCACTTTACCAGGGTTCATTTATGCAACTGCTATTTCTGTTCCATTTTTATGAGAACTGATAGCAACGTTTTACTGCAGACTTATTTTACACAACCAGGGAATTTCATATAAATTAATTAGTGTCTGCCTGTTTCACACAATACCAGCTTATTTTTTTGTGGATAGTCCTTGGGCCCAGCTAGCGTCTGCTAGTGCCTGCAAAATGTGCAAAACACAGAAAAACCACACAGAAATCGATACACTTCAAAGGAGCAGTGTTCAGTTCACTGTGTTAGGGCAAAACAAATCTACAACCCATCACTCAAAACGGTCTCCGTTGAAGTTCACAGCCAAACGTGTGCACTGGTGACTGCATTGTCTTGTCTATGTGGCCAGATGAGTTTGTTCTGTCTGTGGAATGAGCAATCGAGTCCCTTTGCAATGAATAAAAAAACACTTCGTCCAGACGTTTACCCCAGGCTGGTCACTAAACAATTCTCTGCAGACAGTTGATGTTTTATGCATTGTCAAGGATCCAGTATATTACATTACTTGGCCAGTTTCAAAGACCGATGTCTATTACTGCATCATCAGTTGAGTGAAACATTTCTACTGAAGTAGATAGTTGTAGACACGTTTAATATCGAGTAAGTAATTAAAGGTAAAATTTTTTATAGTTTTTATCATAAAATTATACTACATAGCAACATGACTGCACAAACGTGTTTTAGTGAAGCACACTTTTTAAATATAATTGTTATCTGTTTAATTTGAATGTTTCACCCTGAATATCTGAACAGAAAGTTGACATACGTAAACAAATTAAAAATAAAAATATAATTCAAATAAAAAAAATTGCGGTTCATTGAAATCCATTTGCACCTGAATATCTGAACAGAAAGTCTTCATGCGTAAACAAATTAAAAAAAAATTAAAATTATTTGAATGTTTCACCCTGAATATCTGAACAAAAAGTCTACATACGTAAATAAATTAAAAATTAAAATAAAAAATGTAATTCAGTCAAATAAAAAATTGCAGTTCATTGAAATACATCTGAAAGGTCAAGGTGCTTAATATCGAAAACAAGTATTAATGAATTAAAGTCGCCTCCACTATTCACTTAACTCATCGCAACAGGTTCTTTGATGTTGAAATCTGCAGTGTGTAAGTAGTTTACTCAGTCGGTTTAATAGGGTTCCTACTTTTGTTGAAATAATCAAAAGGATTGACCTTGATCGTGAGATCAGATAACTTGAGAAAGTGTGAATAAATACCTTTGCCATTTTGTTCACATAATTTTTATTTGGCCCAGTCGAGCTTTACTTTTGTATCAAATCTATCAGCAATTTCATTGTTTTTTAAACAAAGTTATGTTTTATTCTGTTGCGAACAATTCATCCGTCCCCTTGATATACATACAGAATAAAGGTTATTAACATACCTACTTAAGATTCTTCAATGTTTTGGTTGACTGCAATTTAACTAAGACATCATGTGGAGGTCACTGCAACATATTAATGCAAAGACAAATTAGGTCAATTATTTTATTATGACGTGGTCAAAATTAAATGCAAATTCAATATGTGTCACAATTCTCTGCATGCTATTCAATAGATGTGTTTTATTGGTAAAATATTTATTATATTATTATAAGAATAAATATTGTGGCAGAACAACTCAGTGCCATATAATGTTCATTTTTCATTTTAAACACCATAGATCATGCTGTGTTTTGATGTGTTTTGTGTATTAAAACGTATATAATGAGGATTGGACACACACGAGCGCACGCACGCACGCACGCACGCACGCACGCACGCACACACGCACACACACACACACACACACACACTAAACTAAGCTAAACTAAAGCTTTACTGGGCTAAATAATTGTACAGTGAAAATTGTTTTAATATATTTTTAACATCTCAAAATGTCAAATCCCAGACTGAGTGGAATGGTAAAACATTAAAAGGAGCTATGACGTCAGTTATTTGCAAAACAAAACATTACATAATGTTTGACTGCTGGTCAATTCTGCACTGCTTACGAAACAATAAAATCAAATGTCCTGATAATTTGGTCTGCCGTAGTCGATCTGTATGCGTACACCTGTGCTGTCGTCAATATTAAATTACGACAAATAATGAACTAAACGTGGTCAACACTGCAACTTATCATCGCTTTTCGTATTGTATCCCTAATGCCGTGACATGACTCATAAATTATCCCGATAACACTAGTCATTAATCTTTTTTCCAGTCATCGATCGTAGATCTGTAAAGTGCGCCGAAGTATTAGACCGTGTTATCAGTAAGTTCAATTATACGTAGTCCTGCGCAGCGATGCATAATGCGTCTATCTGACCGCCAGTAATTGCCAAGAACAATATTTATGTATACACTACACTGCTAGAATAACGTCTTTTAAATTAACAGTGGCTATTTAAGTCACAAGCGGCTTTACGCTTTTCTAGAACCCTGTTCAGCGCGTGTATTTCTGTTTTCTTTGTTGTAAACACATTAATATTTAATAAGCAATCGTTTATGTCAGGGTTCTGCATGGTCAGCTTTTCCGGGCTGTCGGCGTACATGCCCTCGAACAGTATATCTGCTTATATCGACACCCTGTTTATAGTCATGATTTGTGAATAGTTGTGTTGTGCTAGTGTGACCGAGCTGATTACTTGATTGCTAAAGCATGTTAATTGGTATTAACTGTCTACGCGTTGCATAACGTACCTATATTAATAAATGACGGTGTAGCCTAATCGTACGTCTACTGCTGTACTTTCGACAGTGCTAATATTAAAATGATCCAGACCTTACTAGTATTGCATGAGTACCATAACATTACATTTTCCAGTAAAACACATTGTACCTGCATTTTGGATGTGTCCTCGTGGCAAAACATCTGGTAAAATATAGCCTGTTCATCCGAATTTGCGCCGAAACTAGTGATCAAATGCCTAATTTTTCGCGACTATTTTACATGGCGTTTTAATAATAGCACTACCTATAAAATTAATAAACTAATGAAACTCGTGTTTGTTTGAGGAATTGCCCTTGGATTAGAGTATGTATTCCAAAGTGTGACCCTTGAATAGGACTAATATAGATCGAAAAGTCTCCATGTAGACTTACAGCGCTTCACACCCAAGTACTGCTGTAATGCAATAATCGCACCCTGGGGAAGTGCGGCTTGCGACGAGGTTCTGAGAAAGACGGCGATGGTAACACTGAGATGGGTAGCAATGCTAGCAGCAGAAGTGAAGACGGTAGAAGCTATTACTATTATGTACAAGAGAACGAAAGGAAGATTAGTGGCGTAGCAATTCATCGTGGTGATGGAGTTAATCAGCAGGGAGATCAGCACGAAAGACGTTTCCGTGAATACGATGCTTGCAGACTGCGCTGGAGGAGTGGAAGTGTGTGTTCAAGAAGCACGGACTGAAATGAGCCTGGAGAAGACAAACGTGATGTGGGTTAGACAGCTAAGGGGGGGGGAGATGGAGAGGAGAAGGAGATGGAGATGGAGATGGAAAGGGAAAGGGAAAGGGAGAGGGAGAGGGAGAGGGAGAGGGAGAGGGAGAGGGAGAGGGAGAGGGAGAGGGAGAGGGAAATACGGTATAAATATCGAGGAAAAAATTACTTTTCTACCAGGGAGCATTTTATAGCCTATTATTGTATAACAATTCTGCGCTTTAATCATTATTGTTACTTATTATCATCAATTATTGCACAGCGGAAGTTTAGCTATGCGGAATAATAATTCCACAGTTATAGCTGGATTAATATATAAAAAGCTTCTGAACTGAAAAAAATTCCGTTTGCACGTAGACAATAAATATGAAGAAGACCACTTACCCACTCTGCCAATATTAACCTAACAAACAACTGAATATATTATACATTTAAATTGTTAAGCATTTCTGGTTCATTTTACTAAACAATCAATTAAAAGTGTCTAAATAATGATAACTATATTGCGACACGCAAAGCCCGGTTGCGCCTATATATGACAATCCAATTACTAATGGTTGGAATAACCCGTACACATACAACTTCACGGTGACGCCCCCGCTTATACAACGGCCAACAAAACAACTAATACAATGTACTCGTTATGAATGTTAAGCAGTTCTAGTTTTAGGCATACCTTACCGTTGACATCATTCCTCCCATATATAACAATACATAGATACCAAGTTGAGGAATAACACCATAATAAATGTTAATTATAATAACATAGTCAGTATGCATGATAGAGAACCTCCCCCGTTGCCCATAACCAATACGCCTACTAAGGACAAATGTCGGATGGTCCAAGTCTGATATTTATATTTTTATAGTAAAGTTAAGTTTGGTAAGGCTTGAGTAAAACGTGTACGTGTCTATGAAATAATACGTTTTTTATTAACGATAAACTAAATAAACAAATAAAATAAATAATATACTAAACATATGAGTCACACGTACATACTTAATGTTTTACACCTTGCCTGCATGAGATTATGAAAAGTGTGTGACACTTAATCAAGATTATATTTTTATTAATTGAACTTAAAAATCCATCAGCGGTTTCCTATATTTGAATACCATTTCATAAAACTGTCTCACTCATTTATATTAAAAGTGTTCTCATTGTTACATAAAATAAATAATGCTGCTTTGATCAATCCAAGTTTTGTACTGAAATAAGAATTTTTTTTGGAACAGTTAAATTATAGTGTATTTAATTATTTAAATCCTAAAATAAAGTATTGAACCGAATCTGTATTATTACACATTACATATATTTTTTATCGAACCGTAATTGGTGTAGTTCTATGTTTGCATAATGTGAAAATAGGTTAACATTAGCCTTCAGCTGCAAGGAAAAATCACTCCATCAGCATACATATCAAATAAACGCGTGGGAAGAAAGAAGTTGGCAAGTTGCCAAAAACACTATTTACAAGCTTTGTGAGCGCCGTTTGAGCACTTGGCACCGTGCCAAGCCCGGCCGCCGGTTCCTAAGTTTGTGTAATGATGTATTTTAATGTATTACACCCGTGTGCTATGCATATTCACATACTATCCTTTTATTCTGTAATATGTAATATCCTAACAACTTTAGAATGCTGTTTTTCTGCTCTGACAAAACGATTTTTGCACAGTAGTTTGTCTCTAGTTTGTCTCGATTGCTGTTGGCGTAAACATGACTGACCAATCAAGTATTTTCCTGGTGAGTGACGTCACGAGAAAGGGGATCCCAACTACACGTGCTTGGCCATTTCAGAGAGATCTACGGGATTCTGGCCAATCGGCGGCAGTCTCGCGGGTCACGTGTGTGTACGTGTGTTGTGGAGAGAAATTTTTACCGAGCCCTTGTTGAGTTGCGAAGTGGAAGCTGGAAGCCGGTGTGTGGTTTAGGAGTGGTGGTGGAAAAACGAGGTCCGCATTGCAAGGAGTTGACGTATTTTAATGAAACTTCACAGATAAGCAGAGGAAAGATTGCTGTTGGCGTGGAACATACCAAGTTCCCGAAAATGGCTAGCCAATCTTCCAGTAGGATGCGCCGAATAGCGTCCCCTTCAACAAAACAGGGACCCATGAAAGCTACGCTTACGTTTGGGCTGAAAGGGAACCCGACGACAGCGAAGTCCTGTAGCGGTCCTTCCTCATCCCCCACACCACAAAGGGCAGTAGCCGAAAGTCACAGAAAGACGAGAAGATCGCCAGATAATCGAGCTTCGCCCGATAGAAACAGCCCCAGTTCGCCTTGTTTCAAAGGTACAGTACTCTTGGAACGATGCCCATTTCGAGAAGAAAGGCGGTCCACTATCATTGAACCCATGTAACAAATGCATAAAAATTTACGCAGAATGCGCATGAAATGAAAAATCCTGACAGACCCCAACTAAAAAATTAAACGGCCGTTAACTGTTAATCAAACGTAATGTCTGTAGTTGCGTTCTTGTTAAAATTATAGTGATTTTGTGCAAGGATGAGCTGGATTTCGTATCCTATTTCAAGATGGCCGATCGCCCTTACTTCGGGCGGACCGGAGAAAAGCTGGTTGAAACAATGTAGCACGGTTTTTTTAATGCAACAGTTTGTGACTGCACTCGCCAATTTTAGCCACATTCACCGCAGTAACGACCGAGGAATTCGCAACATTCTGGTCGTCTCCGTCACAGGTATTCGAAGCCTGAATCTGTCAAGTCTAGAGATTGTGACAGTTGACACGAAGGTCTTTTGTCTGTGCTGTTTATCCCCGACAGCCACGGTGCAGCTGTTTCACTAGTTGTTTGCAGCCAGTTTTTGCTTCTTTAAGTTCTTATCTTTCTTTTTTGCCATTTCAACAAATTGTTCACTTCTTTTTGAATGTTGTAGCAACAAAACAAACATGATCTTTCATTCTTGCTTCAATGGCAATGCTGACGTTTGTTTGTTAAAACAGTACCATTATTTCAGATATTCATGCATTCAGCAAATAGTCACTTTCTGTAGTTTTTTTTACAGAAAATTAGTTACCGTAAGATTGCACTGCAAGCAAATGCTATCTGACATTTATCAGTAGCTCAAATGCACAAATGACATACAGGTCTACAACGCTGGTTAGACTTAAGTTAGTGTTGCTAAGTAATTAGGCCGGAGTAATTATGCTAGTGTTTTGATCACTGATAATGTTTTCAGCATATACCTGGAACTTGTCAACAGTTTCATAAAAACAGTGCACTGCTGTCATCTCAAGCAACGACTTAGTGCTGAATATGTCATTGATATTGGAGGTGTATAGTCAATGAGATGTAATCCCAATTATATTTGTCACTGTTGAATTAAGTTTCACATTACTTGACTTGATCATACATGTAGCGGCTGATTGGGTTCTGTCTAAGCCTCTAAGGAAATACCAAATTCCATTTTAAAAACAGTATAGCAGTCATAAATAGTTGACTGTGTGTATGAAAAATATTACGAAACTACATTCTGCATATACTAAGACTGTGACGCATGAACAATGCTGACAATTTCGACGGCAAGCGTTTTGGGATCATTATCGGGTGCTATAATTAACACATTATTTATCATTATGTGCTAACTGTATCCGAGCAGTATGTAACGTTCTGCATTTACTTGTGTCTTGTGTGCTAGAATGTGCCAAATTGACAATGTGCAAAGGTTCATTGACATGAAACAAGTTTTGCTTGAATCGCAACTTTGGCAATGCCTCAAATGACTTGCATTTGCAGTTTTGTTGTTATTCATAAGAATTGTTATAACCTGTTTTAAACATATATGTTCAATATATGTTTAAGTATTCATTTTATAAACTGACTCAGTTGATGTTGATGTATTTATTGACCTACTTATAAACTGACAAGTTTGGTTCCTAGGGAGATAAGTACTGACCTACTTATGGAATGGTTGCTAGGGAGACATTAGTTTATTCCCATGTAGGCATTGAAACATAACTTTCACATTTATGTGGATGAGTAAGAGTGCTTCTAGGGAGCCAAGTCAAGCCTATGTTGACTGTAAGACAACCAACTCTATCTTCCAGCTGATGTCAGTTCTGTGACATTTATTAATTTTATTTATTATTAATTAATTTATAACACATCGGGTGAAACAACTGCTGAAAGGTGCAACAGTTGTGCATATATAAGTAAAATACATTAAAATGAGCTAAAACAGATTAAAAGAATAAATTAAATGAGCTAACAGGTTAAATAACTAAATTAAATAAGGTGCATACATTAGTTAAATAAATGGGTAGAATAAGTTAGTTTGTACAAAAACATATAAGGAATTCCATGAATAATATCCTTCACCACTACAGTTGTGTTCATTCTTGTCTTGTGGCTGAAACAGGCATTGCATTAGAAATAATTCTGATCCATGAGGTAGCCTTTGGGACCCGCCTTCTTGTCCGTCCACAGTAGTGGGTCAGTTTCAGCACAGATTGCTCATTCCATTTAAATCCGTTACTTGCGTGTAGACTCAACCATGTTACCGCATGGAATTAACAGAGATAAGACAATGCTGTCTAGGCAAATGAACCCTGTGAAGATGCCACTGAAAATATATTAATAATAATTTCAATAATTATTATAATAAATTTCTAATAATTATAGTGCTGTACCCAAATAATTATTCTGGGAAGCTGTACAATGAATGATGTTTGCATCAAATCACTGTATTGAAATCGTAAAAAAGATTGCATGACATAACAAAATCTACTTTTTTTGGATCTTCATGTGTTTCCTAATTTTATTGTACTGTACTGTATTGCAGTAAAATCATGAATCAGAATCAATTTATGTTTACGACATCATGGTGCTATATTAAAACCATAATGTTGACCACACAAGGACTGCCCAATTCCTGTGCACTGACCTGGTCAGCGCCAGTGCGGGTGTGCCCCATTTCTTCTGTGACATTGCACCCGAAATGTAGTTTTCCTTGAAATTAATGGGCAATACACATTCGGTAACGCGATTGAGTCGCCATAAAGTGTACTGATAGGGAATGGATAATGTGTTATGACTGCCGGGATTCGTCCTGGAGGGATACATCATTGATACTGTGCTATGTCCAAATGGGGTTTATTATGATCCGATTAGAAAGTAGTGCGGTCGATTGGTTAAATTTTGAGTTCAGTGGTTTTAGGAGCCGTTTCATGTGGCGATCACTTTGATTGGTTGCTAAGGACAGTCTGGATTGTGGTACCATTTTGAACACCAGCATTGAAACTGGGACCACCTGTATTTGGAGACCACTTTGATCTGTATGAGAGGAAAATAGCATGTGTGTGTGCTTGTGGAGACCATTCTGAAAGACCATTATCACCAGACCATCTGTACTGCTCGATAATTTCTTTGAGAGACTAACTTTACCAGAGTTCAGAACCTGTTTCTTGTATGAATTGTCTTGAGACAATTCTCTGCGATTTACCTGCATTTGAGACCATGTACGGGGACCTCAACTGCTGGAGACCATACATTTGTATTTGAGACCATGTACGGGGACCTCAACTGCTGGAGACCATACATGTGTATTTGAGACCATGTACGGGACCTCAACTGCTAGAGACCATACATGTGTATTTGAGACCATGTACAGGGACCTCAACTGCTAGAGACCATACATGTGTATTTGAGACCATGTACGGGGACCTCAACTGCTGGAGACCATACATGTGTATTTGGGTACTGTTATTCCATTCGTAAAACATGACTCATGAAAAATTCCTACATGGTCACAGAGAAGCTAGTATCTTTTCTTCCCTGATACCAGTTTTATCGGAGACATCTGACATGTCACGATCGGCTGGCTCGTCTACCCTGATATCTATAGGACCAGCAACAGCTTAGCTGCCACATGCCGGCTGGTGGTCGCGAACAACAATCTTTTTATAACATTTGGGGCAGTCTGCCAGGTTCCCGTCTTAAGTGTGCACTACTAGAAGTGCATGTTCGTGTTGTTGTTTCCTATAAATCTGGGACTATGCTTTGTGCACATGCCTCCGTTATCACAACCTTGGATGTTTATAGTAATTTTGTAATTTGTAACTGTTTCACACAGTAAAGGAGACTAGAATATATTTTAGTTTGCTTGGCTCCTCACTACTATATAATCTGCTTTGTTAGTTTTGTACAAAAGAACCTGACTGACGCAGATAATAAACACAATTTCTTGCTATTCTTCTTTCGTGTTTATGTACTAAACATACACGTTTTCATTCTTCCACAGGAAAAGAACTGTTAATACTTGAAGTTCTTATCATCTACTCCATTTGCAGTTTTGCATGACCTATTTTCCAGAGTAGCCATGACAGTCACATTATTCATGATAGCCAATCAGTTAATCATGATGTAGGTCAGCAGCACAGTTCTTATTCATGTGTACCTGCAGTGTTGGCAGTGACACAGAGATGGGTGTCTTTGTGTATGTGTGAAATGGCAGGAATAAATTGCACTCATGCACAAGCAGACATTGATGATGCATGATTGAGGCAAACAGGTTTTGCTCTGGTCTATTCCTTGTTATATGAAAACTGGAAATACTATTCCACTGCAAGGTTAAGGCTACTATTGATTATACAGTGGTTCTAAATCTTGATTCCTTGCCGTTATGTGTGCGTTCAATATAACAGTAACAAGATAACTTGATTTGTTTATGTTCAATGTTCACTGACCTCTTGATGGAATAAAATTACATATGTCCCATTTCCCAACATTCCATATACCCAGTGGAAACACATGAATCTACCAGCAACATTTAAAAAAATCAGTTCTGCATATTATCTAATTGTTCCTAGGCTAAAATGTTAACAATCTAACTGTAATGTTAATTGACCCATAACAATATCCAAACATTTGTTATGAAGAACACGTTCAGGCCCAGATTGTTTCAATTTAGTAATTGAGAATTTATTTACAACTGTGGTTCCCTGGGAAACGTTGAAATCATTTTCTTCTAATTTCTATTGTGGGAGCTAGGATCACACACCGGGACACGCATCCATCAGATACCGCTATACACAAAGAAAACTCTCTAGACCCACTGCCTTATCTGCAGTGATAATTTGCACAAAATTGCCACTGATTGATGTTCATGACATTTAAACAATTAACGATTACGAGCACTAAGTGACCACTGCTACACACAATAATGTACGTGGAGCAAATTATCAGTGATAACGGGCAAAGAAGACAAAATTATCAGTGATAACGGGCAAGGAAGACAAAATTATCAGTGATAACGGGCAAGGAAGACAAAATTATCAGTGATAACGGGCAAGGAAGACAATAGAGAAGTGAAGCAACAGTAGTAAAAGTTGCAGTAAAATATTAAATTAGTTGGCCTGGAAGTGTCAGATCAGCATGAAAATGACAATGTTGAGACTTGTGAATAACATTTGTAATGGTGGGCAAACAACTGTCTTCTTCACTTCACTTTCCCATAACCCGTAAGGATTGTTGGGGCACCATTGATGACTTTCTAACCAGCTCTCTCCACGTTTCCCTGTTCTCTACAGCCCTCTGGGAGTCAGCGAACTCCATTCCTGTCCACTCTTTGATGTTGTCTTCCCACCTCTTCTTCTGTCTACCTCTTCGTCTCCCCCCTCTTACGGTACCTTGCAAGATAGTCTTTGCAAGGCCAGTAATGGTGGGCAAACAACTGTAATGGTGGACACATAACTGTGATGGTGGGCAAACAGCTGTAATGGTGGGCAAACAGCTGTAATGGTGGGCACATAACTGTAATGATGGACAAACAGCTGTAATGGTGGGCACACAACTGTAATGGTGGGCAAACATGTTGTTGCAAGAGTAGATATACAATGCTAGGTAAACATTTTTAATGCCATGATAGGTAAACTTAATAGCCGGCAACCGACTGTGATAGTGACTCACAATAGTAAACTCTTGTCTAATGTAGCTCGGCTCCCTGTGTTTATTTACAATAGTCTGAAAGAGTTGACCACAAACTGACAGAGGCATAGTTGTTGACAATGTCAATGTACTCAAGACTGAATGACTTATGCACGTATTTCAATGACACCGATAAATATAAACAACTTAATTTGCTGTTGAGTGTTGAATTTGCATGATCGAGAGCATGTAATCGGCGGGTTGTCTGATAATGCAGCTTCACAAAGAGGGTCGGATTTTCATGTAGTTTTTATCACAGTTGAGTACACTTACAAAAATTTTAGTCAGTTAGAAAATGTACTTATTTTTCATTATAGTTATTCTTCTTAAAAAAATGTTATTAATTACAAAATAAAGCTACGTTCTTATATATCTCGGTTGCAATTACATGAAACAAATCAATTTCAAAACCAGAATTGATTGTAAATATAGCAGTTTGCCTGTAATCAGTTAAAAAAACATTTACGTAATTTGATCTACGTAGCCCTGGTTTCGGCTGTATACATTTACAATTTTATTTCCCCAAAGAAGAAGATGAACTTTTCCCAGCGTCACTGTATCAACATTTTTTTATCAGGACAACTTTTCTGTCTGTCCACATCTGTCACAATAATTTGGCTTATCAAAATACCTTCGAAAGGATAACGTTTTGTGTATTCCACTCAGGGACCAACACTCGATGTGTGCAGAATATTATATACAGTGACTGCATAAACGTTGGTGTACACCCGTCTGTGACACATGCTGTTATCAAAGCAATATATCAGAAGTGTTACATGAGGACGCCGTAATGGGAATGCAGTTTGGTTTGACATGAACAGCATTGGCAACAGGGACTGGCAAGGTGGTCCAGGTTAGGTGCATGCTGCAATGAGTGTGGTGGATTGACAGTGGTGGGTAGGCGGTCACAAACTCAGTCTTCCTCCATAGGGAAGCCATTATTATTCATCTATGTGTAACCCGCCCTTGGAGATAGTCATTAATTTTCCTTGATTGGATAGATGATCCGGTTTCTTGGTTATTAATATTAAGCATAATTTACCGCTCAAGAAACTTAGTGTTCGTTCTGTATTTTTCAACTGCATCTCGCAATCTTCTTCAGCAGACTGAAGTTACGGATGTGTAACATGACCAATGTCATGTGACACAAGCTGGAGTAGGACTGGTGGGAGCTCCTGGCCAATGTTTCGGTTCAGCGTAGGTTTCTCTGTCTCTTTTGAAGAAAGAGCCATCAGAGAAGCACCTCATCCTCCAGACATCTGGTTGAGGTATGTAGATGACACATTCACAGTGTTACAAGAGGGCGAAGTGGAGCATTTCACACACAATCTGAATTCAATCGACGAGAACATTAAGTTCATGGTAGAACCAGAACAGGACAATACGTTAGCCTTTCTAGACACTTGTATGTCTGAAAGATGATGGATCAACTAAGGTCAAGATATATCGGAAAGCAACCCACACTGGCCAATATTTGAACTGGGATTCTAATCACCACCTAGAACACAAATGATCAGTGGTCAGAACACTCCTCCAAAGGGCAGAAAACCTGATAACAGAAGAGGAGGACAAGAACATAGAGGTGGATCACATCAAGAAAGTGCTGAAAGCAAACGGTTACAAAACGTGGATGTTTAACACCACGCAACCAACGAGAAGGAAGGAGAACACCACCACAGAAACCAGCAGAAGACAACATGCCATAGGTCTGCCCTACATTAGTAAACTATCAGAACAAGTAGCAAGGATTTTCAAGTCCTATAACATCCTGGTTTACCACAAACCTGTCAACACCCAGAGGTCACTGTTGGTACATCCAAAAGATAGAACAGCAAAGGCAGCAAAGTGTGGGGTAGTATATGACATACAATGCCCAGGATTTGACCAAGGCTATATAGGAGAAACAGCCAGAACACTTGGAACAAGAATTAAAGAACACCTATCTTGTCGTCAACCCCTATCAGCTATAAGTGAACACAAACTGAACACAGGCCATCAGTGCTCTATGGAGGACGTCAATATTCTAGACCACGAGGAGAACTGGCACAGGAGAAAAATAAAGGAGGCGATTAACATCCACAGAGAGAAACCTACACTGAACCGAGCCATTGGCCAGGAGCTCCCACCAGTCCTACTCCAGCTTTTGTCGCATGACATTGGTCATGCGACACATCCGTAACTTCAGTCTGCTGAAGAAAACTGCGAGATGCAGTTGAAATATACAGAATGAACACTAAGTTTCTTGAGAGGTAATTATGCTTAATGTCATTAATTTTGTTTTAAATCATATACACACTGCCAGCAATTTATTGCATTCATTTATCATCCTCTGTGAGAATGAAACTTTCTTAAATCCAATACACACTGTTCCTTTACTTTACTAATGCTATTTCATGTCTTCTAGTTCTTCTTTCCTCATATGTTGACATCTAATGGTCTCAAAGCTGTGAACATCTGGGTAGTTCCATGTTCAGGTAAACCAACATGTCGTTTTTAGAAACTTATTCAAATGGGGCAAATGTGGTATTGTTTGAAAGGTAATAGTTTCAGTTATCACATTAATCCATTTTCAACATATGTCATGTAATCATTTATAATGCAACTAATGACATGACAACGATAGCAAAAATATTTTAACGAAAAATTCCATTAAAACATTTTTCACTATACCTACTTTAATTCATTAGTAGGCTTATTAATTTTATGGAGTTTAATCCCAGACATATACTTGGGTAATTTTCATGGTATAAAAATGTTAGGTATATTTTAAACTGACTTTTAATTAAATTAGTAATGAATGTGTTTCTCATGTACGTCCAACACCAAAAAAGTGAAATTTTTTAACCTGCATTGGTGTTGGATGGTTGCAAGATTTTACTGAGATATAACGTTCATTTTATTTGTTTGAAAAATCAAATTCAACATTTTTATTGATTATGCAATAATTAACTAGCAGTTGTGATTTTGGACATATGTAATAAATGTACGTCCAACACCCCAAATGTCCAGCACCATACACCATGCTGAATAAGTGTTTATATAATTTCTGTGTGATATTAATAAACATTATCAATGTCATAGCCATTTTTAATCCATATAATTGGATTAGCACAACATTTCGAACTAATTACACCGACTGAACCAAAATTCAATTGGAGCACATCAAAAGACCATTGAACTAGACATTAAATACCTAGTACAGTGTGTAAATGGGTTTTAAGCAGCAATAACCAATCTAAAACATTATAACATCACTAGACTTCGCTCTCTGACATTGTTTCCTGTAATCTGGTGGGCAGTGGCCATCTTTCTTTTGCCATATGAGGATTGTCAAATTATGTCACACTCTATACTGCCTATGCTTGGACAAATAGTGGAATCACTGAGGCTGAGAGCTGTGCCATTGTCTCATGTAAATCACAGCACACCAAGCTTAATGTGTTCATGGATACAATCTTCATGCATTTGAAGGCTAAGTATTCTAATTTATATCAAGACTATGATGAAAACCATCCGGGAATGAATGCCAAGTTTGTCTCTTAGTAGCCAATACTTACTAGTTGCACTGCATACAAGCAAGAGGCAATAAGCGTTTGTTGATTGCTGATACATCTGATTCACTGGACTTAACAGAAGTAACAATTAGTGATGACTCTTTGGATGATAGTATTGATACCTTTACTCCAGAAATTGTGGATGCACGACAGAAGTACATCAGGAAATCAAAGTCTATATGGGTGACAGGTTGTTGTGAAGTTTGAAGGGGCAGATTTCCATGGTGAGGTCACAGATTGTTTTTAACATGACAAGTGGAGAAATCAAGGTGAATGTTGATTGATGCACCAACTATTGTTGGCAGTCCTGGCAGTTTGTTATGATGCATTTTATTTAAATTCTTGTCTGTCATTGTCTGGACAGTAGACAGCGTCAATATTTTGGCTTTTAAGTGTCAGTATTTTATATAGACGATTCAATCTAAGCTCAAAAGTTTGTTTTGTCATTGTAATTACTTTATTTAGAAAACATAAGCATAATTTTATCTACCTGTGTTAAATTTCACACGGATACGTCCAACACCAAAAAACCACATGTCTGACACCAGACAAATTATTCTCTATTTCTTCAGTGTACCACAGACACAACATTTTATTGGATCTGGTCAAGAGATTAACTCCTGCCCTATCAACATATAACATAACATTTCCAATATGCCCTCACACATCACAGAGATTTGGACATCACCTTACTCGGGTGAAAAATTCAGGTTCGTGTGAGTACGTCCGACACCATGTATGCTTTTCATTGTATGTCTAGAATGACTGTACGATGGAAGGAAGTTTTTAAATGACAATGATGTCGTTGTTAGTTCCTATAGTATACGGCAGTAAAAGGTTGTACTTTCTATCCCAGCATGCAGTGTATGGCTAAAGTGTCCGAAATGTACATCCGACACCATGGAGCTGCTAACATCTGATGGTCTCGAAGCCGTTGGCATCTGATGGTCTCAAAGCTGTTGGCATCTGATGGTCTCAAAGCTGTTGACTGCTGTTGATAGTTGATAGTCTCAAAGCTCTTTTGGAATGTTCTTGAAACAAATTTTTTTGACTTTGTTATATCGTGCAGGTAGCAAAACATTATTTTTGTAATCTGTAAAACAAGACCTCTCAAATGCAAGACATATACATCCAGAAATAAAGCAGAATGTGCAAATGTTCAGACTTGGGAGATCCCACATTTTGTAGACATCACTTCTAGACATTTGAATGGGGGGGGAAATCACCATGTTTCAAAACCTGTAGATGGGTAGACTTGAATGTTGAGGGCATGGAGAAATTAGGGTAAGAAATGCTTGGAGTTTATTCGCTGGTTTGCCTGATTTGTTAGATAACTAGTGCTGTCAGAGAAATATTGATCCACACAGGTAAAGTTAACCATGTCTTGAGTCAGAGGCTGACATCCTTTGCTAATGGAGCAGCTAATTAAGGCTTCCTTCCTGTGCAGAGGAGAAGGGCTCTGTCACTGCGGATCTCTTGGTGGAGACTCTGGGTTGGTGAATGCTATAAAACCTAAACTACTTGATGCAGTGAAATGTACCAAATACTCACAAACATTGCTAGTCATTATCCGTAACTGATGGCACAAATTGTTGATCTAGTTAAGGGAACTTATAGGTGTGTTTCTCGTGGATTAAAGTGGGGCATAGGAGCAGTAAAATTGCCATGATGCCTAAATCCCGAGGGACCCGAGCTCAGAGGCACAACAAACCAAAATCATTAAACATGGTATCATGAACAGGGATGCGCAGACATCATCATCAACGAAGACTGGTTGGGGTTTGAACTCTCCTGCAGCCATTTCAAAGCTTTGCTAGTTTTGTTCAGTCCATGTTGCCTCAGCTCACTTAGTTGTGGACAGTGGTGATGTGTGTGAATGAATGGTGTTCGTGTAAAAATTGCGGCATGGCTGAATGCTTCCCTGAGAAGTCAAGATGCTTTGTCTGGCTTACCACAAAATTTTAGTTGAAATTAAAAGTTTATTTATGCAATCGAAAAGCACTACATAGTTCATGGATGTCCCCTAACCAAGAGGTAATGCAATATAGAAGTTCTTGTGCTCAGTGAAACATATTTTATGCTATTCAGTACTGCTTGTGGGTCTTTTGTTGTTAGGTCCACATGAAAAGGTCTACATGGAAATACGATCTCTCAAAGCTGACCAGTTGGGCTCATGTTTACTCTTTGTGTATGACGCCAAGCACTTTGTAGTGGTGCCTGTTTCAAGACAATGATCTCATATGGCAGCTAAGTTGATGAATGCGACATGGATTCAAAGCTGGTGTATTCTTATACACTCAGCTGTTCATTACTGTACTCAAAAGAAAGATATATGGCTACTTGTGGTCTTGTAGTCTACATCAGAACACAGTGGTCAGTAATATGACTAACAAAAATGCCGTTCCTCCGGACAGGATAACTTAGTAGTTCATAAGTGACTATTACGATGACACTGTTTAAAAAATTTCATGATGTACAACACTATCACAGAAATATCCAACAGCCCTGGTACTTGGCGCTGCCGTTCAGTATCCGGATGGCTTCTTGGAATCCAACTCTTGAAATTGCGATGTAATCCTGGCAGTTTATGTAACTTGGGACAGTCATAGAAAAGACTGCTCAAAGGCGCTACACAAATGTCCTTTCTAAAATTGGAATCTTGATTGCGAGTCATTGGACCGCTATGTTGTTCTAGAAGTCATCAAATCAAAATACCCATGTCTGACACAAAAATGTCAAAAACTAAGGCTATGTTATATGCATACTTGACAACAGCATGCATGTATGTTTTTGATTGATCACGGTCGTCTATCATCTGTTACCGAGGTGTCAACATAGTGTCAACTAGTACCGGGTAGGTGTCAACGATGACAGTGACAAAATAAGACCGTGTAAGCAAATTTTCAGGTGGGCAGGGTTGGAGTGTCCCTTCCTGCTATGATGTTTCAGTTTATAAGTTTCTGTTTTTTTTAAGTACATGCTGTCTAAATAATATTGATTTAAAAGGTATTATTTTAGTTGGGACGATTCTTGTATTTTTGCCTTTTTATTTTTGAAAATGGAAATTTCACACTAAAATAATTGTTTCTGCGTGCAGAAAGTTTCAGTATTGACGTGTTTTTGATGAAAAATAGCAGTTGTGTTTTATGTTGAGTTTTCCAGAAATGGGTTTATAGAATTTGACGATAATGCTCATCGTTCATACATTTTTGGGTGCAATACTGAATGGCATTACTCTTTTTAACATTATCAGTATCACCAGTGGTTCAATAAATATGACTGTGGGTGACAATAGTTATGATAATGGCAGGAACGCTAGACCTCTAATCTTTAGGCCAAAGACAAAATGTGTGTGATTCTGAAAACAGTTATGACGGCTATGTCAGATATAGCATATTATTTATATTTATTATTTTTAGCACAAATTACGGTAGTTATATTATACTTGTAAATTAAACATGTTGCTTTTCAAAATGCTGTTGACCAGATAAAATAAAACTGTGTTGTTGCTTAAAGTGTTTACACTGCAGGTTGTGGCACGTAGTTTTCGGGACAATAATCTTCCAGGAATGGCCACATTTACGTCCATCCATATCCTGCTGTACAACTCTGTAGGGAATAAGCTACGGCAGTTGGCATAACTGCAGTACACACTGCCTGCTCACGGGAGCTACAATCAGTGGGTTAGAGATATAGACCACCACTCTGTGAGTCCACGACAGGTCCTGGCATAGACACCAGGCAGAACGGACTAACAACTTTTATTGTCTCTTCCGAAAGTGGGGTGAACAAAATTGTGCAAGCTTCGAAACGGCGGTAGAATTGAACCACCGTCCTCTTGATCGACATTCAGGTGCTCTGTCCACTAGATACCTCTCCCCACTACGACATTATCATGGGCTGTAACCGGTTGCGAGAACCTCATGGAATTTGTCTTTAGCCTTAGTAATGTTGCCACACCTATGTGCCACAACCTGCAGTGTACATATATAAATGGATTATTGACCAGAGCATTTTATCTGGCCTTTTGACTCCATATTTATTTGGCTGAGCGCGATGCGGTTACATTACACTTGGGTCTACAAAGTGCTCAGTTGAACGGTGGCATGTGCCATAGACTTTGCCAATTGGACGTGTCTGTTCATGTTTCTTGATTGCATATGGACGTCACATTTCTTGCGGTGTTTCTATGAAATCATGGTTCAGAGGACTTTGCCCGTAAATGCATGTACTGACAATGTCGACACACCTGGTGGCAGAAATAATTAAGTAGTTGCACAAAAATGCTTTGTAACAAGGAAAGTGGTTATATTTGTACAAGTGCTGTATGGAAGATTTGGACAGTATATAATACTTTTGTGAAACTGTTCAACAAAATGATTCATTGCATTTGCATGGGTGTCAGCACTATACTCATGGGTGTCAGCACTGTACTCGTGGGTGTCAGCCCTGTACTCGTGGGTGTCAGCACTGTACTCGTGGGTGTCAGCACTGTACTCGTGGGTGTCAGCACTGTACTTGTGGGTGTCAGCACTGTACTCGTGGGACAGTGGGAAAGTGCGGGAAAAGTGCTGATGAAAAGCATGAAACATCCTCCTTCACACACCATTAATTTTGTAGTTTTTAGCGATTTTCCGTCTTTTTAACATGTTGTTTTTACGGTATACCATTCTCATTCGCGGCAAGTGCACAAGCGAGAAAATGTAAAATCACTTGAGACCAAATAAATAGTGTGCTTATCATGGTCTTGTGTGCAACAAATAGATATGTTTGACTGTGAATAAAAAAAATGCAGGACATTTCATAAAAAGTTGGTAAGCGGGACTGATGGAAAAAGCAGTATTTCCTGCCGGAAAGTTGTGTAGTTGACCTATGCATTTGTTCTCCTGATTAAACTTTGAATGTCAACATGGCTAGTGTAGGCATCAGTTGTCTGTGAGCTGTGTACGACGGGATTGTCAGACCAATGAATGGAATTATTTGGGTCTGTGCAAATGATTATGCAATGGACAATTGAATGATTGCATAAGGAACTTGATGTGAGACTCCATTGTAATATCATAATTGTGATTCTAGTTTTGGCATGGTCTGAATTCCAAAGAGGTCAGAAGTGTTGCACTAATTAAAAGTTACAGCTCATTATTGTTTATTCAGTAATGTCAAGAATCCTGATCTAATGACTACTAATAAATATATAAATTAATTAATTCAAACAAATGTGCACAATTATTTTGTTGTATTTTACATGTAATGTTTTTTAGTAGGGTGAAGGTAGTTTTGCTAATAACATTGTCATTACTCAATAAATGTATAAATATATTTTGTTTGTTCGAATTGTTAAAAGTTGTTGTATGTACATGCTTTTTGTATATCTTATGATACATAATTTGTTTGATATAAACCTAAAATCCAATCATTGTAAATTGCTCTCGCTTGTGTCAGTGATTACACTAACTTGTGATTTAAAATACAATTATTTTCTGGGGTATTAACAACGATTGATTTACACAGAAAAACCACTAGTGATATTGGGATGAAAAAATATATTATAAATTCTTTCTCAGGATTTTTGTCTGTATGCAATTTTCCAGTTTGTGAATGATGGGGCAATGTCCTTGTATCTGTATAACATTAATTTGCTGCATCTGTTGAGCATTTATCAGCGCAGCTGGAAATTATTGCTCCATCAATATCCTTTGTTACAGTCAAACTAATTCCAGAAATTGCTGTTTTTTCTGGTCGGTCCCTGGAATCGCGATTAAAAGTCCTGTGGTTGATGGTAGTGTCGTAAACATATCCACGCACTCGGGGATTCTGGTGATGTGATGGCATAGTGTATTAACTAGTGATGACTGGTGGTGACCTTTCGAACTAATACTTCGGGGAACAGAATCACAGGCACATATATGTTTTGCAGCGATTCATCTTTTTACAAGCATAAATATACTATTTTAGCAGCGTAGATTTATTACTTTATATTTGGTTCAGCTAACTTCTTGTCTTGAAATAAAAAAATTCAATTATGTTGTTGCTTGTGATTGACCTATTTTCTGTTGGTGCATTTCTCTATCCACTATTTCAAGAGTAGACAACTCCCAGTCTCCCAGACTGCATCTGTGGCAGACCAGTGCTGGGAATAAATGGTCATCAAGAACCATACATGAAGAATAGTAAGAAGCCAAATGATGTGGGCAGGTCACTTGGTGCAGATGTTGGAGGGCCGACTACCAAAGAATAGTATGAAGCCGGATGATGTGGCCAGGTCACTTGGTGCGGATGGTGGAGGGCCGACTACCAAAGAATAGTATGAAGCCGGATGATGTGGCCAGGTCACTTGGTGCAGATGTTGGAGGGCTGACTACCAAAGAATAGTAAGAAGCCGGATGATGTGGCCAAGTCACTTGGTGCGGATGGTGGAGTGCCGACTACCAAAGAATAGTATGAAGCCGGATGATGTGGGCATGTCACTTGGTGCGGATGGTGGAGGGCCGACTACCAAAGAATAGTATGAAGCCAGATGATGTGGCCATGTCACTTGGTGCAGATGGTGGCGGGCCGACTACCAAAGAATAGTATGAAGCCGGATGATGTGGGCATGTCACTTGGTGCAGATGGTGGAGTGCCGACTACCAAAGAATAGTATGAAGCCGGATGATGTGGCCAGGTCACTTGGTGCGGATGGTGGAGGGCCGACTACCAAAGAATAGTAAGAAGCCGGATGATGTGGCCAAGTCACTTGGTACGGATGGTGGAGGGCCGACTACCAAAGAATAGTAAGAAGCCGGATGATGTGGCCAGGTCACTTGGTGCAGATGGGGAGGGCCGACTACCAAAGAATAGTAAGAAGCCGGATGATGTGGCCAGGTCACTTGGTGCGGATGGTGGAGGGCCGACTACCAAAGAATAGTATGAAGCCGGATGATGTGGCCAAGTCACTTGGTGCAGATGGTGGCGGGCCGACTACCAAAGAATAGTATGAAGCCGGATGATGTGGCCAGGTCACTTGGTGCGGATGGTGGAGGGCCGACTACCAAAGAATAGTAAGAGGCCGGATGATGTGGCCAGGTCACTTGGTGCGGATGGTGGAGGGCCGACTACCAAAGGGAACAGAGGCGATGAAACAGCTAGGTCATGGGAAAGGGGAAGACCACACAACTGAATCTGAAAAAATATTCTCAATGCTCTTTTAGAGCCAAACGAGTAGGAATTGGGAGCGATTGGTTTGGGGAAGATGAGAAGGATGTAAGGAAGTTGGGATGGGAAGGATGTAAGGAAGGTGGGATGGGAAGGATGTAAGGAAGGCAGAGGAGGATGACAAGTGCTCAGGAAGAAGGCTGCCAATAGGGAGAAGTGGAAAAAGGATAACAGCTAGCCTCACCCATTTGTAAAGGGAACAACGGGGAAGAACAGCACATGGTACAGAGCCGACAGAACCAGAACTGTCACATCACTAGTATTAACTGCACTTTGGTCTGACTGGGTCAGTGGCATTGGTCACTACATTGGCCATTACACATTGAACGCTGAATGTATTCTAACTTCCTGCCAGGACACGTCAGGTAAAAAGGAAATGTCAAATATATTCCCACTGAGCGTTTGAATGAGATAACTGGAGTTTGGTTAGGCTACAACCCACTAGATGGCATTGTAGGTCATGTGACTTGTGTGTCTGTATCAGAATCCTATTTATTATTGATGTATGGCCTTCTAGGTTTTATGTTTGTATGTGGTGGTAATGGCACTGTAGAGTGTGTTAGTAACTCGTAATAGAGGAGTTAACAGAAGCAGCAGCAGCTGTGACAGCTACAGCAGCTGTGACAGCTTCAATAGCAGTTATCAATAGCAGCTACAGCAACAGCCACAAAAATAATTACATACCAATAAAACTCAATGAATTATTGAAAAAGATGCCTATCAGATGATAAACTGGTAATAATATTTAGATAACTACCTCCAATAGGTCTTCACAGAAACACGCTTTACCATGTTTGTCTGATAACAACAATCTAACAGGACACTTAGTGAGATATGAAGACACCGTAGATACTATCACAAGGTTGACTTTTCTAATTGACAATACTTGTGTTTCTACAATGTCACCTAGATCGGTGCCTGACTTATCTGTGATCACCTCCAGTTGGATTGGGACATCCGCAGTGTGAAAGTGTTGTCATGAACGTGCCATGGATGTGAGATACCCACCATGGGTGGGGTGTCTAATGCATACGTTGTCATTACTGGTGTTGACACAATTATTCGACATGAATGAATGATCCTGAATGAGTGACCCTGACTGAGCGATGGAATGATAAATATCATTCTCCTACACATTCTCCTACACATTCTTCATGTACACGAATATGTCAGTTGCTATGTACATAGAAAGTTCAATTCATGCAGTAATTTGAAAACACAACGCTTTGTGATTTAAAAATGTCTGGTGATGTTTATCCTAAAATCATATCATGTCTTATTAACTATATCTATATTTCAGCATTTTCACCACCAAGGTGTGTGGTTTAATGAAAAAAAAAATTTTTTATTTATTTTTACCATTTCCGTTTATGGGTCTTGACCTTGCCATTCAGATGTGATGTAAACATGACATTTGCCCTGAAACATTGAAATTAAGACAAATAACAGTAAAATTATATTTTTTAAATGTGGTTAATTAAATCTCACTTGCACGGTCGATATGTTAGAATGGATATGGTCTATTATATAAAATGGTTTATGATGACAAAACGATCTGCCTTTGGACCTTTAAACTAAAGGCAGGTATTGTAGTGTTTCTGGGCATAATGCTTATATATAATTCATTGATTTGTATCCTGAGTGCGTCCTAAAAAAACACGTCCCATGTGTTGTTGTAGATGCTGTTTCTCTATGGTTGATGTGTTAGGAATATCAGCGATTTCCACGGAATATGAACACTGGCCCAGATATTTATATATTTATATTTATTTATATATCGCATTGTCATCTATCCACTGTCTGTATGGGTGATAGCATACACGATCATTACCAAGTAATGTATAATGAAGGCAGTGCTATGATAGCGACACATGCTGTCTTGCATTAAATGTACATTTCGTTACAATTTACAGTTACTACAGTTAGATGGGTTACAATTGTGTGACAGCTGTGTACTTGGGCGTAGGTAGTTAAAAGATTTTTTGTTTGTTTATTTAGAGAAAGAGATTCTGAAATCACATAATGTGTTAGTGGTCATTGACATTGACGACAGTTACCTATTTGTACTAAAGGGGGGGTCAAGACCCGCATGCTAATTTTTTTATATCTGTATACACCTGTAGCATGCGAAATTTGACCACCGTTGTGTCACGCAGCACCACATTGTGAGTGCTGTTGTTTTAAGTCGTGTAACCGGTCAAGGCACGGCACTGTAATACAGTCTGGCATCTTGGTGGAAATTAACAACTTCGTGGAAAACAATGATCAATATGACACCATCGTTGGAAAAAACAAAGCTTTAACATAGTTATTCGAGATAAATATTTGTAAACGTTCTGATAGTTATTATCATATGTCCCATATATGTGCACTGTATCTTAACGTTGTTATATCAATATATTTTTTAAACTGGAAAATTATCAACATTTTAATGTGCTGATTCAAGGAACAAAGGGAGGGTGTATTCGAGGGGAGGGTGTATGAGAATTAGTACGCTTTGTACAAATCAGTATATGTCGACAATTGTGAACGACCTTTTACAAGGCAAGCGCCACCAGATGGCTTGGTTTCATCAGAGGCTTTGAGTTTGTCACAGATGCAACATCAGCTCCAGGTTGCCTGTTACACTGATCATTAATTCACTGCCTTCCCATCGTCTGTGACGTCCAGGTCTTGGTTGCGTCCTGGTTGTCTCTTTGATGACATGTCACAGTGTCATGAAACTGAGTCTTCTTGGTTGCATCGTCAAGGCTGAAGGTCTTGTCTTCTTGGTTGCAGAAAGATTTTAGAAACATTTTATGGAGTTCAAGTGAGTGAACTGAGTGTGTTCTTGTTGTTGTTGTTGTTGTTATATATAATATTTGCTGGTAACTTTTCCATCATCCTCATTGTACATGACTCATGAAAAATGTATATTCCATCATGAAGTTGATCCTTTCCTTGGCCATTCCTCTGCTCGTGTTCATGTTGTGGATATCACTTTCACTTTGTGCCCCAAGCAAGGAATATGTATGTATACTATTATAGAGTAGTAGCAGCCACAATCAGTTTTTGTACAGTTGTACATCTATTGCATGAAATTGTTGAATTTTCTTGACAGGTAGTAAACAATGTTTCGTGAGCTGTTGAAATGTCATATTTTTTTAATTTATACTAACAAATGTGGTATCGTAGTTTTGACCATCTTGAGAATTGTACTCTGTAGTGTTGGGAATTGATAAAGTTGTTAGTGGTTTATCTAACCGATCAATGATCATTCATAGAAGTTAACCAATATAGTTAATTACTGTTTCTATTTGTGTGTGTGTGTGTGTGTGTGTGTGTGTGTGTGTGTGTGTGTGTGTGGGTGGGTGGGTGGGTGGGTGGGTGGGTGGGTGGGTGAAAGAGAAAGAAAACAGTTTAACTTTGTGTATTTGCGGTTTCACCATTTTGAGTAGGCTATGTCCTACTTTCTTGACGCCATTACCAGCAGAATTAATAAAATACTAAGGCTCTCATTGGCCAGTAACTGAGAGAAGGGGGCAGAATAGCCAATCAGAAGTCTTTTATCTTCCTGTCTTGTTTTTGCTCATTGTCTTATCATGATCTCAGACAGTTCAGATAGAACAGCAGGGAATGAAATTCAGAATGAACATAATAAAAAATGATCGATCACACAAGATAGTGATCGATTCCTTGATCGGATGCACTCAGTGGGACACACATTTAATCACCAGTTTTCAAGTGGTTGCATTTGCGAGACCCTCTTCGTTTAAACTTTCATAGCTGGACCGCAGGCTCTCGTTTTATTGTTTCTACCGTCATGGTTGCATTGCTATTATGGCTCATCATCTGGTTACAGCCTGCATCACGAAAAAATAACCTCACAAATGTGATAGTTAAATGCACGGGCCAATCATGGTAAGTAGCCAGGATGGGGGCACGAGGGCTTCATCAAAGTTTCCTTGGTGTCTCGCCCCACTTGGTAAATGTAAGCTGTTACAACATCTAGACACTGAAGTGTTTCATAATGAAAATTGCTTTCAGCTGACATCTACTGAAATTTCTACCAACATTTTCGATGATAAATATTAAATGAGAGGCCACGTTGTCTGCTTATGTTAGTATATATGTGCATTTGATGTACACTGTACACATTTCAGCTTACCTGTACATGTTTCAGTTTACCTGTATAAATTTCAGTTTACCTGTACACATTTCAATTTACCTGTACACATTTCAGTTTACTTCAACCCAGAATATTACTGTGCATTTTACATTTAACATCTTAATTTTACAAATGTATACTTTTAGTAGAACTATTTCTGATCCTTCCTCCTATCTTGGTCAGCAGCTTGGTGATTACACACACTTTGTTAACCTTTGAACTTCTTTATACACCTATAGGTGTTACTAGTGTCAAGATAGTTGTATTTGTTTGTACATGTTCTGGATCTGGATCATTTCTCAGCAAAGTCCTAGGATATTGTGCTGAGGGTTTATTTAAGAATGTCCTTAGTGAGTCCATCACGGTTTTTTTTCCATTTCCCTGTGGGATCTTTTACTTCCCCTGGCATAAACACCATATAGAAGGGACCAATGGCTTTTACTGTCTCTTCCGAAAGACACGGGCAATGTTGGTTGAATAAAATTGCCCATGTGTGGATGTAGAGTTGAACCACCACCCTCCTGATCGACAGGCGGGTGCTCTAACCATTAGACCACTGCTCCCCACCTTGTGATCAGTATGGCCCTAAAACTAAGCTAAAGTTCCTTAAATGGACTGACATTCGGATTTCTTGGAATGTGAATTTTTAAATAGATTCTGAATTCGGTTCTAAAGACTGAAAGAGTCAATCAAAATATTTGAAGACAGAAGCACAGTTTCTTTGTAGGGAAAAACTAAACAAACTTTGCTCTGGTGCCTAATTTAGCTGATGGTGTTTACTGTAGCAGTGTTGGTAGATGTCACCAGGCCAGGGCCTGTATGAGAAATGCATCTAGCCATAACCCTGAAGTTGTTCATGCCAGTACAACACAGGACTGGGTGGCTTGTATGGAAAGTCTGCAACTGTAGGTCACATGCTCAGAAATAAGTGTTGCGGATGTCAGAACGTTGCTGTCCCCCAATGGCACTGCTTGAGGCTCTGTATACTTATACTTGTACTGCCATTTCATGCTTTTGGATGTTTCTAACATTCAATGTTCCTAGGTATCATAAGGGATGCCAGTTTATTCGTATTTTAAAGGACAGTCTAATTTTAAATTGTTCTTGTAAAATTGATGATATATATGGGGATGGTAACGGTTTTTGTGATAGGACTCTGGTCTAGTTTCAATGGTGGATTGACCCATAATCCTGCCCAGGGATAGCTATGGTGACTAATCCTTTATAAGATGTCCTCTCGTAGGATGTCTCCTATCATCAGAGGTCTCTCTTTTGAGAGATAACTTATTGATGGGCCGCCTTTCTCGAGTGACCACCTCCATTTAGAGCTCACCTCTGTTGAGAGACCCACTCATTGTTGAGAGATCATTTGTTGACAGGCCAGTTATGTTGAGACCACCCCCTTTAGAAGTGTTCAGATACCTTCTTAAGGTGATCACGTTCTTAAAGTCTTCATGTCCAAAAAGGCTGCCTTTTTGAGACACTGCCACCTCCCTGTGGACGTCGTGAAAGGTCAGATCTGTCAAATCATCACTGCTCTTGTGAGATGTTACATTTCTTGTTAGATCACCTCTCTTCAAAGACCACCTGTCTTGTGAGAATCATTTCATGTGTATAAAATATGTGCACTGTGTGGAGTGAGACCATCATGAAGGCAGAGAGGGGTTCCCTAGCACTATTCTAGAAATGGCCCTTAATGTAGGGCTGCAGACTGTTTATGGGTCCTAAAACACAATCAGATGCATAAATCTGTGCCATTAGCTGACCAATGCCTTGCCCAAGAGGCTGGAGTATCTTAGATGTGATGCATAACGGTCATCAAGTAGGCGATTCATCTTGATTCCCCCTATCTTGTCAACCCCTGTCTTTACCCAGAGTTATCCAATCACCCTACAGAGTGATTGGCAGTTGGCCCTAGTCCTTTGATATCATGCCATAGTAAACTACCCCAGTATTTTTTTCCAACCTCAACAGTTCCACACACACACACATACAGCAAACAATATTAAACAAACCATATAAAATTTCGATTTAGATTCAGTCATCTTTTAACCTTATTACACTAATTATGTAACAAAAGGTAACCTATGACAGGTTTACAAGTCATGCTAAAAACTTCCACATTTTGTGTGCCCAAAATGTCCATTGCTAAATCCCCCTTCACCGTAGCAGCCAAGGAGGGTGTGAAACTGTGAAGGTTCTCATGAGGGTGAATCAAGCCATCTTAAGATAGTGCACCAGGGCCAGTAAGTCAACACTGGGGATTATCTTGCAGGCAAATGAACCAGGTTTATCTGTAAATGGCCCAGTTGGAAAAACAGAAAAGGTCCAAAAACACAAAGTTGCAGATATGGTAAGAAAAACGATCCACATATCATAAAGTTGACAGATAAAGCTACCTGGATCATTCCGTAGCATACCAACAATTGGCGTTCATCTTTCTCTTGTTTTTAGATAGGTACGCACAGGGCTTCACGTTTGAAAACAACAGGGGACCGATAAATCGCTTGATATGCCAAATTAAATAATTTTTTGTTCCATTTGGTGGCACCACCATTTCCCATTCGGATTCTGTCGTTGTTGCGATGAAATTTTAATTGGTGCCTGTTGGCGCTTACTTTTGTACAAAGAAATAAATGTTTACTTTAGTAAACCCCATATATTGCAATTGGTGAAACGGTTTTGAATTGCAACATGTCATCGATCACCGTAGGCATCGCCTAGGCAAGGCCAGTGGCAATGCCCAGACCGTGCCCACAACACGTTGCCACGTACTGGTTTCGTGTGTGTGATTTCGCTTAGCCTTAGGCGGTTTGAAAATTGACATTTACAAATACGCCATGTATAAGAATTAGATGTATAGTCATAACTCATAAATGCAGGTTGGTAGGCAACACCTATATAAACTGGGGTGAAATGGCATGCCTCCATTGCATCATAATGTCAAACCCACAACTCATACTCAAAGCACAAAAATATGAATTCATCATCCGCACATGAAACAGTGAATCAATGTTAAGTGGTACCGGACATGTGCGTCATGAATTTATGTGGTCAGAGCAGTTGAAGGACAAAAATTGTCGTTTTCAATGTTTAATCAACTTTTACACTCCATGTCAACTCTGTAGCTCAGATCCAGGTTATTATTTTTGATTCCCATTACAGCGTTGTCGGTCAATCAGATCGTAGCAAAATATTGTTGATCCCTTAACTATTCCATAAACCATGCGGCCAGTGTAGCTTCGATGGCGTTCTTGCAATCTTGGTGCAGTGGGCTGCGATCGCCATCCCCGGTAGCGCACTAACGGACGATATGAGAACTCCAAATATTGGAGCCAGAACACTTCGTTATAAAGAGGTTAGACTTTCCTAGTGACTCTAATACTCAAGAAACTAGTTGTCAAAACGAACACTTGCAGGCAACAAGCGATTTTAGCAATTTACGTGAGCGATAAATCGCTCCCTGGATTACTGATTTGCGCGATCGATCGCTCGCCTCAAACGTGATACCCTGCTTGCACGCACACACACACTTGGGTTTATAATAGATACTCCATGTTGTGTGTGCGATGACTTCAGTCCTTCCGTGGATGTGGTCAGTGTTTGTGATCTACAGATCATACTCCCGTCATTCCAGTATATAAATTTTCATTAGCGCAACTTTGTCTTTTCGTTGAAGGGTCATCAGGTCTTCTGCTCTGACAGAAAGATCTCTTGGCCCCACTTTGATCAGAAATCATCTTAATGACCTTCTTGAAGTCGGTCAATGTGTTTTATGATGTCTGCTGCAATTGCTGGTTGAAATGTAACACCGTTGGCAGGTTTATCCTGCATTTTGTTATTGCTAAACCCAGGAATAAAAGCATTATTAGGCATGGGTTGTATTTATTGTCAGACTTTATTGTGTTAATGGTCACGAAAATAATTAATATTGATTATTTATGTAAATTGTATTGATACAAGTAATGAGAGGTTAAGTTGCTGCTATATAAATGAACTGGTTAGTGTCATTCGTTATTGCGTTGGTGGGTTCCACAGTCCACCCTGTGTTGCAGCTTTCTCTAGTCTAAGGCTGCTCCATACAGCTTTCTCTAGTCTGAGGCTGCTCCATGCAGCTTTCTCTAGTCTAAGGCTGCTCCATGCGGCTTAACTTGGAGAGTTCCAAAGTTTGAGAAGATTCCCTCAATTGATGCCCAGTTTGAAGGCAATATTAAAACTCTTGTTTGCGGCATTGCACATTTCTAGCACGACTTGGCTGTTGATGCTCTAAAGGCAAACAACAGCACCAATAATGGAGGACAGACACCACTCACTGAACAGTGGATGATGGGAATGGTGGCTGATATGAATGGAGGATGGTGGGAATGGAGGATATTTGGAATGGAGGCTGATGGGAATTGAGGATGATGGACGTGGTGGGAATGGAGGAGGCTGGGAATAGAGGATGGTGAGAATGGAGGATGATGGGAATGGTGGATGATGGGAATGATGTATGATGGCAATGGTGATGTATTTGTTGGAAAATTCCAGCATCAGAGGAAGTCATCATGAATTGTTGGCTGGAATGAAAGTGGTAACTTCGTATTCATAGTGTTCATCAGCGAGGAGACCTCAGGTGGCTGAAAGACTACATCTCTGGTGAGCAGATCAGCTAACTCAGGGCTTTTCTGACCCACCCAACTGTACCTCTAGGGGGTTGTCCTGACCTGCCCAGCTGTACCTCTAGGAGGTTGTCCTGCCCCACCCAGCTGTACCTCTAGGAGGTTGTCCTGCCTCATCCAGCTGTACCTCTATGAGGTTGTCCTGACCCATCCAGTTGTACCTCTAGGAGGTTGTCCTGTCCCACCCAGTTGTACCTCTAGGAGGTTGTCCTGTCCCACCCAGCTGTACCTCTAGGAGGTTGTCCTGCCCCATCCATCTGTCCCTCTATGAGGTTGTCCTGCCCCATCCAGCTGTATCTCTATGACGTTATCCTGACCCGTCCTGCTGTACCTCTAGGAGGTTGTCCTGCTCCACCCAGCTGTACCTCTTGGAGGTTGTCCTGCCCCACCCAGCTGTACCTCTAAGAGGTTGTCCTGCTCCACCCAGCTGTACCTCTAGGAGGTTGTCCTGCTCCACCCAGCTGTACCTCTTGGAGGTTGTCCTGCCCCACCCAGCTGTACCTCTAAGAGGTTGTCCTGCTCCACCCAGCTGTACCTCTAGGAGGTTGTCCTGCTCCACCCAGCTGTACCTCTTGGAGGTTGTCCTGCCCCACCCAGCTGTACCTCTATGAGGTTGTCCTGACCCATCCAGTTGTACCTCTAGGAGGTTGTCCTGTCCCACCCAGTTGTACCTCTAGGAGGTTGTCCTGTCCCACCCAGCTGTACCTCTAGGAGGTTGTCCTGCCCCATCCATCTGTCCCTCTATGAGGTTGTCCTGCCCCATCCAGCTGTATCTCTATGACGTTATCCTGACCCGTCCTGCTGTACCTCTAGGAGGTTGTCCTGCTCCACCCAGCTGTACCTCTTGGAGGTTGTCCTGCCCCACCCAGCTGTACCTCTAGGAGGTTGTCCTGCTCCACCCAGCTGTACCTCTAGGAGGTTGTCCTGCTCCACCCAGCTGTACCTCTTGGAGGTTGTCCTGCCCCACCCAGCTGTACCTCTATGAGGTTGTCCTGCTCCACCCAGCTGTACCTCTAGGAGGTTGTCCTGCTCCACCCAGCTGTACCTCTTGGAGGTTGTCCTGCCCCACCCAGCTGTACCTCTAAGAGGTTGTCCTGCTCCACCCAGCTGTACCTCTAGGAGGTTGTCCTGCTCCACCCAGCTGTACCTCTTGGAGGTTGTCCTGCCCCACCCAGCTGTACCTCTTGGAGGTTGTCCTGCTCCACCCAGCTGTACCTCTTGGAGGTTGTCCTGCCCGACCCAGCTGTACCTCTTGGAGGTTGTCCTGCCCCACCCAGCTGTACCTCTAGGAGGTTGTCCTGCCCCACCCAGCTGTACCTCTAGGAGGTTGTCCTGTCCCACCCAGCTGTACCTCTAGGAGGTTGTCCTGTCCCACCCAGTTGTACCTCTAGGAGGTTGTCCTGTCCCACCCAGTTGTACCTCTAAGAGGTTGTCCTGCTCCACCCAGCTGTACCTCTAGGAGGTTGTCCTGCTCCACCCAGCTGTACCTCTAGGAGGTTGTCCTGTCCCACCCAGTTGTACCTCTAGGAGGTTGTCCTGCCCCACCCAGCTGTACCTCTAGGAGGTTGTCCTGCCCCACCCAGTTGTAGCTCTAGGAGGTTGTCCTGCCCCACCCAGCTATTCCTCTAGGAGGTTGTCCTGCTCCACCCAGCTGTACCTCTAGGAGGTTGTCCTGCTCCACCCAGCTGTACCTAGGAGGTTGTCCTGCTGTCCCACCCAGCTGTACCTCTTGGAGGTTGTCCTGCCCCACCCAGCTGTACCTCTAAGAGGTTGTCCTGCTCCACCCAGCTGTACCTCTATGAGGTTGTCCTGCCCCATCCAGCTGTACCTCTATGACGTTGTCCTGACCCGTCCAGCTGTACCTCTAGGAGGTTGTCCTGCTCCACCCAGCTGTACCTCTTGGAGGTTGTCCTGCTCCACCCAGCTGTACCTCTTGGAGGTTGTCCTGCCCCATCCAGCTGTACCTCTTGGAGGTTGTCCTGCCCCACCCAGCTGTACCTCTAGGAGGTTGTCCTGCTCCACCCAGCTGTACGTCTATGAGGTTGTCCTCCACCCAGCTGTACCTCTTGGAGGTTGTCCTGCTCCACCCAGCTGTACCTCTTGGAGGTTGTCCTGCTCCACCCAGCTGTACCTCTTGGAGGTTGTCCTGCCCCATCCAGCTGTACCTCTAGGAGGTTGTCCTGCCTCATCCAGTTGTACCTCTAGGAGATTGTCCTGCCCCATCCAGTTGTACCTCTACGAGGTTGTCCTGCCCCACCCAGCTGTACCTCTAGGAGGTTGTCCTGCCCCATCCAGCTGTACCTCTATGAGGTTGTCCTGACCCGTCCAGCTGTACCTCTAGGAGGTTGTCCTGCATTACCCAGCTGTACCTATAGGAGGTGGTCAAAACACTCTTGCAGTGACCAGCAAATTTGTGTCTCAGTACTGTTGATAATAGTGGAAGTGATCTTGGATGTTGTTTATTCTGCAGTTATCTTATGGTTTCTTATTGCTTTGCTGACAGTTTCTGGTTGTATTTCGGATGGATTAAGTTGGCCAGGAAATGAGTTGACGTCATTGCAGCAGACCTGGATTTTTTCCTCGTGTCTGTGACAGAAACTCATTGGTGTTGAGCATGTCAGGCGACACTTCACATGCTTCAGCGGTGCTCTCCTTGTCTCTTCATGCTGGTCCAATGCGTAAACAATTGGCTGCAGATGGTCTTAAATTTTACGAAAAAATTGCAATGCATTGTCTACAGGTCTTCTGCGTGTGCTGCTCAGATTATCTGTGCTACAGCAGTACACATCCACAGTTGCTTGTAGTTCCTTGGGCTGTCTTAGGAAGCATGTTGTGGCTGACAGTGACCACGACCAGTGGTTGCTGAAAGGGTGGATTAACACCTGCCAATGTCCAGGGCTCAATATCATCTTTGTACTTTAGCCAAATAATAAAAAGACTTTGCTAACAGTATTTGGCACTGTCATTTGTTAGAGTTTTAGCATTTTATGGTTAACTCGTGAATGACAATTTTATTGTGGACTTGCCTTCGAGGCTATGATGCATTCAATAACTGGTGAATGACAATTTTCCTGAAGTTTGTAAAAAGTGATTCAGTGTGTGAATTCGCATCAATAACAAATCAAAATGAAACTGTGTCATAACAAATTCAACTTTCTGAGAAGGTGTTCTGGTCAGAAAAGGAACAGTGCAGACATACTACTGGACTGAAACTGTTTGCAGCTCTATTGCTTTTGCAACATTGGATTGGTTAAATTGCTGGATGGATTGATTTGATTTGATTGTTTCAATAAAAAGTTCCAATTTGGTATTATTTAATGATCACCATGTCAATCTGATGTCTCTCTGTGTTATCTGTGCAATTTGCCAAAACATGAAAAGCCAAAGAAAGTTATTTATTTTTAGCATGTGAAAGATTTCAGTTAGGTTGGTAAATATATATATCTACCTCCAAATACATCTGGACATGGTTTGGCATCTTTGTGGGGTTTAACAGTTATGATTATGGCGATAGAATGGTCCAGTTGTAGGCCCCACACATAGCTTGATAATATACTGCACTTTGTCCAGTTTAATAGGCTGTAGTAAGTCTTGCTGTGAACCATGTCATGTCTGCAGATTGTCAGCCAGGCATTGTTCATAGTCATTGAATAGTACCCAAATCGTTTCACTTTCAGGTGGTCCATATAATCTGTTTTTCTGCATTCTTTTTAAGGACAATGGGACATTTTAATTGATTATATGGTATTTGTGAATCCATGACACATACAGGGGTTTATGTAACCAGACCCCAAGATACTGAGGTGTTACTATTCTTGGGTGTGAAAATGGTGAGATTTATAATTGCATGGATTAACGCATTTTACGGTGATCATTGAAAGTTTGTTAGTGAAGAAAATTAAAGCAGTTTACAGTTAAGCATTTTAAAAGATATAACATTTAAAATCAGTTTAGTGTTTGATTAATTACTGAAATAATCCTAGTGAATAGTGTTTAAGTTACACATTCACAATACTTGCAGATGTCACTGTAATTTACCGTTTCTTGCTTTTTGGGGGAAAGAATGGAAAAATCGTGTGATATTTAGAAATTGGTCAAAAAGCCACGAGGCTTGGAACTGTGGTTTATTTTATGTTTTGTTTGCAAACAAATGACAATTCGCAGTGTTGGAATAATCAAACTTAACCCAGTTTCATAGATTACTAGAAATGTATTAAATGTACAACGTTTCTGATGTTGTTTTCTTAGCTGGATTTTTATTTGTTTCCTGGGTGGATCAGAATGAATGTTTTATCTGTGATGTTCAATGTATCTATTGAGGTGTAGCTGAACATGACTGGAAGATATAATGGTGCGATTACGGCCACCCAGGAGAAATAAATAGTACACGATTGTTCATCAATCATACCCTGCAGTTGTGAAATGTCTCTGGGCAGCCATTATAGAACAAACAGTATTTTGTCATACGTGTTATGATGGAGGTTATGTGCACTTTGCAGTTCCCGCCATTATAGCCTTTCCTGTTCTAAATTCCATATAATTATATGGAATTGGGGACAGATTGTTATTATGGAAGGAGCTCTTTCATTAACTCCTAAAGATAAGTTAATGCTGAAATCCTGGTACGTTCGTTGGATGCAAATGAACTTTGAAGTTTGAACCCACATCTGGTGCTAGTGGTAAATTGGATGTATTCTTCAAACATAGTTCCAGAGAACATTTTGCCCCATGTAGAAATACCCCCAGGATCACATAGATTGCTTTTCCATAGATGCTGCAATTTTAATATGCCGCACTAAACATGTAATAACAGACAAAGAACATATTGGAACAAATGTCAACTGTCTCTTTTATATATTTATTTAATCAGAGCAAATGTGAAAGCGACTGAACTCTGGCTAACGTCTTCCAAATAATGGCTGTTTTCGGGGATTTAGGGTTTCGACAGCTGAGAGCTGGCAGGCCACAGGGAAGTAACTTCCCGTTTTTTTTGGGACACAGTCTAGGGCACGTGTATTAAAGGCTTTTTGGTGATCTTGTGACACAATCTACAACGCTACCATGCTTGATGCCCCCTCTGTGATAGATGAGATTAATGGCAAAACCGTTTTAGCCTGTCTGACATGGGAATAGGATTTAAGGTGTTGTTTTCCACCATTATAAGGGATCATACCTTTTGGCCTAATTAGATGGTGGGGGGATGGTTCAAAATGTATTTTGGACAGTTCAGAGGTGTGATTTCTCTTCACATTCAGTTTGAAGTTGTATTTATGGATTAATGAGACAGTTGCCGGGCGTCTGTTGAATGTTCTATAGTCAGTGGGATAAACATGTAAAGAGTAATATGGTCTAATTTTGGAATGAAGTATGTTCGCCTTCACAGTTTAAAGGCCTTTCATACCGGCGCATTTCCCATATGAAATCCGTATGAGATATATATATGTAATATTTACTAAGAAAAGTTAAATATGTTTTATTTAATATCCCAAACTTATTATTAAAAACATCTTCAGCATGCCTACTTGTGATCTTTTCAGCCATGTGAATTTGTAGATCACCATGTAACTATGTGCGTAGTAACACAATTATTAGTTAAACTGGTCAAAAAAGAAAAACAGGTTTTGCCCACATAACATTCCACACTGCCACGTTGAACTGAACCGTATAAACGCTATTTCCCTTAAAAAATTTTCTGATAAAAACTACCATTTTAATCATGGTAACACATAGTTTGGAAAGTGCAGTGTTGAATAGGTAATGTTGCTGCCACATAATTCTGGCTGCGAAGTCTTTGGTTTACCCACCGGGGACTGGGATTTTAGGTGTGCACATGCATTATTCATGGGTTTGTTGCATGGAAGAATTGGGGTCAGAAACAGCAGGAAGCCTCCAGGTGCTTGGCTACACTCACTCAGCACGAGAAATCTAGATACAGGCTTCTCCATTGGTCAGCAAAGGATATTTGTACGTTCCAAGATATTTCACTGGCCCAACAAGAAATAAAGGGAAGTGACTGCATTATTAAAGAAAAGGTAAACGGAAATAACTTTTTTAGAGGAAAATATATTTTTGAGAGTTGTGTCATTGCATGTAGGATATATATATATATATTATATATAAGCTGAATTGTCCATCAATAATTTAATGTTTGTTGAAGTAATAAATAATATGAGAGAGAGTCTCATGAGGAAGTGAGTGAGGAGCCGGCTAAAGTGGGCTGGACATGGAAAGGGGAATGGTTGATTAAGAGAGCGGAGGTGGTTAGAGAGGAGGGTAGAAGGAGAATAGGAAGACCGAGACGGAGATGGGAGGACTGCGTGAAGAGAGATTTGGCGGGAGTTGGAGGGGAGTGAGAGCAGGGGATGGGGAGGAGTGAGAGCGGGGGATAGGGAGTAGTGAGAGCGGGGATAGGGAGGAGTGAGAGCGGGGGATGGGGAGGAGTGAGAGCAGGGGATGGGGAGGAGTGAGAGCGGGGGATGGGGAGGAGTGAGAGCGGGGGATGGGGAGGAGTGAGAGCGGGGGATGGGGAGGAGTGAGAGCGGGGATGGGGAGGAGTGAGAGCGGGGGATAGGGAGGAGGAGGCGGGGATGGGAGGAGGAGCGGGGGATGGGGAGGAGTGAGAGCGGGGATGGGGAGGAGTGAGAGCGGGGATGGGGAGGAGTGAGAGCGGGGATGGGGAGGAGTGAGAGCGGGGATGGGGAGGAGTGAGAGCGGGGATGGGGAGCGGGGGAGTGAGAGCGGGGGATGGGGAGGAGTGAGAGCGGGGATGGGGAGGAGTGAGAGCGGGGATGGGGAGGAGTGAGAGCGGGGATGGGGAGGAGTGAGAGCGGGGGATGGGGAGGAGTGAGAGCGGGGGATGGGGAGGAGTGAGAGCGGGGGATGGGGAGGAGTGAGGAGGGGTGGGGAGAGCGGGGGATGGGGAGGAGTGAGAGCGGGGATGGGGAGGAGTGAGAGCGGGGATGGGGAGGAGTGAGAGCGGGGATGGGGAGGAGGAGAGCGGGGGATGGGGAGGAGTGAGAGCGGGGATGGGGAGGAGTGAGAGCGGGGATGGGGAGGAGTGAGAGCGGGGATGGGGAGGAGTGAGAGCGGGGGATGGGGAGGAGTGAGAGCGGGGATGGGGAGGAGTGAGAGCGGGGGATGGGGAGGAGTGAGAGCGGGGATGGGGAGGAGTGAGAGCGGGGGGATGGGGAGGAGGAGAGCGGGGGATGGGGAGGAGTGAGAGCGGGGATGGGGAGGAGTGAGAGCGGGGATGGGGAGGAGTGAGAGCGGGGGATGGGGAGGAGTGAGAGCGGGGGATAGGGAGGAGTGAGAGCGGGGATAGGGAGGAGTGAGAGCGGGGGATGGGGAGGAGTGGAGACGGCAGTGAAACGGGATTAAGAAGAAGGGGGGGAAATCTACGACCGGTAACTGTGCCAGCCTCAACCCGGAGGATAGGGATTGTGAAACGCCTGCAGCTAAATTGGGTAGTTATTTTAGATACAAATGATGTCCATGTCAACTAGGGTTTGAGGTAAGTAGAATCAACTAATTGTGTTCCACGCCATTTGTTCATGATGTTTATCATTGTACATATACAGCAGGTTATTTATGAAGCTGGGTCAACCAAAATAGTGAAAAGTTAAAGATGTTGCCGAGGCTGCTAACTAAAGAGAAGATGCTGAAACAATGTCTATCACTAGTCCTCTACCATCATGCCTTCATAATCTTCAGTCGCAGGGTCAGACCAGCATTTATATTCCCACTGGCAACAATCATGATTAAAGCCATCCTGTACGAGATCATATGTGGGATTCTGTGAATGTTGTTGTCTTATCTGACACTGACTTGCAGCAGTTTTCTCAAAATACTACAATTTGGTTGTAGTAGCAGATGACCCCCATCATTTGTCACCCAATCAAATCTCCATTAACAGGTAATCAGTGGGTGTAAATTGGTTGACAAACAACCAGCAGAAATTGATGTCTGCAATTTAATAGGCATCAATAATTATATCCACTTCTCTATTTCAAAACCTAATTTTCTATTGTCGTGTATCTGTCAAAATCTCATTTGTATAGATAAAATTGTGGCCTATCCCCTCTATAATGGGAGAAGATTTTTTTGGAGGCCCAGCCGCAGTGGCCTTTAGGAGTTCATTGGTATGCTATCGTTGGAGCTATCGTTGAGCTCCAGACACCCGTGGACTTGAGGGTGTCAGTAGGGAGACTACTGATGCCTGGAGCTGTTACAGTAGGTCTGAGCCTCTCGCTGTCTTCCGTTGGCTCCTGGACATCAGTGTGGATGGCAGGCATTGAGGCCATAAGACACCACCTTTGTCCGCTGTCACTGGTGACTTAGCTGTTTCACAGGGTCAGTGTAGAAAATCTGTTTTGTTTTAGTAATAATAATGGGAACGTTCTAAATCTTCAGAAGCTGGAGGTGCAGCAAAATAAAAGGGTCAATATATTATGCTAAAGTTGTCAACAAATGTGTGAATATGCCAAGGAGCTAAGGAAGGTGAACAAGATTAAAAAGATATGTCTTCAGATGACACCAAAATATATTTGTTTCTAAACTAAAAAAAACTAAAAACCTAGTTCCAATACTTGTTTCAACTCTCATTGTAGCCATTCTTGGCAAAGATTTATCAAAATTATTTTTTTCCGTGAGGTACTGACACATAAGCTGACGAAGATATTCTCAGTGAGGTCCACCAACTTGGAGCGTTTTTTTAATCCAGGTGGACATACCTCACCCACAGTCAACAGCCTAGACATGACCTTGTCAAGACATCTTGCATTATTGGTTGTCAGGAAGGTCCGAGCTAGCGGATCAATGATGTGACAATGTCATTGCCGGATACACGGTAGACGCAGTCCGTGAAAGACCACCGTCGTGCACTTAGTTCACCTCCAGGAACGCAGTGGTCACTTTGCCTGCCAAATGGGCAGTTTCAAGGTCACTTTCACATAAGCTGGAACTAAAACCGGATTTAGTCTTGTCATAGCTTGTAGCATCGTGTGTTCGCTACAACAACGGGGGGACGGGGCGTGTACATTGAAGGAATCTGACTAATAAATAAAACTTTTATCTGGTAACATTGTATTAATGTTTGTTATAACGATCCTCTGATGCTGTTTGCCCAGCCAAATTTATACACGGGACAGCTCACACTCCAACTCTGAGATGGAGGGTCACCCCAACTGCCCTGACTTAGTTTGACAGACAATGAATCTATCAAATTGGCCAATGGCTATTTCTCATTCTTCCGCCTTTACTACAGAACAGATTATGAATACATGTTGGCAAATGACACATATTATATTATGTGACAGATCAGGTCAATGATGGCGACAGATGATGTGATGGAGTGATGGTGACTGTTGATGTGATGATGACAGATGATGACTGATGACATGTTGCATGTTTTTGCAATCTGGTGAAAATATAAGTAGTAATTATGTGAACTGACAATCTCTTATTTAATTTAATTATCAAATTCATTACTCTAATAAATACATTTTCCGTACAGTTTGCCACAACATTGTCCAAGTTGTTAACAGAAATAAAAGAAATAACTACGTGACCCAGATGTGAAATATGCTGCAAACTGTATCACTTTATGGTCTTTTATTGACATGTCAAAAAAAGATAAGGTTTATCAGGGAATAAACTTGTGAAAGTAGATAGCTGCTAAAAGGTGTTGTGCGACAAAATTGCCTACACTTGCAAAATAAAGTGCATTACAGTGTAGTTGTTAGAATTCTTTGCCCTTGGCTATATTTTATGTCTGGGTACACATCTGTCAAAGTCTGGCTCTGGTCACTGAGAGAAAGGTTTAATGTTGCCCTAGACAAAGTCGAGTTTATTCTATGGTATAGGTATGGCTTCTGGGCATTGCACAGTGTCCCAGATTGCAAATGTCTTCAGTGATTCCCCCCCTGAAATTTTTTATTTCTTAGACAGCTCCCAGTCTTGGTGTGGGGTTTGGATTTTGTACAAAATTAAGGAAAGGAACTAGTCTTAAGGGTAAGAGATCATTCACAACTGTCGCCACATTGACCTGTTTATACAAAGTTTGCTAAAGGGAGGGTCAAGGCATGCGTACTAAATAAAAAATGTTGGTCGCTTGAAAAATATGATCACCTTTCTACGAACAGGTAAATGTCAACAGTTGCAAATGGCCCATCATTCCACTCACCTTTGAAACCAATCAACAAATGGCCCTTCATTCCATTCACCTTTGAAACCAATCAACAAATGGTCCATCATTCCACTCACCTTTGAAACCAATCAACAAATGGCCCTTCATTCCACTCACCTTTGAAACCAATCAACAAATGGCCCATCATTCCACTCACCTTTGAAACCAATCAACAAATGGCCCATCATTCCACTCACCTTTGAAACCAATCAACAAATGGCCCATCATTCCACTCACCTTTGAAACCAATCAACAACTGGCCCATCATTCCACTCACCTTTGAAACCAATCAACAAATGGCCCATCATTCCACTCACCTTTGAAACCAATCAACAAATGGCCCATCATTCCACTCACCTTTGAAACCAATCAACAAATGGCCCATCATTCCACTCACCTTTGAAACCAATCAACAAATGGCCCTTCATTCCACTCACCTTTGAAACCAATCAACAAATGTTTATCATTGTATTTATCAGGAATTACATGTTTTTCTCAGAGTGCAGAAACTGGGTATTTCACAGAGGGGATACTCATTATCATATCAATTGTTTACCTGAATAACAAACTTGTTTTGTTATCCCCAAGATATGCCTCCCCCGTAGGTCGCTTTATAGCAGTAGTTTATCCGTTGGGTTATTTATAGTGTAATACCTTGGTGAATGAAGCAACATTTCAGACCTGATCTTCCACCTCCTGGCTGTATAATTCTGTTATTAGAGGCCATAATGGAATGGAGGTTTAATCTCAGACTGGCTTTAGTGTTGGGATTATGCATTGTCAGTGCATTTTCATTGTTTCCCCACTGGCCTCGGGGGGGGGGAGGGAGGGGGTTTATTGACCATAGGGGGATGGGTATTGACCACAGGGGTTCTGTCAGATGGATCACTGCTGATTTTTGACAGCTTGCCTTTGTTAATATCTCGCAGAACTCAGTCTTTCCTTTCAAATCAATGATATGGACCTTTTATAATTATTTTATTTATTTGTTATTAACATATTTAACATATTTTTACTTATTCTGGGCTTATTTTACTTATTTTAGCAATAAACTATCTGATTTAGTTGTAATAATATTATTAATGGCATGATTCGCTTGCAAAAGGCAAAAGCGAAACCTACGTGTTTCACATTTGTAACGCAAAAATGCAGTTTATCATTATTATTTATGCTTTTGCTGTTATTGAGTTTCTGGAAACATCACGTGTGATGTGACAGCCGTGGGAATTGTCTGCAAACTACTCGTAAATGATAAATAAAACATGCAGTGGCCCACCAAGTTTCAAGTCTTCGCTGTCTACTCCAGACTACTAGCAGTAGTTTTTCTTTGGCCAGTCGTTTGGTTCTACAAATAAACAGCAGTGCCCAGTTAACAGTGTTTATTGAGTGGCCCACAGATACCCGAGTCCTTGACTCTAGAGTGCGTCTTCCACTATGTTTGTTTTTCGTTACGAAAACTATATTTCTGGGTCAGGTAGGCACTTCTCGCTGCGAGGAAATAGTAAGGCAGTTTTCATCCTGTCATGAGTGAACCGAGGACGGTGTAAATGGTTATTTTATAACATGATTCAGATATGACAGATCGAGTGAAAATGTCATTGCTAACACAAAATGAACATGTCATTCTTAATAATGACGCAGCGAGGCGGTATTGCGTTCTGCTGCCAACGTTGGCTGTGTCTGTTCATGGTGCCTTGCTCATAATGGGCTGTATGCAAAAATATTGTTCTTTTTTTGTCCTTTTTCACAAACTTTCTCGACTCAAGCTCCCAAATATTTTCCCCTTCAGTTTGTGTTTCATGTTTTGCATATTTGTAGAGGATCCCCAGAACTGAAGTAGGGTTCCCATGGATCCCCAGCCCCCCGTTTTGGAAACCCCCTCCTTTATTATAATAAAAATGAATGATCGCTTGAATGCCAAGGGAGAAGATGTATATATCGGAGTTGCTTAGTATTCACTATTACTAGTTAGCTTGGAAGGCTCACTATTACTACATGTATATATGTGGGTGAAGCATGCTGTAACAAAGGCATTGTTGTAGTTGACTGGGTCTTAATTCTCTCTGTCCTTCTGCCAACAATTTGTCACCTTTGGCTGCTCTAATGTCCGTCTGTCTGCCACTGCATGTGTTTTGTCCTTGGTTGCCAACGGTGACTTGCCGGAGCGAGCAGCATTTGGCCATTGTGGGTTATAACTCTTAAGCCGTTTCGCTAAGTGTCGGTAACCATAATCTAAAGAAAATGGATTTATGTGTTGCTGCACTTAGATTGGTCAGTGCATGATTGAGTATGTGCATGTGTTGGTGCATTCATCTTGTGTGTGATGTGCGTGCGTGCGTGCGCATGTGTGTTGGCCAGAGAGCAATGGTCTTCTTGCCACAATAGTAATTTGCTTTACCCCGATTTTTTTTAAAGAATTTGTTTTACAAAAGAAAATTTTCTATCCATCTACTTGGTAGTTTTTTACCTGGCCAGATGAGCAAAAATCCCTAAACATATTTAGTTTAAATTTAGCATGGAATGTCTACACGTTTAAGGTCTACAGTTTTTTTTTAATGTTCCACAGAAGTATTAAATTAACAAAGTCTTGGGTTGGTGCCATTAAATGAGGGAAGTAGGCCAAAGGACAGTTGACACGGTGCCATGGAAATTTATGTAGGAATTAAATATAAAAGGCATGCATGCGTGTGAACATATACATGAGTATGTGCATGCGTGCTTGTGTGTATTTCCTTTGTGAAATGTGTGCTTGTGTATGTGTATTTCAGTGTGTAATGTATGTGTACAATTACGGGAATTATTAAACTTAGTCCACTTTAAGCAGATTTAAAGTTTGAAATAGATGACAGTTTCTTCATAAGCTTTTTATGACCTAGTCATCAATGTGTAGCATATTTGGAAAGTTCAGTATTATTGAGACTATAGTTATTTTCAATAAGTTAGTTTTACAAACACATGTGACAACATCTAACTTAACCAGAAACTACTCAGGTGTTCCCAATATAGAAATGTGTAGAAAGAGACCTGCTTTGCAGGAAGCAGCACCCATTACTGGACATACAAAGAAGCTTTGTATTGGTAAGGTCTCCTGGTCGGTATGTAATTGACCAGTGCAGCTGCCAAGTATTATTAATGCAGACATTAATGAGGCTGCGGTCAGGTGATTGTCTCGGGCTCAGTCAGTGAGTAAGTCAGTTGTTGACGATATTGGGCGAGTGCACCCACATGCATGAAAGTAGATGTACTGAGTGTAGTACACTAGTTAGGAGGTAGATCTAAGTAGATTTATCAAATAACAATGACAAATATGCTCTCCGAGTCTTCGTTAAAGTTCCCTGTACGTACAGGTTGTAGGTTGAAGCTGGGTCGTTTTTATGTAGCCGCATTGTTTTATGCGTAGTTCTCCACTAATGTCTGTTGCCTTTTCCTTCCACTTAATGCAGATAATCCATTTCACAACAACTTCTTGTTCCTAAAACTAAACTTAACTTGGACAATCATACTTTCTGTCGTTGCGCCTTGGGTCTGGAATGAGAATGAACTCCCCATCACTTCGAAAACATCTGAAACTATAGCTACCTTCCGAAAAAACTGAAGACATATTTATTCCAAATTATATTTTCACCATAAAGCTTCGGTTGTCCCTCGTTCTGATAATGACTGTTGCACATCACTGTTCACGATTATGCTCAATGGTTCTGTTTTGCTGTGCCTCTGAGCTCAGGTTCCTGAGGATATATGCGCTATAGGAGTTAATTTTTATCGTTATTATGATATGTGGTCTGGCCCCTCTCTTGCGACCTCACTGTTTTGCCACCTTCACTGTCTTTGGTAGTTGGAAACACCTTTAAAAAGGCTAGGATAACTGTAATTTATGTGTTATTTGTTTGGGAGAAGATTGCCTACATCCTGTTGCAACAAGCCTTTCTCTCATTAGGATTTGATCAGTTTTCACGGTGCATACATAGAATGAAAATTTAGTAGACAAGTGATGTTTATTTGGCAGTAAAATCGTCTTTAATTTCGTATGGAAAGGGAAAGTATGACAAAGTATGACACGACACATGGACGTGGGTGGGTTCCTGGATGTGTGCTAACATGCATGCATGTGTGTACACACAATTTTTTTTACAAAATATCCCTATTCATTCTCTCGCTCAGTGCCACTTCTATAGTCTCTGCATTGGCTCCCAGTCCGCCTGAGCATTTTCCTCGTCTAGTTCTAGACCAGTTACACCCGTACATCGGAATTAGGGCCTTCTTGATTGGCGCATCAACCCTGTGGATTCACACCTCTTGTTTATGTTAAGTCAACAGGAAATACAATAACATTCCAGTGTCATCTGAAGACCCACCCTTTTACCTTGCCGCCCTTTGTGCTTCAGTGTACTTGAAATTGTAAACCTATTAAAGAGGCTGCCTAAGCCTTGGTGAGGTGCAGCATCACAGTGGTTAGATGCAGTTATGGGCGCAGTGGCTGTGGGGTAGAGTGTTGGACTGTCGCTCGAAGGACATGGTTCAAAACCATTCGCTACCATTTCGAAACTTGGGCAGTTTCATTCACTCCACTTCGCCCATGTCTCTTGGAAGAGACACTAAAAGCCATTGGTCTCTGCTTTCAATCTCGTGTCTATGGCAGGGAAAGTAAATGAATCCAATGAAGGGAAATGGCACGGATTAATTAACTCTCAAGACGGACAGCGTGCTATAATCTTCAGATGTGAAGGAATTGCTGTAATGTGAAAAAGAAGAGTGCCAAACTCGATCGAGAGCGTCGGGGTTCACATCATCCTGCTGTCATTTTGACGGTTGGGCAATTTCATTCACCACACGTTAATTGAACAGGTCTGTCCAGGGCAAGAGCAACAGTGTGTCAGTATTTTAAATAACAGGTATAATTAGTTACCATGGCAGCACAAGTTGTTGGGTGACTAAAAGATGCTAATAGGATCGTGCTAGGATACAGAAGGATGCTTTTAATTGCCTTGATGATAATAATAAATTCTCCTGTGCAATCATAAGATTGAATAAAAGTTGGATTGGGATTGCAACACTGATCAAAGGAGATCTGAGACAGGGGCGCATGACTTGTAAGAATATGTGTCAGAGTTGGGTGAGTGAAATGACCCCCACTTCCTGCCCCTTGCTGCCTGACACTGAGGTATCTTGGTCTGTGTGTGACCTCTGAGGGGGTGTTTGTGGCTTTGCTTGATGTGCTATTTATAGTTGTCTCCAGTCTTTGCTGCAGGGTGAATCAATCTCACCTAGTGATCTGGTTATTACATTTCACACAAAAACATTTTTCCTGAGAATTATAGTTTGTTCTGTAAGAGCAGTAGATCCTGTTATTACGAACATTGAAACCTGTTAGAACAAATACTTGATCTTGTTTGTATGAACACTGGATCTTGTTTGTATGAACACTGGATCTTGTTACTGTGAACACTGGATTCTGTTAATACGAACCATTTCCACTGGTCTACCATTAACATTTGGTCCACCATTACCATTGGTCCACCATTACCATTGGTCCACCATTAACATTTGGTCCACCATTACCACTGGTCTGCCATTAACATTTAGTCCACCATTACCATTGGTCCACCATTAACATTTGGTCCACCATTACCACTGGTCTGCCATTAACATTTAGTACACCATTACCATTGGTCCACCATTACCATTGGTCCACCGTTACTATTGAACTAAATTTAGAGTTTAGAGTTTACTGCTGTTGGATGTGAATGTTAAGTTCCCGTGTTGATGGGCAGTTTCAGCAAGATATATTCTGGCCTTTGTGCTGAAGTTTATGTTGTATTTTACGTTGTTGTTTACCAGCGTACATCTGCTGTGTTGTGAGAACGTACCAAAATAATTGAATTACTGACCTGACTCAGTTGACTGGATTAAACTCCTCAGCAGAGCCAGTTCTAAGATTTTTCTCTAATTAGGCATTGTTTACTTATTATTTTATCTATTTGGGGAATTTTTATTGTGTTTAGAAACAAGTTGATATTATTTCATATTGAAAATACTTACAAAATTAATCTAGTGGAATTGAATGATTTAAATTCACCAATTCAAATGTTTCACTCAAACCAATTTTGGTGCCAGAAAAAGTTTTCCCTCCCTTTTCCCTTCAGTGCACTTCCCAGGTGGTGGGGTGGATAGCTCCTATCAGCACCCTGATTACTAATCCTTTTAACACACTTCATTCACCCTGGCAGCCGTGTTGCCATGGTAACTTAAAGAAACGGTGGTGACAGGTGACAGTTGGGCTGTTATTCCTGTCAAAACAGGAAGGGGGGACATGCTGAAGGGCCTGGGCATTTCACTGGAAGTGTCTGTTGTGCTGGAAACTCTGGCATCTAGCTGTTACCACAGGCAGTGCAATAGAAGCCTCAGTATCTCGCTAGAAACCCCAGTGTCACTAGAAGCACCAGGGTTTCACTAGAAGCACCAGGGTCTCACTAGAAGCCCCAGTGTCTCACTAGATGCCCCAGTGTCTCACTAGAAGCCCCAGTGTCTCACTAGAATTCCCAGTGTCTCACTAGAAGCACCAGGGTTTCACTAGAAGCCCCAGTGTATCACTAGAAGCCCCAGGGTTTCATTAGAAGCCCCAGTGTCTCACTAGAAGCCCCAGGGTTTCACCGAACACTCCAGTGTCTCTTTCGAATCCCTGTTGTCTCTTTGGAATCCCAGTGTCTCACTGTAAGTTCCAGTATATCAACGGAAGCCCCATTGTCTTGATGGAAGCCCTAGTGTCTCACTGGAAACCCCATTGTTTCACTGGAAGCCTGAGTGTCTCTCTAGAATGGTCTGTTTGGAAGCCCCAGTGTCTCACTGGAAGTTCCCATATAGAAGCCCCATTGTCTCTCTGGAAGCCCCACTATGATACTAGAAGCCCTGTGTCTCACTGTATGTCCCAGTGTCTTGAAGGAAGCCCCAGTATCTTGTTGGAAGCCCCAATATCTCTGTAAGCCCCAGTATCACTCTGAAAGCCCCAGCATCTATCTGGAAGCCCGAGCACTCACTGGAAGCCCCAGTATATCACAGGAAGCCCCAGCATTTCAGTGGAAGCCCCAGCATCTCGGTGGAAGCCTCAGTGTCTCATTGAACCCTGATATCTCAATATAATTTCAGCTTGTTTAACTATGAACACAGCAGCAGTTTGAGTCAGTGGACCGGAACATTGGCAACCACGCAAGTGGCGCCGGTGCGCCGTTCTTTGTTACACTGCACCGTCCACTGGCACCGGTCATGGAACTCTCAGGCCAGTGAACACAATAACCATTTGCATACAGCTGCATAACGCACCTGTCCATATCTCCATTGTAGTGTCCGCTTCATTAGGCAGCGACGCATAAACAGGCCCGCCCCATGGAAGATGCCTTGGTGCTTCTCTAAATGCGACAGTGTTCATGTCAGGGGACAAAGTAGTTGTTATTATTTATTAATTACTGCTACTGATCAGATCACTGCCCAGTTGATTGAACCGAATAGATCTCCCTGCTTTAGTGACGTTACTTTGGTGACATTACAAGCGTCATTTCATTGCAGCGCTCTGGTGTGATAAATGTCCATTTTAAACTGCCATGTGGCTATAAAGTGTAATTGCGTGACAGAAATGGTAATCACAACAGGGTTAGCAGGGTACCCTGTGATTAGCAGGGTACCATGTTCTACATAATGGTGTAGTATTGTCATGACAAAATGGTTTTAGATAAATCTGATGAGGGGATATTTCACAAAAATAAATCTGATGAAGGACATTAATGTTTCGCTAAAATAAATCAAATGAAGGGTTATCTTGCAAAAATAAATATAATATAAATAAAAATCTGATGAAAAGGTATTTCGCTTGCAAGCTGAGATTCTGTAGCTACTAATACTGCGAGGTATTTGACAATCCAGTTTTGTATGAAGACTGCAATTTTTTTATGAAATAAAATCATAATAATAAAAAAAATTTCACTGAATAAAGTCAATGCAAGAGTTAAACATTTAGTTATTGTTATGGGATCTGACTTAGTTTGAACTCACCTGTGGGTTGATACGCCAATAAAAATTTCGTACATGATTTACCAAGATTACAGTCCAAGGCAACATGCATTTCATCTATGTGACAGTGAGAGTATGTGTAGCCCGCCCTTGTAAGATATCCATCAATTTAAAACAAATTATTCACATTAACATAATCAGTAGATAATTTGTTCTATTTGTTTTTTGTTCTCATATTCAATCCACGCGGTTCTTTTACTAACGTTACTTTGTCCTCTTTAGTTTTTCTACCTTAAGTTTGAACAATATCACAATATACTTCTATATTGTTTGTGGTGCGGTAATGTAGCATTTAAAACGTCAGGCTCTCAGTTGAGAGAACACGGGTTCGAAACCTCTTGCTGCCTTTTTGAAGGTTTGGCAATTTTGTTCATCCCACATTGCCACAGTTCATTCAGCTGTATAAATGAGTACCTGGCTATAGATAGAGATGGATATCGGAACAAATAGTCTTCGCGCAGCAATTGCAACATGGCTGAATGCTTCCTAGAGAAGTCAAGATGGTGTTGGAATGAAAAGGTCTGCCAGTGGGTGGAGGGTAAAGTGCTTTGAGCTGTCCTAAGGGCTGGATACCGTGCTATGTAAGAACTTACCTCTACCTTTTAACATAATGAACATATTACTGCATTGTAAGTTAGAGACACAGTGACATGGAACATTGTAAGCTAGAGACACAGTGACATGGAACATTGTAAGTTAGAGACACAGTGACATGGAACATTGTAAGTTAGAGACACAGTGACATGGAACATTGTAAGCTAGAGACACAGTGACATGGAACATTGTAAGCTAGAGACACAGTGACATGGAACATTGTAAGCTAGAGACACAGTGACATGGAACATTGTAAGCTAGAGACACAGTGACATGGAACATTGTAAGCTAGAGACACAGTGACATGGAACATTGTAAGCTAGAGACACAGTGACATGGAACATTGTAAGCTAGAGACTCAGTGACATGGAACATTGTAAGCTAGAGACACAGTGACATGGAACATTATCATAACACACCTGTGCAGGATGGTTTGTAAATGAGATATAGGCAGCGTGGTGATATCACAAGTAATAGAAGTGTTGTTGAACAGAATATGTGCTGGACAGAAATGCTGGTTGACAAGGAATGTCTAGATGCATCAGGTCACGTGAGAACAGATGCTAGTCTCATTGGAAATAGCATCACTGTACTAAATGGGACGAACTAATATCATTTTATTACTAAGATCTTGTTGCATTTGAGGCATTGCCTGGTGGAGCAAACACCCTAATAGTATTTATTGTTATGGCTAGATCCATAATATCATTTTACTGTGTGTGTGTATGGTGTGCGTGTGTGCGTGCATGTTTGTATGATGTGGTGTGCACTGTGTGCATGTTGTGTGTCTATGCAGGCGTGCACGTAAGAGCATGTGTGTTTGTATGTGTTATGTGCATAAAATTAATTATATCTCTTACTGCTATAGTGATCTGTGAAATTGCTACTGCATGTGTGTGTGTGCGTGCGTGCGTATATGCATGCATGCATGCATAATACATACATATACACAAATTAGTATTTTGTTTTATTATAAAATAGTTATTCATAATTTTACATTGACTAAACTTTACTAAACATGACTTTAAAACTGCCTGTTGTAAGCATACAATTTTGCATGATGAGAATAAACATCACAAAATCTGGTTGGTGACTGCAACCTTTCCCTGGCTACCCAGGTTGGCTGGCTGTCACCACCAGGGCTATGACATCATCAGGGCTCAGTGTTGACAGGACAGTGATAGGCTGACTTGGGAAGCAGGTGTGGCCTACATCACCCGGGATCACCAAGTCTGGCTACTCACTGGCAGCTTGTGGGTACGTGTACCCTGGGCTTTCTCAGCTGCTGGGCCAACTCTCTGGAATTCAATCCCAGTTAGTATCAGATCAGTGCGAAACATAAAAATTAATAACAGTTTGACATCATCTGAAGACTCTTTTTAGCCGTGTTTACTCTCCTTAGCTTCCTGGTGTGTTCATACATCTATTGATGACTAACATAGCATGCACAGTGTATCCCCTGGTATGTGACAAGCGAGGTGGGCCACCTCGCTGTTCATATACCACCTCACTCAATATAAAAGATAACATATAAAAGCACACAAAAGTACACTTATTTCCCCAAATGGGGTCCCCAACTGCTGACACCATCTGTCCCCCTCTAACTTCAATGTAAAGAGTTCAAACACCCTCCAAAATGCACCAGGATGCACCATTTTGAAACTAGTGTTAAAAAAGTTTTAAAAAATAAGGGTGCTCGCTATGGCCACCCCTGGTGGGGTTTCAGAGGATGTAGGCCTGGTAAAAGTGGTCATATTATTATATTATCTCTAAAAATAGAATTGGGTGTTTACAATAAAAAATAAAATAAAAAATAAATTAATTAAAATACATTACATTAGTGAATTATTACAATACGGGCATTGCATTACATTATTACAACACAGGCACCTACGTATGTGCGGTAGCATGGAATGGTCTTGTCAGTGTGACGGCCATTGAACGAGACAAGGTGTAGATCGAGACAAGGTGTAGATCGCTTCTGAAGTGGAAGTTTTCTGTGTAATAGTTCCCACAGTGTCCTGGGCTGACAGCTGTAGCCCCAGTGCAGATGAAACAGTGTGTTTGGCCCCAGGCCTATGGGTACCAGTGTATCACCCACAAACTCTGGAGCGTTTCTGCCTCATGAGATTCTTTCAAAGGCATCAATACTTTTTAATTGCACAATTCATCTTTGATCCCACCTCAGTGCATTGCACCATACACTTAAGAATCGGATTTCCCTTTTGAGATAACCCCCAAATATCCATGCAATTACTTATTTAGTTTTGGCATAGTCTTGTACACTTATGAACAAGATTTCTCTTTTGAGGTCTCCCCCACAAATATCCCTGTGTGCTGTTTAATTTACATATTTAGCTTTGGCATTGGCTCTGTCATTCATAATCTTCCAGGCAATCCCTCAAGGCCTGTGTCCAAGTCCAACCTGCCTACTTGACCATTAGTGGCCACACAGGCTAATAAACAGATGATTTAAGACCTGGAAGTCCAGCTCTAGGGGATTTCCTTCTCAACCATGTGTGGTCACTAGTACATCTTTCATAAACTGACCAGTCTTGGTGTTAACCACTCCCTGGGATTGGTGCCAGGGAAGGAATCCTCAGCGTCATGTCCACTAGTTGTTTGGTGAAAAGAAAACTCATAATTTTAAATGAACTGTAATGTTCACAATTACCACATTATGCAAAGCGACCATGTTATGCAAATTAATTGCATGTTTATTAAATTAATTTGGGACACATAAAACTTCAAAAAGACACATAATTATGCCTCTGATGTGCTCGAAGGACACATGTATGTTTTTTTTAGATTTATCCCTGTAATAGTAGCTGCCTTTTAATAGAACTTTTTACAGGATCTGATAGGCACATAACCCACTAAAAGTCAGTGTCTGCATAATGTGTTGATTCGGGAATAGAGTTTGTTTAATTTATTTTGGCTGCATGGATAAAATTGAAATCAAGATGAAATTGTATCATCGAAGCATCTTTTGCTGTGAAAGGATCAGTCATTTCACCAGATTTTTTAAGCCAGATTCAGTCGTCGGTGATTTCTGAAATCTTTCAAGCTGTTTTTGTTCCATAGGAAAGCTTTCGCTATTCCCACGGTAAAGCATTGTCCATATTTCTACACCGTCTTTAATGATAATGTAATCCCTGTAATGTATGTGAGGAGGATTCTATCTATCTTCCGGCTTCTGTATCATATAGCCCATAGCAAAAACTTACAGCAATTTCTTTTTGCTGGGAATGGAACCGTTGCCTTTACAGTTGTGTATAATTGTATAATTGAGAGTTGGGACCTCTGTTTGAACTTTACCAGCAAGATATTCTGTAAAGGCCGATAGCGGACTGTCACAATACTACAGTTATCTGTGTCCATCCGTGCGTCTAGATAACTATGGTGTGGCTGGAATCAAGTTACTATATCATACCTGCTGTTTTCTTTGCTAACAATCATCTCTTATTGATAGATCTCTGCTTGTTTGATGGGTCATGTGATTGTGTGGTGGCTGTGTGACATTATTCGGGGGGGGGGGTAACATTGTTGCTAAGCAAGAGAAAATGTCATCATGACAAGTTGCAGAATCGCTGTTGTCATAGCAATGTGGTCCCACTACAAACAAGTTGTCAGCCTCAAGAAGAACTGGTGCAAAAAATAGGCAATTTGAGAAAACAACAAAAAGCTATTATGTTGTCTCATAATAAGTGGCAAGACTCGATGATTATAAGAAATATTTAGTTGCGCATGTATTGTTATTGAAAAGGAATTTTGTTTCACTATGTGTATATTTTCCAGACAACAAATACATATTTTGTCAGTTGTGATAAGAAGTCGGGATAGTATTAGTGTTTTCTCAACTTTAAAAAAATGTAAATGTCTTTGAAAATATAAAAATTGTATTAATTATGTCTAATAACTTTATTCAAAGACATTGTAATAGTGACATGTTGGTATTGAAGCAGTTGTTACTGAAACCAAGCACAGTGAATGATAGTGGATGTAAATCTAGATATAGATCATAATTATTGCAAGTCTCATCTTGGCTCTATGGGTGTAATGCCCTAGTGGTCAGGCAAGACACCAGGAAATACCTTGTCTTAGACTGATTAGCCCTGTATTTGTCCACTGTGGTCAAGAGTGTAAGCTGAAACAGCAGCAGGGGTCAGTGGAAGGGGAGAAAGCTTCTGATTGTGGCATAATTTGTGTTGTTGCAGCGGTGCCTATTGTCTAATAATAAGTGGCTACAGTTCATTAATAATCTCCTACTGAATACTCTGTGTTTGTGCATGTGTGTGTGCATGCGTGTGTGTGTGCGTGTGTGCGTGCATGCATGCATGCGTGTGTGCATGCGTGTGTGCATCCACAAGGGCGTGCGTGCACAGGTGCATGCGTGCATGCACATGTACATGTGTTCGTGCACAGACCCCTGTGTGCATGCACAGATGCATGCGTGCACAAGTGTGTCCGTGCGTGCATGCATGCACAGGTGCGTGCGTGCACAGGTGCAAATATTTTTTACCCTCCTGTCCATAATTTGATCAAAAATAAACCTTGTTGAGCAAGATTTGGCTAAAAAGTCAAAACAGGAGAGAAAGTCATAACAGGAGAGAAAGTCGTAACAGGAGAGAAAGTCATAACAGGAGAGAAAGTCATAACAGGAGAGAAAGTCATAGCAGGATAGATAGTTGTAACAGGAGAGAAAGTCACAACTTGAGAGAAAGTCATAAAAGGAGAGAAAGTCATAACAGTAATAGGTGGGGAGACTAGATGTGTGATTAATTCATGGACACAAGTTTCAATTGATGTTCATTCTATTTATATCAGTGAAAATTTGCCATCCTAAATAAAAACCACCATGTGTTTTTGATATAGATTATAAATTAACCCAGTTTTCTAGCCCTGCCCCATATTGCAGACAGCTGGATTTCATTATGTCAACAAACTCTGGCTTAATCTTATAAGCAACACCATCATCCTCACTTGGTCAACAGAATTCCTGTTGCTATATTTTGTAGGACATAAACAACCTTCGACCTTTGCATGGCTTGTTCAGAGCATTATTTTGTTTCTCTGTGATAAATTTATAACAAGACAAGACAAGAAGGGGTTTATTCCTGACTAACGTGAAAGAAAAGTATACACATAATCAAAGAGGCTGTCATTAAGAAATTGACGTTGTCGCTAGGATGTTAGTTAGTTAATAGTAGTTAATATGACATACTCATAGTTAATAATAGTTAACATGCCATATAATTTAATGATGTATTAGTGCCAAACATACACATAAATGCAACAAATAAAATTAAGATACTAAATTTAGATGATGTCATTACACAATCTTGTAAGATAACTATAATTATAACTGCTTGTGTATCATAGTTCTGCAAAACATTGCATAAATTATTTAAAATAATAAATTGGCCCATTTAGTAATGTAGGAACCATGATTTTATTGTGGAAATAGCTTCGGAGGCGATATATTTTCTTTCGGGATTTGACCTAGTTGCAAGCAAGGTTCATATGTTGTATGCAACCATTCTTTGCAGCATGGTGAAATAACAAACGGGCGTGAACTTTGTTCAGATAACTTAGCCTATAAATTCTTCTTCTTCTCCTGGATAACCTTCACACATGTGGCTGCATATTTATAAATATATATTTACAAAACAAAGTCTCCCTTGTTTGGATATCCCAGAAAGTGTACAAAAAACAACAGCATCCTTCCTTCACTTCTTGGCACGGTGCCAGTTGGCGCAGTGCCAAGTAAATATTACCACTGCCCACATTGTCAACGGTGAGACTATCAGGGCATTAAAAACTTGGCCAGAGTCCAGGACATCTTTGGGGGGGTCATGTCATTGGGATGTTTAGGGTGTGTACGTTGTTGACAGTTTGGTTGCTGTTGTGCATCTGTTATGTTTTATCACCGTAGGGATCACATGTAAAATGTCAACGTTCAGACCCCAGGTAAATTGATTCACGACTTGTTGGAACAGTTGATCACATATTTTTCTGTCAGTGCCCCTGTAAATGATACATGCATACATAAAATTTTTGCGGTGTCACTAGCCCTATTCTGTGACCGATCTACATATTATTTTAGGACCATTTCAACCTGTCGCGGTTGTCGGTGCTAATGTGTGGTTTTTACAACTGACTATGCATATGTTTGCACCTCCTTTGTGCTGGAGACAACACGTTGTGATAGTGGCATGTCTGTTTAGCATGCAGTGTAGACATTGGATAGCTGGCCCATGGAGACATAGGTAGCTGAGCTAGTTGGCTGTGTTCTGTCACGTATGCATGCCGCATATATCTACTGCACTCGGATACCTGGAGCTCTTCTGTCGAGTGGAGATAGCATTATAAGGGTTTCCTGTGGTTGAGCACACTTACCAAGTGGGGACAGATTACTATTTTTGATTTGTCCACCAGTACCCACACATTATCAGCCATGAAATTGTGGTCTGTGCAGTGAATGGCTGAACTGTTTTCATGGCTGAACTGTTTTCATGGCTGAACTGTTTTCATGGCTGAACTGTTTTCATGGCTGAACTGTGGTGTTTGATGCATGAAGTGATTTTTCATGCCCTGTCATTAGCGCTGTCAGAAGACTGCAATTAGCAGTGCCTGCCAAAGGTGTGTTAATACAAATGATTGTATTGTGAGTGCCTATATTTGAAATTGCCTTAGAGTTCTAGGTGGTTCAGTTTTATGGCAACAATGTTTAAATGTGGGTTTTGAACATTTTATGTATTACTAAATTTTAAAATAATTATAAAGTAAATATTCTATGATGGCATGGAAATGTTAATGTGGTAGGAAAACAGTGGTTTGTTCCCACTGGTTTAGAGACAACATAGGAGAGTTATTGGTTCACATAAATTCCACAAGAAGTGCGCATTCATCAGTGTCTTGGGCCGAGAGTGCAGCTTGTTAACAACACCAAACATTACAAATAACAACTTGAAATAATAAAGTAACATGTTTGCCATATTATGTCTGTCTATCTGCTGCCCTCAAACAAGTAGTCAGTCAGTACACACAAACCACACCAAGTACTCGTGGACCACAAAACAAGTAGTCAGTCAGTACACACAAACCACACCAAGTACTCGTGGACCACACAAAGTACTTGACCATATTTTGCCCAGAACTTCTTTTGTACCAATCTCTAATTGTTGTTCCTAGGGTAAACTTGGAATGGCTCGGCCGACGAGCTTTCTCGTGTGCAGGGCCCACCCTCTGGAACTCTCTTCCAATAGGGCTAAGAACGCAACGCGATTCTAAACATTTTAAGAGGGACTTGAAAACCTTCCTCTTTAATCAAGCTTTTTCGTAATTTTGTGTGTGTATGTACATGTATAATGTGTGTACGTATGTATGGATGTATATGTATATATGTATATGTGTATGTATGTATATGTGCATATGTGTATATGTATGTATGTATGTGTGTGTATGTATGTATGTATGTATATATATATATATATATATATATATATATATATATATATATATGTGTGTGTGTATGTATGTATGTGCTGTATGTACTGTAATAATTATATTCACTAATGTAATATATTTTATTAATTAATTAATTTATTTATTTATTTATTTTATTTATTGTAAACACCCCTGATTCTATTTTTAGAGATATACGGTGTCTAAATAAACTTGATTTGATTTGATTAGTAACTCTTATAGGTGCACTAAGGTCCAAAACTCTTACTTTTATTTCCCTTCGAAAGATGAGTCAGTTGGATATGGATATCAGTATTGCAACATTGTGCAATCTGACCTATTATGAGATACAATACAATATCACCTGTTGAAAAAAATAACACAAAGGCTCCCCAGTGTCACTGTGACATATGAAATGGGGCGTTGACAATCCCATTCTGTGGTTCATCTATGTAAATGAACCAGTTGTAGAGCTGAATTGTGGTCCACATTATGACGGCCATCACTGACTTCATTGATCGACACATGCACCTTTGCGTTCTCTCGTATAGAGACCGGAAGTCTGAAATCTGTCATAAAATGTCATTACTCTATGGTTGAGAACACTCACTGACTGAGCATGGAATGATGTGTACTAAATATCAGATGGTCACCTGCCATATCGTAAGGATTTTCATAAGCAGTACAATGTCATATTTACTTTTAGGAGGTATGTGGCCATATCCCGTTTTTATACAGATTTGTGTAAGATGGAAAATTTTTGATAAAGCACGTATTTTCTTGTTTTATCCCACACATATAAATCAAATAACAAACTTATAGTGGTCGAAGCACAATTACTTTGATGTTGGGCAGATTTGTGGCGAAACCTAGTAGATTTCATTTGATGTTGTTATTTTGTAAACAGATAGGTGGCGACACTTGATTGTAATAGGATTGCTATAAAGTATAAGCCAATTAACCAATACAACATGTTATACGGCTTTATACAGAATTTCAAGTTAAACATATGGATTGTAACCCAAAAAAAGTTGCAGGTCTGAAATAGCAGCACAACAGGTCACTGGATCATTCAGAATGACATTGGGCATTGTAGCACTACACAGTTGGTGTCTGTATACACTTTTTTTTAATTTTTACTTCATGTTTTTTATGTAAAGCGCATTGAGCTGTTATATATAAATAAATAAATTTATTTTTGTGCTGCAGTAGAGAAGAACAAGGCCCTGTTCCAGCCGTTGATGAAACGGACGAATTCACTGGACACCATCGCAAGCAGCTGGTACTTGAAGTGTGAGTGGCCGGGATTGACGTCAGAGAAAGCCACCCAGGTGAGTGGTGATACAGTGATAATAATATTTAATAGTAAAATATAATTCTTATACAGCACAATATCCTTAAAAAGCTCAAAGGGCTTGACATATTTAATGAATGATATATAATAATATGTAAAATAAATGTCTAGGAAATGAATCTGAAATAAGAGAAGCAAAATGTGCAATTTAAAGAGGGAACAATCATCTTTAAGCTAAACCAAGATGTACATATCGACAAGACAGGCCCCAGGATTTTATTAAAACATGCTCCCCTGTTCCCAGGATTTTTGGCAAATTGCGAGCGATTTTACCTCCTCCTTGTGTTCAGAAATCTGTAGAAAAAACTATTCAATATTGATCATTACAAGTTGTGTTTATTTTGAAGAGTAGTAACTACTCCACATGCATGTATACATAGAAATAGGATATATGAATAAAATGTTGACATTTGATCACAATTTGCAAAGACAAAATAGTAAGTTTGTTAAAACTTTGAAAGTTATTCTGTCTTGCAACTGACATATGACAATGATCCCATGCTATAAGTTTAACCCTGTGCAACCCAGCGAAGAAAATGTAGCTATATGTGTTAGCTTTGCACCACTGAAAACATTATCAAATTCTGACGGTTATTTTTCAGGTTACACCATATTTATCATGACAAATATAGAAATAAAAAGTTTTGTGATAGCATGAATAAAACTGATGAAAATCAAGATTTCCGAAAGGGCAACACATGCACGTAACGAGCTGTTGTTGTTGCAAAATGTATCCGCTAGGGTGTGGCAAAATTTTGTAGCGTTTAGTTCAGTAGTTATTCACCAGGATTTTTTTTTAATACAGGGTCCTATATGCGGCTGCGGCCGTTGTGGGGTCTAATGGGTTAATAAAATTAGTGGACACATCGAATCCACTAAGTATTCAGGACATTGTAAAGCTGGGTTCTGTGCTGCTTCAAGCCGTGCCAGTTACACTATAAAACACATCCACAAGACACAATTATGCATGAAGTCAATGAGAATCAAATGATGATTAAGTCCAAAGCTGTGGCTGAAGAAGCCACTAAAGACAGGCTGATGTGAAATCAAAGTGCTGAAGGGGTAGAAACTGGACCGTAGTTCACTATTGACTTCATCCATGCTCCTATGGAGAACTGCAAATTAGTAGAAATAGCTGCTGTAACAAATTGCATTTGTGGTCCATCGATAGTTTGCCATGTTGAAGAAGGTCAGCGCTGTCAGGCAGCACTATGAAAATGATAGCGTGCAAGTATTACTGCCTGGCATTTAGATGGAGATTACTCAGCAGGGACAGTGTAGTCATAGATCTCTCTCAGTCCTACTCTACACAGGACACGGAGGATGCACCCTGGAGAGGACTGGCAGGGGCTGTTGTTGTCGGATTAGGACTTCAGGATTGTTTTAGTGGAATGATGAATCTGGAAATGTTGCCGGGGTTTGTAGTGTCCATTAGTGACTGTCATCGTGTGTCCAGCAGAAGTGGCAGCATCACCGCCATGTGTGTCCAGGTGGAAGTGGCAGCATCACCGCCATGTGTGTCCAGGTGGAAGTGGCAGTGTCACTGCCATGTGTGTCTAGGTGGAAGTGGCAGCGTCACTGCCATGTGTGTCCAGGTGGAAGTGGCAGCGTCACCGCCATGTGTGTCCAGGTGGAAGTGGCAGCGTCACCGCCATGTGTGTCCAGGTGGAAGTGGCAGTGTCACATCCATGTGTGTCCAGGTGGAAGTGGCAGCGTCACCACCATGTGTGTCCAGGTGGAAGTGGCAGCGTCACATCCATGTGTGTCCAGGTGGAAGTGGCAGCGTCACCGCCATGTGTGTCCAGGTGGAAGTGGCAGCGTCACCGCAATGTGTGTCCAGGTGGAAGTGGCAGTGTCACGTCCATGTGTGTCCAGGTGGAAGTGGCAGCGTCACCACCATGTGTGTCCAGGTGGAAGTGGCAGCGTCACATCCATGTGTGTCCAGGTGGAAGTGGCAGCGTCACATCCATGTGTGTCCAGGTGGAAGTGGCAGTGTCACATCCATGTGTGTCCAGGTGGAAGTGGCAGCGTCACATCCATGTGTGTCCAGGTGGAAGTGGCAGTGTCACCGCCATGTGTGTCCAGGTGGAAGTGGCAGCGTCACATCCATGTGTGTCCAGGTGGAAGTGGCAGCGTCACCGCCATGTGTGTCCAGGTGGAAGTGGCAGTGTCACCGCCATGTGTGTCCAGGTGGAAGTGGCAGCGTCACTGCCATGTGTGTCCAGGTGGAAGTGGCAGCGTCACCGCCATGTGTGTCCAGGTGGAAGTGGCAGCGTCACCGCCATGTGTGTCCAGGTGGAAGTGGCAGCGTCACCGCCATGTGTGTCCAGGTGGAAGTGGCAGTGTCACCGCCATGTGTGTCCAGGTGGAAGTGGCAGCGTCACTGCCATGTGTGTCTAGGTGGAAGTGGCAGCGTCACCGCCATGTGTGTCCAGGTGGAAGTGGCAGCGTCACCGCCATGTGTGGAAGTCGCAGTGTCACCGCCATGTGTGTCCAGGTGGTAGTGGCAGTGTCACTGCCATGTGTGTCCAGGTGGAAGTGGCAGTGTCACCGCCAGTGTCACTGCCATGTGTGTCCAGGTGGAAGTGGCAGTGTCACCGACATGTGTGTCCAGGTGGAAGTGGCAGTGTCACCGACATGTGTGTCCAGGTGGAAGTGGCAGTGTCACCGCCATGTGTGTCCAGGTGGAAGTGGCAGAGTCACCGCCATGTGTGTCCAGGTGGAAGTGGCAGTGTCACCGCCATGTGTGTCCAGGTGGAAGTGGCAGTGTCACCGCCATGTGTGTCCAGGTGGAAGTGGCAGTGTCACCGCCATGTGTGTCCAGGTGGAAGTGGCAGTGTCACCGCCATGTGTGTCCAGGTGGAAGTGGCAGTGTCACCGCCATGTGTGTCCAGGTGGAAGTGGCAGTGTCACCGCCATGTGTGTCCAGGTGGAAGTGGCAGTGTCACCCATGGCCAGTGTGTCCAGGTGGAAGTGGCAGTGTCACCGCCATGTGTGTCCAGGTGGAAGTGGCAGTGTCACCGCCATGTGTGTCCAGGTGGAAGTGGCAGTGTCACCGCCATGTGTGTCCAGGTGGAAGTGGCAGTGTCACCGCCATGTGTGTCCAGGTGGAAGTGGCAGTGTCACCGCCATGTGTGTCTAGGTGGAAGTGGCAGCGTCACCGACATGTGTGTCCAGGTGGAAGTGGCAGTGTCACTGCCATGTGTGTCCAGGTGGAAGTGGCAGCATCACCGACATGTGTGTCCAGGTGGAAGTGGCAGTGTCACCGCCATGTGTGTCCAGGTGGAAGTGGCAGTGTCACCGACATGTGTGTCCAGGTGGAAGTGGCAGTGTCACCGCCATGTGTGTCCAGGTGGAAGTGGCAGTGTCACCGCCATGTGTGTCCAGGTGGAAGTGGCAGTGTCACCGCCATGTGTGTCCAGGTGGAAGTGGCAGCGTCACCGCCATGTGTGTCCAGGTGGAAGTGGCAGCGTCACTGCCATGTGTGTCCAGGTGGAAGTGGCAGTGTCACCGCCATGTGTGTCCAGGTGGAAGTGGCAGTGTCACCGCCATGTTTGTCCAGGTGTTCACAGTAACTCAGAGAATGAGTTATATCCCCACCAGTATCATCAGTGTTTGTTTCACCACCACCTGGTGGTCGGTGTTTATTTCACTGCCACCTGGTGGTGACATGGTGTTTAGTTCACTGCCACCTGGTGGTCAGTGTTTGTTTCCTTGGCGGTCAGTGTTGTGGTGTTCCACTGGTTTTGGCCTCCTTGTACTGAGAGGGCTTGGTGGCCGAGATAATTCCTGACGCAGGAGCAGGGTTGCCACTGGCTGTGCTGATTAAAGATCTCCGTTTGATCTGGTAATTTCTGAGCGATTTGATTACAGTGGCTCTCAGGCAGGAGAAAACAGATTGATGTGTATGAACAGTGCATGGCTGGCAACATTTATTCTGCCAGGCCAGGCTTTGGCCAGGACATACTGCTGTGGGGTAGGATCATTAATCACTAGTATCAGGGCAGCTGCCTTGCTGTCTACTGGCCACATGGGTCAGTCCTGTCCTAAGGTCCTTTCTACTGTCCAGACCTGTGGGTCCTTTTGTTGTCCAGGTGGCTTTGATGGGCTATTTGCTATGCTACATTGTATTAAAATTTTGTATAATAAACTATTGATGCACTCATGTCCACAGTAAGACCTGTTCAACAGTGTTTACGTTTCACTGTGAAAGACTAAACGTTACTAAGACTTGGCTAAACAAAACAGAATGAGACACGCTAAAATGCGCAAAAAAATATATAAAATACAGTAGTTACTCTATAAAAATTGTCAAAAGATACATTAAAATAAGAATTAATATAAAACGTGATAATGAATGATAAATGAATGATAAGATATTAATAAATAAATAACTAGTATAATGTACACTTAGTAGACAATTAAAATAAAATATATTATGATAAAATAAATAAAACATGAGTGTAAAATATAAAACTAGATATTAACGCAAGCTTAAAACAGTGTCTTAAGATGTACTTCAAAGGTGTTCATGCTTACATATAATTATTGTATTATATGACTAGGAAGGTGGAAAGAGAACACGGAATAGGGATGCAGTAATTAGGAGATTGAGGGATACGGAGTGGTTATGAAAACAGGTAAAGTAAAGAATGTAAAACACAAGAAGTATATGGTTACGATCAAATTAAATGTGGTGGTGGAGTATGATCAATCGCCCCGGGAAACCAGGCCAGAATGCATTACACAGGGAAGTGATATAAGTACGCATTGCAGTCTAACTGTGCGTGGGTTAGCAGATGTTTTTGTAGAAGTTACCTGACATGACTGTCTTCGGTCACAGTTTCCATGTGACGCCTAGGAGCGATGATGTAGTTCTGTGGCGTATCGTCTAGCTGTCCCTGTTTGTTAGCTCGTGTTCATCAATTTCTTTCTGTCACAAAGATGTCTGTATTGCTCTTTGACATTCTAAGGTGGTCCACATTGATGATCGAATCCTGAGGAAAAATCTTACTTATTCCAGCCAATTTGATGCTTAGCAAATATATATTAAAAAATTCCAATTATAAAAACTTTGATGTGGGTGGGTGTGTCCACTTTAATAAAAAATATTTTTTCGCAATAATCGACTTTCCATTCACTGAATTGGCAGTGCACGCACAGTACCTTATTGTTTATTGTTTTTGGTATGGGTGCAGGAGAGGGGGGTTAATCCGGACCGTTTTTTATTATTGCCATATATTTATATTTACAAACCCTGTTAAATGATATTTTTGAAACATGATTTATGCAGATGATTTATACAGACTAAAGAGATAAATGATATTGGGTTAGGTGTTTCACATATTAGGATGGAAGTATTGTTGCCCTTGGGAGTACATGACTTCACACATGACTTCACACATGACCACAACACATGACTTCACACATGATTTCACACATGACCACAACACATGGCAAGCATTGGCCAGGCTAACTGGTTGTTAAGACGTGTTTAACGGTCCGTCCTCAATTCAGCTTTTTTTTTACTGATCTTGATTCAGATTCATTTCGTAAATAATCCAACCTATCTAGTATTGGCAACGTTGTGCTTGCTCGTTTGTGCAAATAATCCAACCTATCTAGTATTGGCAACATTGTGCTTGCTCGTTTGTGCAAATTTTTTATTTAGTTTCTGTGAAATCATCAGACAAACTGTGTGTCACATGACTTGGCTGAGTCAGAAATTGACCAGCTTCTTGTTAAGCAATAATAAATGCAAATTTGTAAATGTACAACATGTAACATTGAACTGTTGTGGATCATGTGATTTTGTTATAGACCTGCAGTGAGATTTTGATATCACTACCGTAAATTTCTGTGTATAATATGCATTTTTTCCCTTCATTTTTTACTTAAAAGTCTGGGTGCTTATTATTCATGGTGATAGGGCGAAACAAAATTGTCTCTGACCGGATATTATGGATAACGCTACTGGAACACTAGTACTATGACGCCAATGAGCGGGAAGCATACGCAAGCAGAAGCATCGCCGACCAGGAATGCATGCAGAAATGTGTGGATGGTGTTGGGTTAATACGCTCCAATATGTGTTGCTGCCTGAGCGCCAAGGACCACAATTGGTGTCCTTGAATCCCGTGAATGACCTGAATAGTCAATGCCACGCCCACGTGTCAGCCAGCCACTCCATGGTTAAAGTTGTGAATGCAGATAAAATGATTGTACCGTATGTATGTTTCTCAGTAGAAAGTGTGCATGTAACATATCAGAATAGAGCTTGGTATTAATTTAAAATTGAGAGTAGTAAAATGATGCAAAATAAGTTCTAACAAGCACAGATTTAATCAGTTGCGCAATGGTGAAGCTAAAATGCAAGTTACGTAGGGTTTACACGACTGATGAGGCGATATATCATCACGTGCGACGAGCTGGCGGCAATGCCGTAACTTGCGTGACATGTTTACAATTCTGAAATGGATTCAAGGATCATCACACAAACGAACTTTGATGAAATGACAGTGGTCAACCGTGAGTCGCATTTCAAGCAAACTATCAGAAGTGGGGATATCAAGGGTCAATGCGAAAAGTTGGGGTGTGTATTATACGTGGTAATATAGAAATTCCATCAGAATTTAGCAAAAGTCAGGGTGCGTATTATACATGGGGGCATATTATACATGGAAACTTATGGTAAGTAACTTCTAATATTGTGTGTTGTCAAAACAATTTAATTTGATTGAAATGAGAGACAAATTAGTGATGATTATATGAATCTTGTTCCAAAAAATTTCATAATTTTAATTGTTATGATATTCAAAGGCAAGCGAGTTGACATCAAATACTTTGTCCTTCGAACGTGACAATGAAAACAGCCGCGAACAGCAGTAGCGAAAGCTGTTAAAAACGATAGTGAAAGAAATGTCAACAGAAATGATAAATGTGTATTTTTGCAGACGGAGGAAGATTGGGAGGTGTCAACTGAACGTAGGAAGAGAGTGTCACACAAACGGTCATCGTCACTCGGCAACGGTGACAACAGCAAGGAGGTGAGTGATGGAAAACATTTAAAAATTGCATCAATAAAATATAGCCTTCTATCTTTATACAGTGACCATTTGGATTATTTTGTACATTTGTTTCTTCAATTGCATCACGTTGAAATAAATATTAAATTTTTAAAGCAAATAAATAAGCATTTGTCTATTTTTTAAGTATTTTTTATTAACTTATTTGTTGTGTTGATCTGTGACTAATATTAGAGAGAAGTTTCACAGGTAAAGTTTGTAGGTTTTCCATGTGGTATTTGTGGGAAGGTACACAGAAATGTAGTATTTGTTGGAAATTATACAGAAATGTGGTATTTGTGAGAAGGTATACAGAAATGTGGTATTTGTGAGAAGGTATGCAGAAATGTGGTATTTGTGAGAAGGTATGCAGAAATGTGGTATTTGTGAGAAGGTATACAGAAATGTGGTATTTGTGAGAAGGTATGCAGAAATGTGGTATTTGTGAGAAGGTATGCAGAAATGTGGTATTTGTGAGAAGGTATACAGAAATGTGGTATTTGTGAGAAGGTATGCAGAAATGTGGTATTTGTGAGAAGGTATACAGAAATGTGGTATTTGTGAGAAGGTATGCAGAAATGTGGTATTTGTGAGAAGGTATACAGAAATGTGGTATTTGTGAGAAGGTATGCAGAAATGAGTCATCAGTACAACACAGTTATATGTCATTATGTTATTAATCCAGCAAATATTATCGCTGATGTAGTTTATTCTGCCTTTGAAGACATAATGGGTAAGGGGCCAATCAAATTGATCGTAAACATGGCATGCCACGTGTTTGTCAGATGGCTGAAGTAACCTGATATCATAGACGACGACACGTTATAAATGCAGATTCAAGGGCCATTGTGGTGGCAAAATATTAGAAGTGGCCGTTGCGTTTTGTCAACAATACGTAAATGCCAGTGAAAAACATCACATTTCAAGCATGTTACATGTATCTATTGACATTTCTGTTATCAATTACAACTATGAAACGTTACCTAATTCAGTGTTTTATAAAAACTACAATATTTACAATGCTAAAATACGGCATATGAAATGAACATATCCGTGAGCAAAATCACAAGACTTCTGGAACGAACGGTAGAGGGGTTGTCTCAAAATGTTGGTGTCACTTTTGGATTTCTTTCTGCTAAGATCTATCTACCTGGTCCTGTAGTGGCTGTAATTCGTTCATGTTGACAAAAATAATTCGGGTAATCAGTGACACTGTCATACTTATATGTATGTCCCTTATTTGTTTGGGGGTTTCTAAAAATTTTATAAAATGACATTTTGTGAGTATTTTTCATATTTACAAAAATGTTTTAAAAATCATGAAACATCACAAAATAAATGGAAAACTATACGTTTTATTAATTTGGGGTATTATTTAGTATTTCAACTACAGTTTGTGAAGAAATGTTTGGTTTATCTTAAAAACGTTTACTGAAACTATCAAAGTAAGCATATGAATGACCACCCCAAACTACCTTAAAGTTAAACTAACACAACACTTGTTTCAATCTGCAGTTAATTTCTTACAATACCAGTAATTAGTTATATAAGTTGTATAACGTTTGTCTCTTTAAAATGAGTGTACAATGATTTTCATTGGCTAACCGAATGAATGTTATACAACAATCTGATGATGAAATAAAATATGCTACTTTTAGGACAAAATATTATATAGCGAATATTTTACTGCAATTTTCAACACATCAATAAATCTTAGAATTGAAGGTAAACTATTACGTTGTTCACTGGGTGATTTACTTGTCTGTTAGATTCCCATTTTATGCAATTTCTGACGATAAATATATACTTATTATTAGCAGAGCACTAAGTATAAGTATATATATATATATATATATATATATATATATATATATATATATATACTTAGTGTTAGCATAAGATATGTTATTAGTAGAATCTTGTACTAGACCATATCCTCTCCAGTTGCAGAAGATCAAAGCACGTCTTGCAAAAACGACGAAGGAAGGGAGCCGCACTGGCGTAGTGGTGGCACCACGGGCAAGTCCCATTCCCGCTAGCCATCTTGCCATCATTAGTAACCCCGTCACCACGACGACGCTCCACCGAAGCAAGGCCCTCCCCGTGCCTCACATTCCAAAGCCTGCTACCCGGGTCATTGGCAGTGTAGAAGGACTCAATCAGGTATTTCTAAGTCCCAAGATAATCTTGTTGGTGACAGTGATGATATTTTTATGTTGTGTCACTATCACCATCATCACCTTCATCATCATCATCACCACCATCACCATCATCACCACCATCTTCATTACCATCATCATCATCACTATCATCATCATTTCCCTTTGTTTTTTTGCCATATCATTAGTGATTGTTTATGTTACGTGACTGTGAACTTTGTATGTTGTATTTTTCAAGGAAGTTAAAATATCATCAAGCAACATGTACAAAATTGTGTACAATGTTACACGTGTTTGTCTTGCAAAGTGGGCATTTTATTATCAACATCCTGAAGTAACCTCATTGGTGGTAATGATAAAAATGTCCGTGTTGTGCAAAATAGAAATTTTAGAATTTATGTTTTATCTTGTCTGTCAGGTATGACATTTATGTTAATGTGCTGACAATAGTTTTATCAATGTGTTGACAATAGTTTTATCAATATGCTGACAATAGTTTTATCAATGTGCTGACAATAGTTTTATCGTGCCTATCATGTATGAGGTGTATGTAAACGTGTTGCTTGTGTTTCTGCAGGAGATTGAGAAATTAGTCCTGTCAACTACCTCAGCTACTGGAGACGAAGAAATAGGCTCCACCAGGGTGAGTACCCCTTACAAATCTCCCACGTTTGGAGGGTCTTGTAAATAGAATAAAAGTAAAATTGTCATAAGAGTAATGATTTACAAATGATTGATAGTACCGAAGTTAAAACGTGTGAATCCATTTAAAAGTGACCAAACAATGAATAATCACTTTGAAAAGAGTTCATATCATTATGTTGCAATGAATTTGATGTGTGCACTTTTCTGACTAGAAATTATGATTAAAATACCAAACACAATTTTTATAGAGTTTTATTTTTGTAGTAAAATTATGTTACTCTGAGTACATCAATTGCATGTCTTAGTTACATGATTTAGAAATTTATCAGAAACACAAAATCTTCTTATTTGGATTTGGTAATATATCACGTTGTCTTACGCATTTTAGACTCAGGAACCAACTCCTGATGGGCACCGTGCCCCGATTCTAGAACTACTACAAGGTGGCAGCACCAGTGGCAGCAGCAGCGGCACGCGGACCGTGGTGACGCAGACCCCCTCAGGCAGCAACAGTGGCGCCCCCGATGGTGGCGGAGACAGTGTCGGTCTTAGTGACATGAGGACAATGTTGGTCCGGGTGACAGTCGACAGCAGTGGTATGTCATTTGGTGTCAGGCGACAGTGACGCGTCATCTCATATATTTGAAATCTGTAATCCATTTGGCTTACTGCTGGCATTTGTAATGAATAAACGAGAATAAATAAACTCATCATAAGTGTCAAGTTGTGTTTGATATACCAATCAAAGTGGGTTATGTTTTCTTGTTTTTTACTAAAGTGAAACAAAGCCAATTGTAATGGACAGCAGAGTAAGACACGGTGTTAAAGTCTGCCTGCTAAATCAGATCTCTAACCCATTTATTTGTGAAATCTCTGGTGTCTGCTATTCTACCAAGGGATCATTAATCTCCTGATGGCGATTATGTTCCTGTTTGCTTGTTAATACACCAGTATTATACTTTGCAAACAGTTTATTATAGAAGCCAATTTATATTGTGATTTTGCCAATCTAACTTTAAATTCCCCAATTAAAAGTTACTTTTGTTATGAAATAATTCAAACAAAGTTACATAGAATTAATTATTTGAATAGTTATTAGTTTCCTGTATAAAAGATCTGCTTATTAACAGGGCACAGTAAATAAATAATTAGGGCCGATATTTGTCATGTTGCTCCCCAAATCCTCTGTTTATTGTTTATTTATGGTTTATTTATTGTTTGCTCCGCAGAAAGCAACAGCAGCAGTCGCTCCCAGTCGGAGAGTCCGTCCTTTCCCATCATTCCCGGTCAGATGGACAACTCCCGGCCCTCCTCCAGTCGCTCCGAGTCCCGCGAGAGCAAGGAAGACAGGACAGAGAAGGGTAAGGGAAGATCTCAAAACGTTGCGAGCCCAATGCAACATTCTAAAGCAACGAGTAGTAGTCGAGTACATAAAACACATTATTTATTATATGGGCTCATAACCAACATTATACAGCATGCGCCATTTGAATTAATTGTTCAGCATCTATTTATACCTGTGCGATACCAGCATTTATTGCATTGAGCATTATGGCGTGCAGGACAGCTTTATCATAACAATGAACTAAGTGATAACACACAGAGTCGCTTTCATGAGGCAACAGCAGTTTTGTTGTACAACAACGGCAGCATAACCATATTATTTAGTGTTACTTTTGGGTTTACGTTGTGATGTACAGAGTGTGTTGGTTTGTCTTTCAGACTGTGACTCTCTGTTGTTTGTACGGGAGCCGCCTGATGGATGCGACAAAGTCATCGTAGAAGAACCAAGGTAGATGTCACTTTATCGGATCAATGAATGGTTGGGTTCTGAATGTTGTAGATATATATAATGAATCATGATTTTCTTCTAACTGCGGCTATTTATTTACTTACTCAACGTTACTTACTCAACGTTACTTACTCAAAGGCTGCCGTAAATAAATCAGTACTTGTAGTCAGTGCCACTAGAAAAAACCTTTATAAGAAATCTTTTACTCGCTCTGCTATCATAAATCTTAAATTGTCGTGTTAATTGAGCTGTTTCTAATATTTTTAAGTGAAAAGTTTCTAGTATGTTTGTTTTGTTTGAATTGTTTTTAGTAATGTCTTAGTTGAACTGTTTCTGTTGCGTGTGTGTGTATGTGATGTGTGGTTTTACCAATTTTGTTACTGTCAGTGCAATGTATACCTAAAGAAATTTTTTTATGTATTTTTAAAGCGAAACAAAAAACAAAAGTAATGGTTTTCGGCCTACGCACTCTTTTACGTACTGGCTTCCTAGGAAAACCTTGTTGAACTCACATCTTAATTAACGTCACGAGTGCAGTATCCTGGCAACATTCACCCGCCAAATGTAAATATATTCGTATACACGTATTCCTTTTCTTGCCAATAGAATATTTGCATCCAAACTCAACTTATGTAACATATTTTGGCTTTTGTTTACTAAACTAGTCTTCTTTCTGGCAAAATAACACATTTGTTTGAGACTTTGCAATGGTCCTGTGTATGCCAGCCTCCTTTAACCATTTCAGCAAGACAGGCTGAATTTCCAGCCGCGCGGTGTGACGCTACAGTATGACAGGCCAAATTTTGGGCATTGGCTACATTCACCATTTAAATCGCTTTTATTTATAATTATCCACTACATGGAGCCACTTGTTATATACGGTTGTCATGGCAAATGAATTAGCTTTTCAGTAGCTGCAATCATTTATTATCGCTCAATATTATTTTTCGGAGATTTTTGCGGTTTTTATTGATGGATAGTTAAAATCTACGATGGCCGCAATGGCGGACGGCATTACTTCAACTGGCGATTTATCGCCATATGTTTTGGACAGATTATTTGATAGTTTTCGCGATGAATCTTTGTTGGATGTTGACGATCGAAACGATGATGTTAGCAAAACATTGGTGTACCACTGTGTTCGGCAACTGCAAAAACATTGAAATTGTGGTGGCCATCTTAGATTGCTGGTTACCATGAAGATGAAATGCGCATTGGCTTATTGGTCATGCTGGCTAACATGTCATCCTAGGTCATTCTGTGAAATGACCAGAATCTTCAACTCTTAGAACACATTCTGAATAAACCACTGGCGTGATATTCTTAATTTTAGTGGCACGTGGCTATTTTTACTTATCTCTGTTAGGTGCATAGCCCCAAAACCATGACTTTTGTTTCGCTTTAAATGGACAATAAAGTTCTTGAATCTGGAAGAAAATTGTGATTCACATATTATCTACCAACTTGACGAACATTATTATCTACCAACTTGGTGAGCATTATTATCTACCAACTTGAGGAACATTATTATCTAACAACGATGAACATTATTATCTAAAAACTTGATGAACATTTTCACAAATGTAGCAGATAAAATTTGACATACCATAAAATGTAACTTAATGATGCACTTTAAAAGGAATCAACTGTGATTTGATTATTTATTGTTGTGGTCATAAAACGGGCTTTTTTATTTAAAACGGCAAAAATGCGTATTTTTTAGAAAATTGAGGAGCGAAAGATCATGATAGTAACATACTAATAAATGTCGATATGTCCTACAAATCAATCGCCACTCGAACTAAAAAAGAAAGATGTCATCGATCGGCAGGGAAAACCTTTTTATAAGTAACATACAGTAAATATACTACTGCAAGAGAAATTAAAACATGAAGTACGCTCCATTTAATTAAATGCAGCCATTATTATTTTGTCTCTTAAGACATTGTTTCTCCATTTTGTCACAGGATGGCGCTGGAGTGCGACCCGTTCGTCTTCTGCCCAATCAAGCCGGAGAAATGTCACATCCCCAGCAATGAGTCTGCCTTTAGAACCTGCCCGCTCTACGACAAATACGTGACGCAGTCGATGGAAATGGCACTGAAGGCGTCATCTAGTGGCAAACCTGGCAGCAGTCCGCCTGCATTGGAAATTCAGTAGTTGTCTTTCAGGATGTTTCGAGTGACGTTTTGCTGACAGCGTTTTGGGACGGCGATCGAGACTTCAGCGAGCATATTGATTGATCTGTGGACGTTTCACACAGGGTCTCTCTGAGACGAACGGTCGTGGTTGTGGTTCAACCGGGCATTGAAGATGTGAACATTTAGTATCGGGATGGACAAAACCTCTCCTACTCACTCTGTCACAGATCATTCGAAACGGAAAATCAACCGAAGAAACTAAATTTTCCGTCCGATTAAGAAATTTCATGCCATATACAGGGTAGCACTGTGTGCTTATTGGCAGTTACTTCAAGCTGCTGAAATATTGAAAGCCTGCTGTGTGGGTTTATGCACGTTTCTAAGCGCAGATGTTTTGGTGATGGCTAATCGCCATTCATCTCTGACATTCAGAATATGTCCAGACCGATTCATTTTGTCACCCTGCTTGCAGATAAATACAGAGCATTGCTTTACCTGTCGTCATGACATTAACATCAGTAATATGTTACTGCCGATCTCTTTGTTATGGCGATGTTAAAAATTATCCGTCGCTACTTCTAGTGTCTTTTATGCGCCCATTCCTGGGAAGAGAGTTCCGTATACACACATCCATAAGTATGCTCTGGTTTACTGCAGGTCATCAGAAACCAAACGGCTATCTCGTTTACTTCAATTATTATTCACTGTGATTTGTTAGATTTGTGAACTATGTCATGGTTGATCCAGGAGTCGCTGTGGCTGGGCGCACGTATGTCTCGGCATGTACAAAATATTTGGTGCTTTCCTGATCTCCTACAACCCTTAATTGCTCAAAAACGGGTCAGAATGGTATTTGTTGCAGTTTGTCCTGTTTGGTTTCCATGGCAATTATGTAGAAGCAAATATAATCCCATAACATTTCATCAGTTGTGAACTACCTTCGTGGACTTTGTAATAGCTATGATTCGTTGGTGAAGTAAAACTCTCAAAGAAGTAAATGCATGAATGTATGTCTGCGTTATTTGAAAAAGAGTTGCTCATTGCGCTTTGAAAAATTCTACGATGATGTTGTGGTTGCCATGGAAACTCGCCTGTATGTTTGCATATTCACAAGCAGCTATGTGGTTTCATTGAACCATGAAGGTCAGTCAAGTGTGACGATGAGTAGCCATATCAGAGGGTGCCCACTATGGAGAGTGTACGGAGAAGAATTGCCTGGTTAAAATTTATTAATTTCTGTGCTGCCGTTCATCTTTCTTCAGTCGAGTCCCACATTCTGACTGGACATTATAATTCTGCTTCTCCGCTGGAAATATACATTTAATGTTTTGTGTACAGTTTCTCTTCATTAACATTATCCTTGGTGTCATATCAGCTACAGTTCCGTGGTAGTATAATTAATTTCTCGCCATCGAAGCATAGATGTGCAGGCTTCTTTCAATGGCAATACACCAGAAAATGCAAGTGGGTAGATCTTGCAAATCTTTGACTATTCATGAATGTTGTTATTGACCTAATGAATTTTTTTTGTTACAGTGTTGTTGGATTCATTGTCAGTTATACCTATCGCTTTATTTAACTACCGTTAATTCATAACATCATGTTATTTTGTCCCCAAAAATGCCAACAATCTTACAGTTGATCTGCTCACCCACATCACTTGCTAAAAATCCTTGCTAAAAGCCAATATTAACAGTAGCATAAAGCTGTCCAGGGTGGACGAGATTTGTTAGTGTTTATATTTTGACCACAGTTGTTAACATGTTTGTTTATAAAAATTGGTGTGATGTTAACATCTTCCGTTTGTTGCTGCTGATGTCCAGTCGTATGGTTTGTTTATTTGAGAGCCAAGTCTTCGGGGCCAACTTGTTAGGTTGAGATTGCGTTAAGTCGCTGCGTTATAAATGCATGTACATAGTGTGTCTGCCTGCTTGGCTGTGCTTGGTCGCGCCGTTTCTTTTAGAGTCGTGATTTGCTTTTCCGGAGCTGTTTTGTCATTTGTGATATATTTAGTTGCTACATCGTGCCACCGTTACCAAGCTGCTTTCTTATTTTTCAGTTCCTTAGACGGGCCTTTTTTATTTCGACCGGAGCTGTTAAATTAACATGTACCTTTTCGCACAGGTATTTTCTATGTCGGTAGGTAATGCGTAAATGTATGTACGACTTTTGTTAGTCTAAGTTTGTTATCGTTTGTTTCAATACCTTTCAGTTGCACCCTCAGAAATTAACGAGACTGCAAGTAGATCTTTTTAAGTGTTTCCTATTCTTGTTTTCGCTGTGGTTTCCATCACGTTTCCTTTCTCTCCTGTATTTGTATATCTATGTATTCTATGTGGGTTTCCGGAGACACAAGGGCACTGCAGTTTTCTATTGTATTTTCATAAAGATGCCCATGCTGATGGTGGTCTGGGGACCCACTCTGTGGTGACTTGGCGACCCACTCTGTGGTGGCCTGGGGACCTACTCTGTGGTGGCCTGGGGACCCACTCTGTGGTGGCCTGGGGACCAACTCAGTGGTGGCCTGGGGACCTACTCTGTGGTGACTTGGGGACCCACTCTGTGGTGGCCTGGGGACCTACTCTGTGGTGGCCTGGGGACCCACTCTGTGGTGGCCTGGGGACCCACTCAGTGGTGGCCTGGGGACCCACTCTGTGGTGGTCTGGGGACCCACTCTGTGGTGGTCTGGGGATCCACTCTGTGGTGGTCTGGGGATCCACTCTGTGGTGGTCTGGGGACCCACTCTGTGGTGGTCTGGGGACCGCGGATGTGTCAGCAAGAGGAGTATTATGAAAGAGAAGTCTTAAGAAAGTTCCGTGGTAATCAGGAAGATTATGAAGGGAGGAAAATAGTATGTAGTTGATATAATAGTAGGATTGGTTGTCTATTTTCTAGTACGCTTGGCTGCTGTCTCATAAGCGTAAGTTCCAAGTTAGCGAAACAACATTGTGTTGTTCTCAGGGCTAAAGTCACTTGGTGTGCCTGTTTGGTTGACTGTGGGGACATTAGTTTGCGACATTGGTGCGACACGTGCCATAGAGACCGGTGGCGCCGTTGCCATGCGATGGGAAGGGCATTGAGTAGATATAAATAAAATTGTGCTTACGTATTTTCTAATACTTGCGACACTATTGAACAAGGCAGCAACCTGTGGTGCAAATGTTCTTTTGAATCTTTTTGTTTCTTATTTCTCTGCTGCTGTCATGTCTCGTTTATCCGTCTGTTATCCTCTGTAAATTGCTTCATTAATTCATGTTTCTACACAACGTTTTTGGGGAACCAACTGGTCGAATAACATTGTAATATGATTCACTTTACAATTTTGTTTTAGACCACTCAAAGCTTGTCAGACCCACTAAATCAGACAGTTACCGGTCTCGTTGATTGCATTTGCATAACGGCTACATTGCTTGTTCTTTGTTCAAGGTCCTGTCAGTTAACCGAGATCTGTAAAATAATAAAGCATCATAAATCTCACAGTACATTACACAGTTATTACCGATAGTTATAGCTTGGGCAATAAGCGGATGTCTCACCAATGCTTCATTAATCCGGCCAAAATCCTTGGGTGTGCGGATAATCGAGACATGACAGTACTTGTATGAGTCGATACGGTGGCTGGTGGGTTGAGAAGACTCGCCAGGGATGATGTTCGTTTGAGACGATTTGTGTACATTTGTAAATTGTGTTGAACTCATGTTGTTGATGAACTAGAGCTATCTTATAATTTTGTATGTAGAGTTTTATTATTAACTTATTTACTTCTGTAGCTGGTGAAGCCACCGCACGACATGCACATTGCGTGCGAAGCAGCTGTGTAGGTCGCACATCATTTGTACAGTCATTTAGTCACTTTGTTGTTGTTATTGTGTTTTTCTGCCACCAACACGGTTGAACACACACCCTCCTGGTGCAAGGTATTCAGTTGCTCTTGTGGCAAGCTGGTTGAGTTGCTCCTGTCGTGAGCTGGTTGAGTTGCTCCTGTTGTGAGCTGGTTGAATTGCTCCAGGCAGGATTAGGTTGAGTTGTCCTGCCATGAATGAGCAGGTTGCATTGCTCCTGGGGTGAATGAGTTGAGTTGCTCCAGGCATGAGCAGGTTGAGTTGCTCCTGGTACTAACAGGCAGAGTTTCTCTGGTGTCATTGATAGATTGGTAGTTTGACGTTGCAAGTGATCTTTGAAAAATAAACATATTTTTATTATATACTTGACCACTGTGACATCATTGCTTGTCTAATTAGTAAACTGTATGAAGAAGAGAAGTTAATCCATGTTTGATATCAAGGTAGCTTTAGTGTAGAGCATATGGCCTGTTCGGCACAGCTTTGCCATGATTTATGTGTTAATTTGATTTTTCTGTTTATTTGCATGTACGGACACATGCGCTATAAGCACCAATGTGGAAGGAAGAACTCGGTTTTTCGATCTTCTGCCAGAAACCTGCAGACTATTTTCAACCGCATGCAAAACCACAGTGCACACAATGCAGTACTGCACAGATATCTTCACAAATTATTTTGATGGTTTGAAGGAATTTGTTTTCAATGTGCGCTGCTCTTGTTTCGAGCACCCAGACTTTACATCTATCAGTGGGTCGTTTCATGCTTCTTGCACGTCCATCGCTACTAGATGGAGGTGCATACTATTTCTGCAAATCATCACATAAAACTGAGCGGATCTTCAGCGATCAAGTTGGTTTCATATGCGGTTGCCACAGCAGTGTTTCCATCACTGTATTGGCCAATCAAAAGGGCAGGACACCTTGTGTAAAATGTTGGCGTTTAGACATTTTTTCACAGCATGTGTCAGCAAACTTATGGTAGGTATAGGTTTGGTTTCCACCAGTTAACTTTAATGTGATATTTTTAAAGCGTCAATTGTTTCATTATAATTATATGTAGATAAATATCAAGAAAGGGAGCATCATTGTGCAGTTTTGTGTGTTGTGCATTCAAAATGTCGTCACATGATCTGTATGTCTCCAAATACATCATTTGTATGTACAACATGTTGTGCACAGTCTCATACATTGTGTGTTACACGTGTTACCATCTGATGTTTCCCTGGTGGTATGTGGCACATTGCCCAAGCTCTGAATTTGTACCTTAAATCAAACTTGTTTCCGGAAGTGATATTTAGAAATAAAATGTATTGAAACAGTCTGATTGTGTGTCATTTACTGCTTATAATATAAATATTTCAGCATAAAATGTCCACTTAGGATGTCACAACAAATTTGGTTTCATTACAGAGATGGAACTTGCATTACTTTGGGGCCATTCACAATTGTCGAAATTTACCTATTTGTGCAAAGCCTACTAGAGGGGGATGGGGATATTACATATCAAAGTGACCACTGAAAATCATAAAATTTATACTTTTTATATTTCAAATGGTGATGGTCTTAAGAAACTGGCACTCAAATAACAATCAAATAGCACATTCCAAGAAATCAGAATGTCGCTCCATTCAAGGGTTATAATTATACTTTTCAATAAATATTTTTGTTGTACAATCACATAAACCTGTACAAATATTAGGTTGCAATCCTTTCCAGTATTTATATGTGCAAATTAGGCATACTAAATCTCTCTCAGTACCACTTCTTAAATCATGGCATTGGCTCCCTGTCCGATATCGCATTATTTTTAAGATCTACAATTATCTATCAAGCACTTTCATCCAAGCAACTAGCATATTTACATTCACTGCTCATTCCTTCCTGCAAGACAACCCACACAGCTTCAGTCATCTAATTCTAATCTACTTTTCATTCCGAATATTAAGATGTTAAATGTTGGAACAAGAGCTTTTTCAGTTGCTGCACCAACTCTGTGAAACTCACTCCGTGTTAGTGTCAAGTCTAACAAATATAACATTTCGCCTTAAATTAAAACCCACCTGTTTAAACTTGCTTATCCTCCATAACTCCCCAGCAATCCAACTGTTTACAACTGAAACTGCTTATCGATTAGAAACTGCTTAACCCCGCATAATTCTGGCGTTATGGATATACATTTCAGAGAATTTGGACACTGTCAAGACATGCACTACAGCACAATTGGAATAGGTGGATTTTGAAATGGGCATAGTGTGTAACCTACCTAGTACTATTAACATGCCAAATGATAGCCCACCATTTATGAATAATGTTCTAAAAATAGCCCCGTTATGGACGTACTCAGAAAAAATTATTTTTGAATGTTGCTTCAAACATTTCAATAATTCTGTGATGTATGAATACATAAAAAATTATCAAAACTGTGTTTGTACACTAGACTTTAAGCTTCCAAATAAAGTAGACATTATTTCATTTCCTGCTGGTATCTAGGTCACAGGTTCATGTGTATGTTGTTATGGATATACACTTTTCCTGTTATTGACCTACACTCTGAATGTTAAAATGAACGTATTGCTTAATGTCAACTTCAAAACATTACTGACTGAACTAAAACTGAAAATGCACATATTATGAAGAATCACAATATTCATATAATTTGATTTAATGTTTTATGAACAAAATCATAATTTTCAGCAGTTCCACTGAAAGCCTGATTTTCGGTCTGTTTTCTTTCTTTTTAAACTCAAAATCCGTTGGGTTTCTCAGGAAGCCCTTTCATCAAGGCTCATGCAGCATAACTAGTAAAGAAACAGAACCAAGAGATCATTACGACTTAAAAATAATTAACTGTGAACAACTGCAATATTCAGTAATGCCCATGCATCTTTGAATAACCGTGGTGTACAGAAGTAATATCTTAGCAATACTCACAACACTCGGTAAACTAACACCTGTTCATAATGCAGACAGATACACATTTAAAAGTACTTTTTGCTGTAACAAAACTATGTCTAATAAAACCGATATTAGTTTTAAGGTAAACTGGTTATATAAAACATAATGGGTTTATTAAAAGTGCTTTCTCTAATGGTTCAGCCCATCGTGAATCCGGTTCATTTATGTCCAGATGTGTGACTAGTTTAAGTAATGTACGCAGTGTGTTTAATAACAAAATGCTTGTTTTTATTCAAATCATCGAAAGAATTGACTTCAGTTAAATTTAATAAGGATCAAAATAGTGGATATCCAATGGTAAATGATGTGCGAGTCAATGCCGATCATGGGCGTGACTTCAATCCTATAGCTGATCACATGACAAAGTTACGAAATTTCACCAAGGGTGAAAATCGTGATTTTTCAGCATTTCGATTTTCACTTCATTTAGTGCTTGAATAAACATATTGTAATTTAATTGTTTGTCTGATTTTACAAAAACTACATACAAAAGTTGCACAAACGAAGTAGCATGTTGCAGTGGATACTAGGTTTGTTTGTTTTTTGCAACATTTATTTTAATGAGACCAGCAAAAAAACACCTTTAAGTACACAAAATGTAACAAAATTATGCAGAATATAGATCTATGCCAACTTGGGCACTTTCTCAGAACACAGTATGCTTTTTCCACTTTAACCAATCCCATAAAAGATCAACAAAGTCCATCTGACTTTTAGATATATTGTAATATAATAGTATTTACTATGTAATGGTCCATTTGGCTGTAATAGCAATAATAATAATAGTTGAAATTTGCTCAAAAGTAAGACAATTACTTTTCTATTACAAACACCACAACCATCTTATCCCAACTGTTAGTATATTACATTCTGTCTAGTCAGAAACATCCAACACTGAATAAGCCATTATTCAAACAACATAAAAAGCTTAGAGGCTAATAATTTCATGGCTTCAGACAATATTACTGTGCCAATTACATTGTATTGTGCTGGCAGACTATGGCTTCCAGACATTCCTAACACATACAAAGGACGCCATATCATTGATCAAGTTTCAAGGACAGTAAGAACGATCAAGTAATTAATATCCTGATAATAAATAGGCTTATTGTAATAGAATAATAGTATATTACAATATAGTATGTAAGTGTACCCGTGTCAGGCTAAAGTCCATTTCAATTACTAATTTTAATTACAGTAGCCAGAATTATTTCAATCATAAAATGTTCAGTTACAAGACTTACATTTGTAATCAATTACAAGGTACTGGGTATTATTAATTATCTTAATTAATTAACAATGGCTCAATGTGTTTTAATACAGAGTTAATTTACATGCAGTTGCTAGATATTGCCACATAATTACATGTGATAATCATACAAATTTACTGATATAATTCCAAACTGTTTCTTCATTATTTTTACAGAAATCAAAGTTTATATTGATCACAGAATAATAGAACATCCAGGTATCAATTTTATTGTTTACATAGTGCATTTTTATACTATAATGCAACACATTCCAGATGTTACCCCTCACAGCGGTTCTTGCATATATATATATATATATATATATATATATATATATATATATATATATATATATATATATATATATATATATATATATATATATATACATCTTTATAATGCAGATGCATATATGTAATAATTATGTATGACCAAGTATACACAATTCTCAAGAGTGAAGGATTACAATAACTTAAACTTATAATTTAGATACAGCCATGTGTATGTGAATGCTAAAAGCAACAGAGTTGCTGAAAGCAGAAATTATTGTGTAGTAATTTTTATGCTTCCCAGCATTCAACACGTTTGTCTTCGTCTAACACAGACCAGTTAGGCGAATGGACATCAGCAGCTAGCCAATTGAAATCATCCACATCATCCCAACTGTTCCTGGCCTTGTCAAGTCCAGAGATTGCATAGTGTTCATCTAAGCCTTCGTAGCTCCAGTTATATGGAGCAAACACTACCCGAGAACTGTCCTCAATTATGGCACGGCTTGTAACATGGATGTAAAACTGGCTATCGTAGGCGGCGTGGACACGTAGCTGTTGGCATGGCAACACGAATACACAATCCTTACACCCCTCAATGAATACGGATCCAGACACAGGTCCGGTGAAAATCTGGCAGTTCTGAAGATTGCTCACATGGATTGCACCCGGAGATCCATACAACTTTACAGTGCAATTTGTCAGTTTTGACAGCGCCACGTCCTTTTGGTTTAGTTCATCGGGTTGTTTAGTTAGCGTCTGAGAACTGAAGTCGTTGAAGGTGCATTCGTATACGTCAATATTGCGGAGTGTTTTGTTGGGCTGTGACACTTCAGGTTTATGTTCAGTTGGTAGCTTGTCGGCGGTCTGCTTCTTTTTAGATTTGAACGCGAACTTCTTACGCGGGACAAGCAGATCCCGTTTCTCCTGCACAGAAACCTGCAGTTTGTTGATGATCGCCTGCGCTTTCTGAACTTCGAACGGGGGCAGAAACAACGTGGAATCTGTGAGGAACTTCTGCAGTTTTTGAATGTCTGCGGAGATCGTATCACAATAAAAGAGTTGATCCGCTTTCAACGTGGACGCGGCATCGGTTCCTTCGTCGAGTTTCCGTTCCAGCTCGTTTTTCGTCCGCCTGAAGTTTTCAATGAAAAAATCGGTGCTTTCGTGAGCAGCGGAATTCTCTTCTTTCACAGCTTTTCGCTTCTCGATGTCGGCTTCCCGTTCATCGTTGCGCCGCTGTAATCTCTCGGTGACATGTACTTTCTTCTGAGTAAAATTAACATCTTTACCAACCAGGGTAGGTCTTTCCGAGCAAACATCTCCGTTGTCAGCCATCTTTAAACAAGAAATGTCACGTGACAATCCACACGCAACGTCGCTTATCCGACTCTCGCTCGGCTTCGTGAATCCGCCGAGAAGAGACAAACGGTGGCGCCACAGCGCGGAGCCTGGATAATCGAGGCTACGCGCAACGCCGACGGGGCAACCTAAAAGGCGGACCACGAAAAGACTGGATAGCCATGTTGTTCTCGTTTATCAGGGATTTTTTCCTGAATCAACCTCTTCCACTTTTAATTTTTTAGACATCGTATTAGTTTTAGGCATACTAATTCCTATATAACACGATATCTCCGGTCCGTCTGTTCTTTTTTTTGGTCCGTCTTTTCGGTTGTCCTACACGATATATATATATATATATATATATATATATATATATATATATATATATATATATATATATATATATATATATATATATATATATATATATATATATATATATATATATATATATATATATATATATATATATATATATATATACCTTTGCTTAAAATCAACATTCTTTACCAATAATCCACTTGTAACGTAGTGATGATGCTAATACGTACAAAACTATTTAATATGTTTTGTTGGAATTGCTAATTGCAATGTTTATTTAAACGAAATAGCCGACGTGACAGCTATAGAGGTTCGATATAATATAATAATAATATATAAAATACTTCTGTTGCGCTAAAATCACCGGGAGACAGAGCTCGGCAGCGCACCAGAGCCAAAGGGGTTAATCGATAAACAGTTCCAGTTGTAAACAGTTAGATTGATACGCTGGATACTTCTATATGGAGGATAAGCGAGTTTAAACAGGTGGGTTTTTAGTTTACGGCAAAATGATTACATATTTCCTACATACTTAACACTAACAGGAAGTGAGCTCCACAGCGTCGGTGCAACAACTGAAAAAGCTCTAGTTCCGACATTTGTCGTAACACTGGGAATAAAACGTAGATTAGAATTATACGAGATCGAAGCTGTCTTGGCTGTCTTGCAGGAGTGAGCAGTGAATGTAAATATGCTGGCTGCTTGGATGAGAGTGCTAATTGATAGGTAATTGTACAGATCTTAAAAATAATGCGATATCGGCGGACAGGAAGCAAATGCAATGATCTAAGAATTGGTAATTAATGAGTGAGAGAAACGAGGTGACCGTGTAACAACCCTTGCCAAACAATTTTGCACACGTTGAAGTTTCAAGATGTCATTGAGAGCAATATTATGTTGAAGGGATTTGCTATAATCAAGTCTACTGCTAACAAGAGCAGTTGCAATAGTTTCGGCGACAGCAAAAGACATAGACCGGCGAATACGACGAAGGTCACGAATATGATAAAAGCAGCATCGATTGACAAGTAAAATTTGCTGTCAAAAATTTTAATTATTATCAAAGGTGACTCCTAAATTCTGTGCTGAGACGGCCGGTGTGAAATTCAACTATCGACTTTGTCTCCCCTATTGTAGTAGTACAAGTGTCATACGAGGGAGAGCACAGACCACAGACACTTTTCCCATAGGTGACCATTATAACGTTCTTATGCCTACATGGAAAATTTACTCTTCGACACCGACTCCAGACTCTGTCTCACTCCCGTCTATGGGTAATCTACTCATCCCATCTGCCAAGTTCTTCCATCGTGTGATGTACTTAATCTTGAAACTGTACTGCTGTAGGCTTAGCAGCCATCGTTTCAACCTCGCGTTTGGTGGTTTAGCATACACTTGTATCCGGGACTTGTGATCTGTGTGTCTTTCAAACCATCTGTCGTACAAGTAGAGATGACATTTGTCGCATGCCCACTTCACGGCTTAGGCTTCTCTCTCAAACTGAGAATACCTTGTTTCTGCATCTCACCGCTTCCTGCTGGCATATAGTACACTGACTTATTCTGCCCATATTTGTCATCAGCTATCTTTCTTCCCAACAGGGCAGCATGGTCGCCTTTGACCACCAACAATTGTGCGGCATCCGTGTCTCCTCCTCCTCCTTGCACTGACATGCGCACTTCACGGCTGTCCATCACCTCCAGAGGACTCCGAGAGGCATAAACTCGGCTATTACAACTTCTCAACTTTAAGTCTGGCAATTGTGGAATGTGGCTTCTGGGAGTATGTTGCTGCTGGAACCAGAGTCTACAATCATGCTCACATAATTCTCCTCAGTATTGATCGACATCACATAGCACTGGGATTCACCGAGAATACATAGAATGTATCACTTTCCTTCACTCCAGTGTCTTGTTTCTCAATGCTTCTAACATTCTGCTTTCCACGACGTCGCCCGCGGCTGCCTCCACGACCGCGATAAGGCTTGCCACCAACAGTGGCGCCACCTTGTGATTGCCTGGTGTGGCAACAGGCCGGGAAGTGTCCGATTTTGCCGCATTTCTCATATGTGTGGTTTTTAGATTTTCTACAATCTCTTGCTGTGTGGCCAATGCCATCGCATCTCCAACATTTCCCTTAAAATGTTCTGTATGACGAAACCACTAGAGTGCCTGGTGTAGATAGTGTTGGCTTCTTCCTTGTACCAGACGGTGTCAACAACAAAGCGTCTGGCTCGTCAAAGATGTTTACAATCTCCTGCAGCTTAGTCAGAGTCAGATGTTCCTCTCTGTACAATTTTCTCTTCAACACTTTGTTTCGAATGAAATAGAGAATTCGGTCTCTTATTTGGTTATCCTCCTCTGTTCCATACTCACAAAGTTCGACCTGAACAGTAGTGACATTATATGTGCTTGGTCAAAAGGTCTGTCTTTTGTCGTTACCACGAAGAACACTACCGGAGGTATCTACGAATTAGGTGCTGCCGCAAGCGAACATCACAGCCGGTAACCTCACTCCCCCGCCCCGCCCCCGCCCGTCCCCCGCCCCGCCCCGCCCCGTGTGTGTGTGTGCGTGTGCGCGTGTGCGTGTGCGTGTGTGTGTGTGTGTGTGTGTGTGTGCAATTTTACAAATTATAATTTTACAACTATTGAAACTGGCTTTACTTATGAGGTTGTTGGGGTTTTATGTTTTAATTTTACGAGTAGCAGTCTTAGTTGTTTAATGTAACGCCCCTTTAATTATTTATGTATAAATACTGTGTAAGTCAATTATTTGTGTTTCTGCGCAAGTACCTCGTGTAAGTCAAATGTTTATTCTATGGACACATCTGATGAACCACACACGAATGACATGTAGAGTATATAATTATGATTGACCCGATATCACTGAATGTCACGCAATAACATTCGGCAAAGAAACTAGACGGTGACATGTGACAACATGGTCTGCTTGAACAGTTCAGCAGAATTTATTGCGCAAACCACCATAATAACATGCAGTACAATAAGACGATATTCTAAAAAAACAGGACATATTTTAGATTAATAAAATCTACTGTGTCATGATTGAATGCATGTTCACACGACGATTAGTTGATCACACACATATGACGCGTCAGTAAATTTCTGGTCGCCAATGTTGTCGCAGTTGCTATGTCCGTCAGCTAAATTCAAACAGTTACAATATTAGCAGCAGCCATATTGTTAACGAGAGTGACGTCACTCTACTTCCGCGAGTGACGTCACTCTACTTCCATGCGCGTCAATGGTCGACGTGGCAGAACATTCTGTGCTGGAACCGAAGCATTACCATAGCATAGCTCCATCGCTTCATCGCATTGTTCCATCGCATCGAGTCATTGTGCCCATTATTTCGAGCCATCGTGCTCATCGCATTGTGCCATCGTTCCTATTGTTGTTGATCTATTCTGGGAGTTGATGTTCCATTAATGCACGGTGCGTGCGTGCGCGTGCGCGTGCGTGTGTTTGTGTGTCCGAGCGTGCGTGTATGTGTTCGTGCTTGTGGATATGGAACGTAATGAGAAGGAACAGGCGCGCCACCTGGTGATAATAGTGGTAATATTGATATGTGGCTAGACGAGAATACAAGGCAAAGGCAGCGATTCGTTTGCATTTCATTTTTAATAGTCCTAGCAAGATACACATTCAACAAAACCTAAATATTATCGCATCTCCATCAACCAGAAGAACAACGGCACACGAAGCATATCTGAATTCATCGTGCGAATCGTTTATATAGAGTATGAACAATGGAAAGGTAGACAAAGGTTAGTTGTTATATAACGCTGTATCAGGTCTTTGGGACCGTTCAAAGAACTTAGCACTTCATCCTCGGCAGACCTGTTGATTCCTGCTGCAGATGCTACGTGAAGACTATTCTTTTGTATCTATCCACCATTATGGAAACAGTTGGCAAGGAAAGGGAGGACATTGTTTTGAATTAGCCTAATAGTATGGTAGAATAGGCTAATAGTATGGTAGAAAGCGAAGAGGAAAACATACTGTTGGCAGATAGCGAGGTGGAAGCCAGTTGTGAAAACAACAGGGATACATAGAAATAATAATACAACGCTGTGCAAATGTGGTTTTAATTTATGTTAACTAAATAAATTGTGTAAAACGCAACTGAGCTATATCATAATGTCTAGGCTTGGTGTGGAAGTCTTAACTAAGCTCTGACGACGGATCAGGGATCTAGTCAGCTCCCACGCAACGCAGAAACCAAGAGATCCACCAGCACGCCCCCTAGCGGACACATAGTAAAATTAATCTACTGTGACCAAAGCTTTAGAACACCTCGGAAACTCACAGCAGCTCACATGAAATGAACATATTTGAAAGTAGTCAAATGCCTAATTCGTACACATATGTGATATCCGCTAGAAGCATGTTAGCGCTGGGCTTTAGTTCGACAACGATCCGCTGTACATTAGTACATTGGAAAGGCGACGTATCTGAAATCAAAAGGACGCCACCTGTTTCCAACACCACCAGCGCCCTCGTGTGTGTAGAACTGTAGTTCACGCTGAATGCTCCACTTTTTGGGACAACTCTTGACCCCGTCGACGATGTTGCACGCGCGGTACCTCCGCACACGGACGCGGTAGGCCGTTGCCACAGCGTAATGGTGGCGCATCGCAGCTCCCTCTTGCGTGCCGACAACGACGGGCCATTTTCGTCTGACGGAGATTATGGCGAACCTGGAGACAGAACGTTATTTTCTACCTCAGAAATCTACCTCAGAGGACGATAAAGTGTTTATGGTAGGGGTGACTATCATGGGGCATTTTTACTATCAAGATAGTATCGTGATAGCTGTATAACCTTTGCAATAATATTGACCCCAAACCGTTGTAGATGGGTGGCGGTATCGTGTAGCCTTGTGGGTAATTGATTTTAAATGCTGAATACGTAAATGAGGCTGCTCTAACCTACGATTGTTGATGTTAGACAAAATAATAACAATTATTTATATTTTAGTGACACAAGAAGTGCTGCTGAAATTGTTTTCCGACTATCGTTACTATCGATAGTTCAGTGTACTATCGACTTAACCATCTAAAGAAAATCTTCATTATGCGACAAATCACGGAAAAGACAAAATAGCACCAAGTCCCACTGCATTGAAAGACTTCGAGGCTGCATTTGATACTATCTGGAGAGGAGTATTGTGGAAGATGTTGAGGTCTACTGGGGTGGAGGATCCCAAGATTACATCACTAATTGAAGCTGTGTATTATAGTGTTGAATGTGCAGTCGTCATCAATGGTCAACTGACAGAATGGTTCAGAGTGGAAACAGGAGTGAGACAGGGTTGTCTGTTATCACCTATCCTGTTCAGTTTGTTCCTGGAGTTCGTCATGACAGACATGAAGAGTTCATGCAAGGAGGAGCTAGATACTAACCTCAGCTTTGACATCAGATATGACACAACTATTATGTTCATCGTGTTTGAGAAGCTACAACTCTCAACTGAAGAACTACAATCTACCTGTAGGAAATAGGGTATGATTTTCTCCGATGATTTCACTAAAACAAAACAATTTGTTATATATAAACTGGCACGTCGTAGTCGATGCCAGGTAGGTTCGCGAAGTTAGCCTGGAATGAGACGAGCGAAACAATCGCATTTAGAAGGGACCTTTAATATGGTCAACAGCCAAGTATCGTATGGTATGTCCGTACCTGCGCATTCTGGTGAACAGCCGGTTGTTGGTGCGCCACTTTCTCGAGGCGGCCATCACGCGCGGTCGTCCGGATGTCTGACGAGCCTGGAAGAACTCTTTCGTTTTCCTCATGTTCTCCGCGGGAGTCGAACCATTGCTTTCTTTGCACAGTGCGTCCATGGCTTTGGCGATTTCCTCGATGTACTTCGTGATGCGGGTTGAGTTGTCGCACGTGGCGGGTGCGACGCACGAGTCTTCACCCGCAGTGCCCGCGTCGCCGCATCGGAACAAACCCCAGCTGCCGTTGCCGTATCTAAAAGTGAAAGTGAATGCAAACAGCCTTAATTGGAGGTGTAGTGTCAGGCTTCACACCATCAAGACACTGGGGTTTTGGTTTGAACTCTAAATACAACATCATGCTATGTTATTTGACATCGGGCCAGATACAAGATTGTCCGTCGCCTTTTTTAGAATTATAAATCAATAACGTGGTCTAGAATGGTTAAATAAACAAATAGTTATTAAAATACTATTAATAATAAAACTTTTCAAATACTTATAGACTAGCGCAATATAATATAATGATATAATAATAATAAATAAAACAATAGTCAACTTAAGTGTAAAACATTGCTAAATCAACGTGAATAAAATTACAGAGAATATTCATTGTACTTAAAAATAATTACTATGGAACACCGCTATTAAGGTTACCTATATATATATATATATATATATATATATATATATATATATATATATATATATATATATATATATATATATATATATATATATATATATATATATGTATATATGTATATGTATATATATATGTATATATATATATATATATATATATATATATATATATATATATATATATATATATATATATATATATATATATATATATATATATATATATATATATATATATATATATATACATACATACATATATACATACATACATACATACATACATACATACATACATACATACATACATACATGCATATATATAGTCGACATTTGAAACTGGCAAGAATGTCCGATGTTTAATAGAGTTAGGCAAAGTTTATTGGGTGTGAATGGTTCACGTTGTAATGGTCGACCCGGAGTGTGCTACATACTTTTCAGGCATGGCGTGCGCACGCCTGTCGAGATAGCCAAACGCCATGGCCCAGGCGACTGGCCCGGATCCGACCGAGCAGTTGTGTGTTGGTGCAGACACGTTGTAGTTACGTTGGCGTATCTCAATGTGGTTGGTCCATCCGATGTTCACTGTCACCCGGACTGTACGTCGCTCCATCTTCCATCCCATGCTCACGGCGCGATGTTCCCGATACTCGGGGAAGAGTCCGTCATCGACCGGGATGCTGCGCGACCACCATCGCGACCACTTCCGGTAGACCGTCGTCGTTGAGTTGGTTGAGCGCCTCTGTCTCGAAGGCGTTGCGTCTTCGCCGCACTGCAGGCTGTAGACACGCTTCGTCTCCCTATTATCACCCTCAACCTCGATCTCGAAATCGACGCCGGCGTTGCCGAGGACGGCCGCGCAGTCGCTGAGGACTTCGACGGCGATGTATCGGACGCCGTTCGTCGATGTGGCCCGCGATACGTCAATGTCTGTCGGGTTGTCGGCATCGCAGGGGGACAACACCCGACACAGTTTCTCCTGCATCTCGTCCGCGCTGGACCCGGCGTGAGCGTCTTCTGGGATGTAGCGCAGCTTCATCGACATTGCGGTGCCGCCTACCGGCAGGGTGATGACATCACCGGGTGAGACGACAAACTCCGAGAAGCTGCTTCCATTATCGCTCTGCACGTCGTCATCGTTCGCCCAGACGTTGTCGTTTTTCACTTGTTGGGCGCGTCGAATCCACTGGAGCAAGTCAGTTTATTTTTTATTTCAGAACTCATGTGGCAGTTGAATGTTGACCTTTTTGTTTTGGAGCGTTGTTTCAACATCATGGAAGGTTTGAGTGTGGACAGAGACAACTTGAAAGGTTATCAATAGTTATCAATAGTGCTAAAAAACAACTAGAAACGATGCGCCCAATTCGTTGGGCGACACGAAACAAATTGCTCGTCAGCGTCATTTTGTTAAATCCGTATTAAAGGGAATGCACAAGGATTTAACAAGATTTAATAAGATTGCCACCCAAGGCAAATGCCCAGATGGCAAGTGGACAAGGATGCCATTAGCATATCGATTCCCATTGGTTAAATAAAAAAAACTGGTTTACGGGACATTGCCACACTGAAAATTATTTATAACATTTCGGTTGGTGTCCACACAAAAACGTGTTTCTATTGTGAGCTTTCATTTCTTAATATTTTGAAAAACACACGAATTGTCGATGAAATAAAATATAACATTGTTATTTAGATGCATTTTGAAATTAAAAAAATAAGAGAATTTGGGCATTTTAATTATACGCAATCAGTTAACCAATGGAAATCGTTATGCATCCCCTTTAACCTTACATGACATTGTCGAAACATTAGCTTAGCGGAGGTCAATGAGAATATGCCTGACTTACATCCAGTCGCAAGATGTCGGAACTTCCAACAAGTCGGTTGTGCGCATGTTCAAACATCGGATCATCATCTTCCTGTAAAATAAAATTTAGGGATTTCATTGAAGTAGTTTAAAAAAATACTTATCTTGACACTGACTTGTGTCGATTACGTGAATGTACTCAAGCAATAGCGAAGTACGAATTTCAGTAGCGATTTAATCGCGACGTGTGCCTGGCAGTGCTACTGATTGAATAATTAGTGTTACTGTGGGTTTATTAAACGCGGAGTTCAGTTAACCTGAACTGGATAATTTGTTTATGTGGCCTAACATTTAGTAGAATAATAGCAGGGATCTTAACCCGCATTTTTACAAAAAAAGTCTTGTGATTTAACGTTAAGTTTCAGTCAATGAATTCGGTTCTTGCCTCGACTGGACTCAGAAGTTCCTCGATGGAGGTCGCCACAATATGGCCGTCAACATCTTTGCACATCATTTCACCGCTAGGTGTCATCATGTAGAATCTGTCGCACACCTTCCCGTAGCTCGCTGCCGTTAGATTGACAACGCTGATCATAGAAGGGAGTGGCCCTTGTATAGGGAGTCGATAATCCCCTGTCAAAATAATAATTATTCAACTTATACACACGCACACGCACACGCACACGCACACGCACACGCACACGCACACGCACACGCACACGCACACGCACACGCACACGCACACACACACACACACACACACACACATATACATCAGCAGCGGATCCAGGGGGGTCTTAGCGGTCGTAAGACCCCTATTGGTCATGGAGGAGGGTCTTAGATCATCATGTGTCCTTATATGCAAATGGTAAAGGACGACGTATATAGTATATATATATATATATATATATATATATATATATATATATATATCTTTCTCTCTCTATCTCTCTCTCTCTCTCTCTCTCTCTCTCTCTCTCTCTCTCGCTCTCTCTCTCTCTATCTCGCTCTCTCTCTCTCTTTCTCGTGCAACTTGCAGACACGTAGACACAAAACATGATGGCGTTTCAGAAACGTTAAGAAAGCACGCCCAAACCTACCAACTTACTGTTGAGTGAAGGCTACATCTCCCTGCCTACAGCGGAAGGATAAAGTAAAGTAAGAATTGACTCACCGGTGGCCGGACCAGAAGTGATGACGACATATTGGTCATTGTTGAGCTCTACGGACCAGTAGGCAACGTAGTCAGACGGGAGGTCGTCGCGATAAACCGGTATCGGCACACCTGAAGGAAAAAGTGATTCTACTGGTGTCACATCCGTTTGTGGAATAACGGTATCGGCACACATGAAGGAGAAAGTAATTACACTAGAGTCACACCCGTCTGTGGAACAAGATTAACGGAACACCGTGTTTAAGAAAGCCACCCTACCGGTAAGATTAACCAGCCCAGTCAGAGGCGTCCGCAGGTGAATTTTTTCAGGAGAGGTATATATATATATATATATATATATATATATATATATATATATATATATATATATATATATATATATATATATATATATATATATATATATATATATTATATATATATATTATATATATATAATATATATATATATATATATATATATATATATAATATATATATATATATATATATATATATAACTGAACAATATCGTGAGCTCAAAGTATATATTAATATATATTACACACTCTATATATATATATATATATATATATATATATATATATATATATATATATATATATATATATATATATATGTAAAGTTAACATATACTTTGAGCTCACGAATTGTTCAGTTGTTACAGGATACGCATACATACATGAATTCAACATTCGCTGATTGTCATTAAAAAGGTTAGGCAACTTATGTCCGCGTCTCCAGGTCAGTATCAATGAGTATTTAGCTGTTGTATGCGAAGAGGGTTAACCTACGACACACTAATGGCAATCCATTGGGAGAGTAAGTTTGTTTTTCACATGCGACAAGAAAACCATTTAGATAGCTAATGCAAATTCGAGTGTTTGTCTTCGCAAGCTTGCATACGCGCTAACACTGAGTGGTGAACTCGTGTAAGACTGGTGGCAGAAATCTCTAAGATCGCAAACGAATCAGTATGATTGTCTACTTCTACTGGTTTGTCGCCAAAACCTGTTCGCAAATTCGGATATAAAGATTGGATCTCGCGAGGATTTGGCGCAGTTGACAGCCCACAGGTAAAATATTCGTGTTTTACCTGATTATCTGCTACGTTCCATTTTACAATCGCGGCCGTCGTACGACAATAAAATGCCTTGTTCAAAACGCGCAAAACCGTAAGAAATTTCTCCTACGTCTGCCAGACCATCAGATTTAAGAAAACCCGTAATAAGCTCGCTTCGTCGACCTGAGAGATAACTGATATGCAGCGATGATTTAATGTTTTATTTCTCTCTACTCGATTTGACCGGATTTGCACGAAAAAAAGATTTAACAAGATTTAACAAGTTCCAGATGGCAAAGTGGACAAGGAAGCCATTGGCTTATCGAGAGTCCAACAATTTTCTCATCTATGTGTAGCCCACCTCATCTATGTGTAGCCCACCTCATCTATGTGTAGCCCACCTCATCTATGTGTAGCCCACCAAAGGCAGCCGCTGCAAGAGTTTATGACTCATTGCACTGCCCAGTCAATTTTGGTAGAGCAACGCCAATGGCAATGACAACTTCATGCTAACAAAAATCGTAATGTCCCCACCCCGGGGGAATTTTTTGTTTTAATGTATGAACCATCCATACCCCCGGGCACGCCTAAAATGTCAGCCCCGCACAGGGGAAATTGGAGATAGAGGAAAAATGCAGACATACCAAGACAGATAGACAGACAGACAGACTGACTGACTGACTGACAGACAGCCAGAGAGACAAACAGACAGACAGACAAACAGACACGACAGAGTCACAAACCAGATTATAGTATAGAAGCAGGAAATCATGTAAAGTGATTCGTACGAGTGATGCTTCCGATTTCTCTGACGGCATCCATTAGTTCTTTGTCGGCTTCGAACGATGCGTCTCCAAGCAGCATGTGGGGATAGGTCGGCTCGTCGCTGTTGGCCTCGACGCTGACGTCATCTTCATCTTCGTCGTCGTAACCTCGCTCATTCTCCAGAAGTTTCAGTTCTTCTTCCAGAGTATCAATCGATGACGGCTCCGTCGCAGTCACCGCCACCAGCAGCAGAAGAACCGCCAAAGCGGCGAGGTTCACACGTATTGACATCGCAAATCTCGTGAGCGCATCGGTGATTGTACAGATGCGGGTGACCGCCGCGCCTTATATACGACTCGTTCTCGCGCCCCCGGCGTCCGCGTGGGAGGTGTCTGCGTCACCAGCGTCGTTACTGATGCCCCATTTTCTGGGCACCTGGCGTGGGGGTTGAACAACAAATTGTTTTCCCACTGCTTCCATTTGTTGTTTTTGTGTGCTTTGTTGCAAAACATACCAGGCGCTTGTCAGACACCCCCAATCTCATCGACGCAGAACCACTAAAGTTGATGCATACATCCACTCAACTAGTGTGAAGTGCCACCACCTTACAATGCATGTACTGAGCCGCACAATTACATACGTCCCAAGTAGAAAGGGCTCAAAATGTGCTATTCGACATATAACACATCGAAACATTCTCAGCAAAATTTTACTTCAACGTTGTTTGTTAAATATAAGCATGTTTGTACCTTAGTCACAAAGGCTTTTAACAAATTATACCTATTCATTTTTTACATTGTTTAGTCTGACTAGAGTGGCCCATCCAACCTGCAATGGATTGGCGACGGCATGAGATCAACATTCCTCTCCAAAACAATTGTGCAAGGAACATTGAAGCAATGACGCAGAAGAGGCTGACTGACTGAAGAGGAGTTGGGTCGACGACACCAAGGATTGAACGTGACTGAGCTTGACAGAGAGTCTGGAGGCAACAGAGTGTCTAGAGGCGACGAGGGACCGAGCGGGTGGAGAGGCAGTGTTCAAAAATCATTTGACACTGACGTTGTGCCGCAACGACTGCCTCTGAGACTGAAGTGGTGCCGCAACGACTGCTTCTGAGACTGAAGTGGTGTCGCATCGACTGCCTCTGAGACTGAAGTGGTGCCGCAACGACTGCCTCTGAGACTGAAGTGGTGCGGCAACGACTTCCTCTGAGACTGAAGTGGTGCCGCAACGACTGCCTCTGAGACTGAAATGGTGCCGCAACGACAGCCTCTGAGACTGAAGTGGTGCCGCAACGACTGCCTCTGAGACTGAAGTGGTGCCGCAACGACTGCCTCTGAGACTGAAGTGGTGCCGCAACGACTGCCTCTGAGACTGAAGTGGTGCCGCAACGACAGCCTCTGAGACTGAAGTGGTGCCGCAACGACTGCCTCTGAGACTGAAGTGGTGCCGCAACGACTGCCTCTGAGACTGAAGTGGTGCCGCAACGACTGCCTCTGAGACTGAAGTGGTGCCGCAACGACTGCTTCTGAGACTGAAGTGGTGCCGCAACGACTGCTTCTGAGACTGAAGTGGTGCCGCAACGACTGCTTCTGAGACTGAAGTGGTGCCGCAACGACAGCCTCTGAGGCTGAAGTGGTGCCGCAACGACTGCCTCTGAGACTGAAGTGGTGCCGCAACGACAGCCTCTGAGACTGAAGTGGTGCCGCAACGACAGCCTCTGAGACTGAAGTGGTGCCGCAACGACAGCCTCTGAGACTGAAGTGGTGCCGCAACGACAGCCACTGAGACTGAAGTGGTGCCGCAACGACTGCCTTTGAGACTAAAGTGGTGCGGCAACGACAGCCTCTGAGACTGAAATGGTGCTCCAACTACAGCCTATGCCCCAATGACAGCTTCTTCCAAGGTATAGGTGAAGGTGAAGGAAGGGGATTTTATACCATTTTCCAGCAATAGTAATATAATGTCGCCCGGCAAATATGGCATAAATATTGTGTTAATAAATATTAATACAAGATATAGATTCCTGAACCAACATATGGGTTTCGTAGAATAAGTGCCGATATCATCCACAGCTGCTTTTGTTAACCCAGTTGTAATGAAATGGTAGATATATGTATTAATTGTCACCTATCTAAAAAAGACACAACATTTATGTTTATCGCTGGAAGCATACAAGCTGTTTCGTCTGGAAGCCGTGTTGTCCGACAGGGGGCATGAGAACGGTGTTGGTCGCCGACACCGTTCGACAAGCGAGTAGTTGACGTGTATACATGAATTACACAGTCAACAGTCTGTTGTCGAACCCTCAACGGAGGCGCTATCTTGTCACCTTCGGTTGATACGTAACTCGATGCGTCTGTCGCCTCGAGTGTGTGGACCGATTAGTGCGGGATGATCGAGTTGGCGGTTACCTGTCAGAAAGGTGACAGAAAAAGGAGAGGAAGAACAAAAAGACGTGGACACAAGGTGTAAGGATAGCCTTGGAGAGGGCAAATTGACATAGGGTGGGATGAAACAGACAAGAAACTGCAGAGGTGGAGGAAAATTGATGTGAAGTAAGGGTGGACCAGTATAGCGATAGAAATGATTTAACAACAAACAAGATTTAAAAGATTATCATCCGTAGCAAAGCAACACTAGATGGCAAACACGTGCGTTGTAAACAGACTGCGGTTGGCCCTCAGGACTGCCCGGCACGCAACCCCTGTTGGGCAGCTGAACGCATCACGGCCGCTACTTTTCAGGGGGAGTCTTTTTTGAGGGCGTATATTCAATCGGTACTAGTGTCGTCGAAATAGGACGGGGCTATGTACGGTGTGTTGTGGTCCCTAGATTTTGTCAAAGCCGCGTAGCTATGACTTTTAGAAGCAAACAAAACATAGATATTGTCTTGTTTTTTTTAAGGGAAACGCCCGGGGGGTACTCCCTATACTGCGATATATATGTATGTGCCGCGCAAGTGCCCCTGTTTTTGGCCATTTTTCTCTCTCTGTCCGAAGAAAAAATTTAAATTTTCTCTCTTTGTGCCCCAATTAAACCTGATAATTCTCTCTTTCATCAAAAAGGAAATTTCCCAATGAAAACGTTCCGCCCGGGCTTACCTTACACTTATAGATATTAGATAAATTGTTCAATAATTCTCTCTTGGTGACCATACATTTCTTGATTTCTCTCTGTCTCTCTCTCTCTGTCTCTCTCTCTCTCTCATTCTCTCTCTCTCTCTCTCTGTCTCTCTCTCTGCCTCTCTCTCTCTCTCTCTCTCTCTCTCTCTCTCTCTCTGTCTCTCTCTCTCTCTCTCTCTCTCTCTCTCTCTCATTCTCTCTTTCTCTCTCTCTCTCTCTTTGTCTCTCTCTCTGTCTGTCTCTCTCTCTCTCTCTCTCTCTCTCTCCATGTGCCCCATGAGTCTCTGGCGGCACACCCCCACCGCTTTGGTATGGCAGTACCCCTCCCAATAATTTATATTTCATTCACAATTGTTTGTTATGAAAGAATCGTACGAATTGGTCCCCCGTGGGAGCTAAAAATTAAAAGCTTATTATATGAAGCTGCGAACACCATTGTTATGCACACTGTGTATAAGTCGGGCGTGGTGGCATACTGGCTACAAGGCCGGGCTCGCAATCGAGAGAACCCGGTTTCAAATCCCACTGAGGTCGCTTCGAACCTTTGGCAAGTTTGATCACCCCACGTTGCCACAGTTCACTCAGCTGTATAAATGAGTACCCGGCAATACAGACAGTGGTGGATATGTGAGCGTGGCTGAATACTACCCAGAGAAGTTGAGATGGCATTGGAATTAACAGGTCTGTCAGGGGCTGAAGCGCCTTGAGCGGTCCTACGGACCGCGCTATATAAGAACTTACCTTTCATAAAATGTTTAGGTGTGTATAATCCAAATAATGTAATAAAAGTAAAATGTCTGATTGACACTTGCTTTGCGATCAACACGTTCCTTGCTGTAATAGCGTGCCCCATATGATGTAACAGCGTGCCCGTATGATGTAACAACGTGCCCCGTTTACGGGGCTAGTTGTTTCAGTCGATTGCGCCTGGGAAACTTCACATATCTACGTAACTATATTATTACGTAATATCATTGGCATAGTACATTTTATTTATGTGAATAATACATTTAATGTACACGTTGACAGAAATAACATATCTAACATACCTTTCACAAAAAGTTACTTTCACTGAAAATTGTAACAACTTGACCCGGTCTCCCCTACTCAGTTGTTCGGTGGTTCTTTCCGTTCTGCTCTGACTGAATGGCTGTCTAAGCGTCGATAATACACTGAACTATCGATAGTAAATTGAACTATCGATAGTTATCTTGAATAGTACACTGAACTATCGATAATAACTATAGTTGGCAAAACCATTCAACAGGGCTACTTGTGTCAATATAATAATATAAATAAACAAACGTAGTTAATGCGCGAGCCGGATGCCGAATAGATGCCGTGTAGATGTCGGGTAGATGCCGTGTAGATGCCGGGTATTCGGGTAGGCCCTGAGAGCCGTTGGGCATAAATGCCGAGTCCACGTCGATAAGACGCCTAAGATGGATAGTGGACAACGAAGCCATTTGCTTATTGAGAATCCAACAACTATTCACCTCGATTATGCGTAACCCGCCCTTATTAGATATTTGAAATTTTTTATTCACACGGCAAGCAGTTAAACAGTCAGTAGATGATTACTTCAACTTGACGAGATAAAGAAGTAAAACCTGTCCAGGAAACCATTAAGCTCATCGTTAAGCAGAAAGTTACACGAGCTAAAATACCAACGAAACCTTCGTACAACGGGAATAATTTCGCTCTATTACAATAGCTGTCCTCCATCTGAACCACCTGGTTGTAAACTACTTTACTTGTCTCGCCATTCGCACGTTTAGTTCTCGTGTGCAAACGTTTGCTCCTCGTTGCGTTTGGTAACTCTGAGAAGCAAACGCGTTTCGCACACCAACTTTAGCGCGCAGAAAACGTAATCAATCCTTCGGCCTGGGTTTTGTTTGCGGGTCAACAAAATCAAGGTATCGTAAATCATGCGCCTACAACTGAAATAGCTCGTGAAAATGCTTCTGTTTAACGATCACTCACAGTAGGCGAGAACGCCTTTCATTGCCTTTAATTTACAGTGTTAACGACGTCACTGCTGCATGAATGGATACATTTGTTTTGGTGAAGGCGACGTACATCAATAACTTTGCTGCTTAAGGAATGATTTTCGATCCTTTCACTAAATCATTCCCACGAGATGTATATCATTCTAACGTACCTCTTGTTGTTAAGTGAATTTGTTTCAACATTCATGAGCCTCAGACTAACAATACATATGTCAATAGTTAGTTGTGAAATGTAGTTAGCGTGCGTAGTAATAATTACTTCTCTTTAGATATTGACTGTTATACACACCAGTTTCCAATGAAGCATCCATATCATGTATCAACCCAAAACATCGCCCATTTTCAGGATTTTGTCTAGATAAAACACTTCCACATATCTCAGGAGGGCGGGTTATAAGTAGATGAACATTGTAGGACTATCGATAAGCCAATGGCTTCCTTGTCCACTTGCCATCTGGGCCTTTGGCTTGGATGGCAAATCTTGTTAAATCTTGTTAAATATACCGATACAAAGTTTAAAATGGCGATTTGTCTAGGGATATTTACGTGGCATGACAACATCGTAGCAAGTTGTGGGAATTCATTTTGAACCAACAACGAACCACGCCTGTTTAACAAACCTGAACCAACACCAACTACTGTCAGTGATATTGTCCTCTTGGCGAACGAGCAAGCGAAGCATTTGTAGTGCACAGCACAATGAACTTTTAAAAGCACGTTTTCGAACACATAATTACGTCCAATTTGCTTTCTTCTACGCTCCGAATTCTGAACATGTATCCGTCATGTAATGCACATGTGTCTAATGTGAAATGTGTGAAACGTCTATTTACGGGATAAAACCAAGTGTTTTCTATTAAGGTCTCAATTTTACCCCAGGACAGTATTCACGTGGAGCAGACTACCAGGACCTGCTGTTCGACAATTCATGCACATGGTGCACACTTTTTTTTAATACTTTTGCTTTATTATCATATTGGAAGAGATGGTGTTGGAATGGACATGCCAACTGGATACCACAAACATCCTCTACAAGGCCAGCTTTTCCTATGTAAAGAAATAAGAAAACCTAGCAAAGAGGGAAACATTATTTAACAGCTTTAATTTAACAAGATTGCTACCCATGGTACAACCATCTCGAAGAAAGTGGACAAGAAAGCTTAGAACAAGGCCTATCGCGAGTCCTAAATGTTTCCAGTCACGCATGACCATTTCTTGTCAGGTATTTGAGATCAGTAATAATCTTAGACGACGGTAACACTATAAAAACAGTTAAATTGTATCCGAATTTCACGACTTTTATACATTACTCTTCATTGGCTTTGATAGAAATTAATGGTGCAGCCCCAATTATGTATAGCTTAGTATCACATGTACCTACTAAACGCATTACTATTCGTGTCCCTAGTTTGATGCCATGCACATCGTTGGTTTAATTAATATCTTCAAACGTCGTGGTGTTATAAAGCGGAAAGAATGGCACTGTATGAAATACGTTAGCCGATATACCTTTCTAAGGACTTGTCAAATTGTTGGTGTTGACGTTTTCATTGCAGTTTTATGTAGGGTAACCTGGGCATCGCGGCCCCCCAAGGAAAACTTTCAAATTGTACACCATTAATCTACGCTAGCTTGTCTTTAATGTGTTCAATTGGACATTGTCGGCAAATAGACAAACTAGCTGAGTTGCATTTGAAAAAAATAGTAAGATTACCCAACAAAGCCATCCTGCCCCATCCCTGGGGCAAGGCGGTCTCCTGCCTGGGGCAACATGGTCCATAACCCCCTCCCCGTGGTTTTCGCTCACATGAACGAACTATTGCCTGAAATTAAAATGTATATATACAAATGTTATGATATTAATATACCGCGTAGCCTTAAAGGTAGTTAATATTATAAATGCTGAATACGTGAATAATGCTGCTCTAATCGACGATTGTTGATGTTAGGTCGATGAATAAATAAAATTATCCAATGCAGATGAAAAACATGTTTATTTATATTATTACAGCTGCACAAGTCGCCCTACTAAATTGTTTTGCCAACTATTGTTACTGTCGACTGTTCACTGTATTACCGACAACAACTAGTGGATGTCGTCTACTTAGATTTTCAGAAAGCTTTCGATAAAGTGCCACATTAAAGATTGTTACTTAAACTAAAAGCCCATGGTATAGGTAATGATGTAATCAACTGGATAGAAAAGTGGCTTACACATAGAATACAGAGAGTACTAGTAGATGGTGAGATTTCAAACTGGAAACCGGTTTTGAGTGGTGTACCACAGGGATCGGTATTAAGCCCTGTACTGTTTTTAATATATATATAAATGATTTGGAAGATGACACATCTACCAAAGTTGTCAACATTGCAGATGACACAAAAGTATTCAGAAAGGTTACTAATGATACAGATAAACAAAGTTTACAGGATGATCTAAATAAATTAGTTAAATAGTCATAAAAACTGCAAATATTATTAAATTTTGGGAAATGTAAATGTATACACATAGGACATGGAAACATGGACGAAGAATATAAAATGGTAGAACCACACAAGAAAAGGACTTTTAATGCTGACATGAAAGTTTCAGAGCAATGTGTGATTGCTGCTTCGAAAGGAAATACAATTCTAGGGCCAATTAGGAGAACTATCGTGTATAAGGAGAAACAGCTAATTGTACCCCTGTACAAAGCAATAGTTAGACCACATTTAGAATATTGTATTCAAGCATGTAGGCCGTATCGTAAAAAGGACATAGATAAGCTAGAACGAATGCAACAAGAATACAATAGCAACTAAAATGATTCCAGAATTGAGAAACCTTAGTTATGAAAGTCGCTTATTACAATGTGGTTTGACAACACTAGAGACCAGGAGACTAAGAAGAGACCGAATAGAAGTGTTTAAAATAGTGAACGGTTATGAGGATGTTGATAGGAATATGTTCTTCAAACTTAAAGAAGGCAGTAGAACCAGAGGGCACAAAGCAGCATTAGTTAAGGAGCAGTGTAGGTTGGACATGAGAAAGTACTCTTTCTCACAGAAAATGAATGGAACAAACTGCCAAATGACTGTGTTAATGCTAGTAGTAGGAATATGTTTTAAAATAGAACTGACAGATATTTGATAAGGGCGGGCTACACATAGATGAGAAAATTGTTGGACTCTCGATAAGCCAATGCGTTCCTTGTCCACTTGCCATCTGGAACTTGTTAAAGTATAGGCGACAATACTATCAACAGTATTGCATCGCCACATCGTCACGACTATTGCAGTGCATGGATAGTCACACCGCTAGCAACCGGTCACTGGTCGATGAGTCTCACTCGTGCTGTTAATGGCGGTTGCGAATATGACTGCTCACTTGGTTCGGACTGCAGGAGTTCCCTCCAGATCGGTCTTTCTTGAACAATTGAGTACCACTGCTTGGAATCCATTCATCTTTAAGTTTGGATTTACTATACCTATGAATCCTAGGTTGGGGCGATATCTGCTTCTGCATGGTCCCTTCCGACAGTTGAAAGAACATAATTTAATTGAATTTATGAGCGCCACCTGTTCACTGACGAACATTCCAATCTGTTCGTGTGTTCCGCATAACGAGATAGGGTTGCCACCTGTCGGTCAAATTGGTGACATCAACATGTTCGATTTTCTCACACTGCCCTATCTGTGTGTGCGGACAGTCAACATACACGACAGCGGCGAGTCCAAGCACACTGACCGACTGACCACGACGGAAGACGGCCGTGATAATACAACAGTCAGCTAACTGCTGGGGACTCACAATACGATCAGGTAAGGTTGGTTCCCAGCACTCTCTTAGAAAAGAGGTGACGTGTGATCATCGCTGTTATGAAAATGAATCTCTTTCTACTTATTTCTGGTCGCATAACCACCTTAAAATATGCTTCGTCGTCTTGCACTTCAAAATGCCCATTTAAAACGATCAACATTTATCAAAAATAGCCCTCTTTGACATAACCAATTACTTTTAAACGTATCTCGACAAAAATAGTTAGCACATTTAATGTTGTATCTAACGGTGTAAATGCATGTACGTGTCCGAATGTGCAAGTGCACTTCGGCTATAATCTGTGTTTGTGTGGCCTAATGTGGGAAAAGTTTTTGACCGGCCAGGGTAGTTTACGAAACGGACACTTCGAAATACACCCCTTTTCTGAATTTCGCGAAGTAATTTAATCTAAGAGATCCACTTTCCTTGGTTTCACAAACTGAGAAACTGAGAGAGAGAGAGAGAGAGAGAGAGAGATGGGGGGACGGGAGGGAGGTAGGTAGGGCGGGAGGGAGGGAGGGAAGGAGAGAGGGAAGGAGAGAGCGAGAGCGCGCGTGCGTGTGTGCGTGCGTGGAATGGTGTTCAAAGTAAATATTGCGCAAGAGACTGCCATCCAAATCAACACGTTCCAGATAGCAAGTGATAAGGAAGTAATTGGCTTATAGATAATCCAGCAATGTTTCATTTATGCGAAGCTCGCCCTTTTCAGATATCTGTCAATTTTTTCTTTGAACATATTTACACTGCTATTACAGTGTACACAATTTTTGTATAGTTCATAATTATACAATTTGGACGCTCCAGTAATTCTTATGTGAACGTACAAAACGTCTTATAATATTAATAGTATCAACAGAATAAAAAGATTAATTAAAATAACACCAGTGTTGGTTCAGCTCAACATTTATGCTCATTAAGACAGTATATGAAGTATTCGTATGCCTAGTCACATTTGCTTGCTTAATATAAGGTCCACTGATAGTGTTTACACACAATAACGACTTATTAATTGACAATACCAGATACACACCACAGACCATCCATGCATCATGAACCTGACCGTGGTACTGGACAAGCCACTGGTCTATGCTCCTAGCGGCTAACTCGCTCCGGTGTTGTCTGTTGAATGACCTCATCAAGTTTGCACACTTTTAGATCAATCTTAACTGCTATTCTGTTGATCACTGAAATTGCAATCGTATTTGAAATCAGTACCTAGTGTCACACTCCTGGAAATAAAGTCTGGACCGCTGTCTTCATAGTTTCGATGGCTTGTTTGTCGTGGATTACCGCTATAAGAGTGTTGTGATCGTTCGTTGTGCCAGCCCGTATGACAACGCTCGCAGACGTCATCCGACACACGACAAACAGATTAGGCTGTCCCCCCAGTCTGCGCACACATTAAGGACACACGTGTCGTTTCAAAGCGTCAATCTAAACACAATACCCAATGTAAACGCATGGCTTTGAGATTCTCGAAGTTTCTCATTGTAACCAAGAATGTTTTTAACGATGCATGTGTAATATGCACAACGAAACCAACAACAAAATGTAACGTATATACTACAGGAAATTAAACTGTTCAATGCTGAATTTTACATACCGTAATCGATTTAATAAGCGTACAGTACGCTTGAAAAAAAATTGGGTCCTGGAAAAATGTCAAGAAATCTGTTCTTGTAAGCGTACACCAAACATTTTTTCCATAAACAATAAGGTAACTGTTTACTAATAGTGGTGTTATTTGATCACTAATGTAGAACAAATGAAAAGTGGTGCAAACTGTTTAACACCAGGTGGCGACATTTTTCAGTTATTCCACACTAGTCAAATTACAATAATTATGGATCCTGCTGATTAAAAAGGGGTGTACGCTAATTAGGGCATGTGCGCTTAATACAATACCTTATCTTTTCTCGTTATTGTTCACCAGTGATTGCGATAATGCAGGTATTCATAAAGATGTAAGAACAACGACCAGAAAGTCTCGGTAAACATGACCTGGTGAGTTCGCATCGGTTGACGTCTCGTGAATCGTTCATTCATATCAATATACTAATTATGGTACAAAGTTCAGTTTGAACAGTATCTGAGGGTGGTGTATATGCCTAGTGTAGGACTTTTAAAGCGATAACGGTCCATTGCAGTGAAGTACATCCAGATTACCCATCAGTCAAATATATTAGATGGTTCTGATAAATCAGCATACGCGACTTAAAATCACCGCATGCCAATCTGGGGCATAGCTACAAAATGTAAGAAAACGATACTTAACAACACTTACAGGCATAGGTGCCAGCCGTGAAATATGTAGGCCTGCAAACTATCTACGTGCGCTGGTTTGCTGCGCATGCTCAAAGTAGCTCGCGGTGCAAAGTAGGATATTGTTACTGGATCTCGCGAGAATTTGGCGTAACTGACTGCACGCGGATCAAATCTTAGGAAAAAACGCACACAATCGTAAGTAATGCCTACGACGCCCATAAGACCGTCACATTTTACATTTCTTTAATGTCAGGTGAAACGCAACGCCAGTGATCTTGCTGCAATGGCGGCCAACCACACACGCGAAGGAGACGCCAGCTCCCCGCGGACTCTATCAGCCAACGCGGTGTCTCCTGCCGTGGAGATGGTCGAGCGAGACAACGGCTGCTACAACAACGACGCTTTCGTGTATGAAGACATTGAGCCGACGAAAAGTTCTACGAATCAGGTTCGTAGTTGTCCATTAGCATACTATACAATAAATGGATGGAATAAATTATCTACCGGTTGTGTAAAAGCTAGCAGCGTGAATATGTGTAAAAATAAAATTGACAAATATTTCAGAAGGCCGGGTTGCCTCCTGATGAATAATCACTATATTCTCGATAAGCCAATGTCCACTTGCCGTCTGTTTTTTGCCTTGGACGGATATTCTTTTCTTAACACCTCTTACTTTCTATGATATTCGTCGACTAACACATTGGTCAGTTTTCTTTTCAAATCATTAAATAATAACGTTTGTCGTCAGCACGCCATCGTCATTGTTCTGGTAATGATCACCCGTCGTCATTGTCCTGATAATGATCGACCGTCGCCATTGTCCTGATAATGATCATAATCGCAGCAATAATCACAACATCAGGCGCAATTACAATAATTGCCTTCGTCTTCGTCGTCGTCTTCGTCTTCTTCGTCGTCTTCGTCGTCTTCGTCGTCGTCGTCATCTTCGTCGTCTTCGTCGTCTTCGTCGTAATCATGAACAGTTGCAGCAGTTTAATAATAATAACCAATATAGCTATTGGCGGCGGTAGTGATGGATGATGATAACAATAATTGTTGATGATGGAGGTGACTGGAGTGAAAAATGACACTAATGAGAATTACTTTTGTTTCTGCTGTTGACAATAACTACAAAGCAGGTCATCACTATCATCATCAAGAACGTCGTATTTACCATCGTTACCATTATTACTATAATTATTATCTTACCAATACTGTGACTTGTGTGTTTTCGTGGCTGCCATTTCAATGTTGAATCTGTTCACTTACTGTTATTACTTGGATGCACTATTTCAGCCCAACTGGATTTTAAAACAAACACTGGGTGAAGAAACGTACGAAACAATTTCGCCTTCTGCAGAAGTAGGGGTAACAACTGCGCCACCAAAACAACCGGAAGTTGACAGTAAAGGCGGAAGCTGCCTTCGCACATTCGGACGTTTCCGGTGGAAGATTGGCCGTTTCCGGTGGCAGCACCAGCATGAAATACGACACGTGGTTTACGTCGTCTTAATCATTGCGTATGCTGCGTATTTCACAGCCGCTATGCAATACGAGTTTGGGAGCGAGGCTTCGGTGAGATTGCTCTGGCTGACGATGCTGGCAGTTTTCATCTGCCTGATGTCGTTGTGCAAGAGTTTTATGCCAGGAATACGAATTCCACCAAAGATGCACAAGTTTGGAATTTTTCTACGTAGTCATCGCCGAATTCTGACGCTGTACGTATACATTTGTCAACAAAAATGTTGTGCAAAACGCATGTTAGTAGATGAAACGTGTTAACGTTAAGGTTACTGATGCGGTATAGTAATAACAATGTGCACGCGTCGTTAAAACATAACATAATAAATTGGCGACCAAATATGATTAAAGCACACAATTCAAAATACAAGTAGAATCTCACTATTTGTGTCAACTTCGGGACTGAGCCAAAGTGACATGAATAGCGAGGTGACTGTATTATATACTTTTCTGGTATGAAGATCATTTGGAACTGTCTTGTCTTGTCTTGTAGTATTACTGGCCAACACTCTTATGGAGTCAAACGGTCAGGGTTGGGTGCGCATGCTATTTAGTCATGTTTGTTTGGGACTAAGTGTGTGAGCGCTTGCTTAAATTGCTATGGTTCTGTGATGTTGGCTGTTGCATCTGATAATGAATTCCAATCTTTTATTGTTTGGGGAAAATAAGAAAATGTGTAACAGTTCTTGCTCGCGTGTATGGTGTTGAAGGCTCAGGGTGACCATAAAGCGAGGTTCTACTGCAAAGAATTAATCGTTTCAAGATTATTGCCTTAACGTTGCAAATTCATGTGGAGTTCGAAAGCTAAAGAAACCGTTCACCTGCCGCTTGCTTTATCCAAACATGTTTACCTAAAATCGCCCTTTTCTTTTTTGTTTCAGCTTTTTCTGTATTTTAATATTGGCAGGTCTCGTGGCGTTTCTTATCGTAGATGTAGCCATGAAAAGGCCGTCGAATCTAATGTCATTGCTGGGGATAGTTGTCTACGTTTTTCTCACTTTTATCTTCTCTGCAAATCCGGAAAAGGTACGTATGCTAATGCTACTATCACACAGGAATGCTGAATATCTAGTTCTATGTACATTTTTTGCACGTCAACTTGCATGCATCGTTGGCATATTTATTTTGTCAACGGGTGACGTGATATATATATGATTACATACATTTCAGCAGTGAAACGTGATGGACATGTACGCAGTTATATTATTTAAAAAGCTCCCCACACACAAATTAAGCATATATAAAATGCAGTGCATAATACATACGAGAACATACGAGTTTGCATTAAGAAAAAAATACGTGTTATTGTTATTGACATGGTTTATATTCGTGAACGCGCAACAATGCTTTTTGGTAGCTGGTTAAAAATGCTTAATTTCATAATTTACAGATTATAATTCATATACGACACAAACATCGGTCCGAAACTACTGATTCACATCTATCCCCGGCATAAAATTAAGTTTTCGGAATTCAGTCACGCGAAGGTTGCAGGTACGCTGGCGACCGGTGTTGTGGGGCCTCGGTCTACAGTTTGTCTTCGGGCTGGTGGTGCTTCGGACGCCGTGGGGCTTCGCTGCTTTCAGGTGGCTCGGAGACCGAGTCCAGGAGTTCCTCTCTCATACAGACGTCGGCGCCAAGTTTGTGTTTGGAGACAAGTTCGTCGACCACCCATTTGCGATGAAGGTACGATAACTAACGATAAGATTTTAGTTTTGAAAAACATTTTAACGAATGCGATTTAACAACGCCAGAGAGGATGTGATTAAGAAGGAACCAAATAGAAATAATTATAGTTAAAAGTATTGAATAATTATTAAAATATTGATAGAAGCATTTTTAGGTCAAACATATGGAAGGTGGAACTAGATGACACGAAGTTGCGTTAAAGAAAAAAGAACGGTGTAGAATGAATGTCAGAACGTATTCATTCTCACATGATAATGATGATGATAATGGCGATGATGATGATGATGACGATGATGATGATTATGATGATGATGATGACGATGATGATGATGATGATGATGATGATGAGTAGAACAAATTATCTTCTGGTTGTGTACTTGTATGCTAACTATTCTTACATTTGTGCAGCAACACTGCTAGATCGTTCCGCACAGTTTATATTTATATTATTTAATCTTACTATGGCACATGTGTTGCGTTGTCCAACACAGTACACTGAATTCACCGACAGAGGGCAGTCTTAATCTGCTTCAAGTGTCGGCCTACTGGAACTTGTGTGATGTTGGTTTATGTGCATTAATCCCAACAAAGATGCGCAGTGAACAAGCGAGAGAGGAAGGAGAGGAAAATGGAAAGCCACCTAGTGAGAATCATGATGAACCACAAATTATGGTGAATCTAGAGCGCTTATAAAACCAACGACACGAAGCCACGTCAAGAATAATCTATATCATTATTGAATGAGTAACATTCCTATCTATTTAGTTACTCGCATTAATATGCCGTATTTTCTCGACGTGCGCAGGTACTTCCGGTGATAATCTTCTTCAGTTGTACGATCTCTGTGCTGTATCACGTTGGCGCCATGCAGGCCGTCATAACGAGGCTCGCCTGGCTCATGCAGTACACGATGGGAACGACAGCCGCTGAGTCTACAAACGCTGCCGGAAACATATTCATAGGCCAGGTTTGTACGACGGAGTGATTAATGAGTTCTCATACGAGGTGTTTGACAGTATTGACCGAGCCGCATCATGGATGCCTCTGTCGTGTTTGAGAAACAGAGTCCACAGAACTTCCTCTGGCATAGAGACCAGTTCGAAGGAACATCGGCCTTTAGTGTCTCTTCTGATAGTAATGGCCACCACCAAGAACTAACAGAAATTGTACCGAGTTCGATTATTTTATTACAACTATAATTTTTATCAATAATATACGTTATAAATTGCCTAAAATATGGTGAGGAATCAGGACATTTAGAATTCTAGAGTTTGACGCGCCATACTACTACTGCTGCTGATGCTGTCGCTGCTGTCGCTGCTGCTGCCGCTGCCGCTGCTGCCGCCGCTGCTGCTGCCTCTACTGCTGCCTCTACTGCTGCTGCCGCTGCTGCTGCTACTGCTGCTATTGCTGCCGCTGCCGCTACCACTACTACTACTACTACTACTACTACTACTACTACTACTACTACTACTACTACTACTACTACTACGACTACTGCTACTACTACTACTACTACTAATAATAATAATAAATAAATAAATTATACATTTAGGATGTACGGTGTATTCGGGTAAAGCAATGCTCAAAAGCACTAACAATGTTAAGATAAGTAAAACAGGTTAAAATAACTTATAAGAAGTTAATTTGAAATATATATATTAGAACAACGTTTGGTAGATTATGTGTCACCACTAAAGTTCGAGCCATTCTGATCGTCTTGGTATCATTAATTAAGGTTAACTGATATGTAGTTAAACCAGTGTTGTCTTGGACGATGTGTGTGGCTGCAGACAGAGGCGCCACTGTTGATCCGGCCGCTCCTTCAGGGAATGACTCGGTCGGAACTGCACGCAGTCATGGTAGCGGGATTCGCCTCGATTGCTGGCGCCGTCCTCGCAACGTACATCCTGCTCGGGGTAGGTGATGACCAGTGGCGTATTTCTTGGGACCTTGGGTCATGCCCACATTTGGCTTAATTTTTTTAATTTTTTACTCCATATTTCTCCCGCTGGGAGATCCTTGATACGCCAGTGGTGATGACAACGTAATCCTCGGCAGATATCGGTGTTAAATTGATATTGAATATATTCTGTTATATTGATATTCTGTACTTTACATAGTTACAATAATTACTAATAAGCATGTGCATTACAAACACACCTGCTGTGATCAAGCACTTTCATCCAAGCAACCAGCATTTTTACATTCACTGCTCACACCTACAAGGCAACCCAGACAGCTTCGATCATCTAGTTCTAATCCACTTTTCGTCCTCAGTGTTAAGACAAACGTCGGAACTAGAGCGTTGTCAGTTATCACACCAACTATGTGGAACTCGCTTCCTGTTACCGTCGAGTACGGAAATATAGTAACATTTCGTCGTCAACTAAAAACCCACCTATTTAAACTCCCCTACCTTCCATTGCTCCTCAGCGTACCGATCCAAATGCTTACGACTGGAATTCTTAAACGGATTAAATACTGTATAACCCTTTTGTTTTAGTCCGTTGCTGAGCTTGGGTTTCTTGAGGATTTTAGCGCAATAGAAGTGCTTTTATTGCATTGCATATTGTCGTATTATAATGTTCCGTCTCTCTATAGGTGCCCGCCAATCACCTGATCACGGCGTCTGTCATGGCGGCCCCGTGTGCCCTCGCTCTCTCTAAGCTTTCTTACCCGGAGACAGGACAGACAAAACCGTCGGAGCAAAATATTACACGTCCAGAGGAAAGGTGACCGACATTCGTCTTCTATTGTTGTCCATATTTGTCACACGTGACTAACTGTTTTAATTGGTATGTATCTTGTTTATGTCTTGGTGATCATCGTTCGCCTTGTTTCAGCTACTTTCGTCTTGGTGGTCATCATTCGCCTTGTGTCAGCTACTTTCGTCTTGGTGATCATCATTCGCCTTGTGTCAGCTACTTTCGTCTTGGTGGTCATCATTCGCCTTGTGTCAGCTACTTTCGTCTTGGTGGTCATCATTCGCCTTGTGTAAGCTACTTTCGTCTTGGTGATCATCTTCCGCCTTGTGTAAGCTACTTTCGTCTTGGTGGTCATCATCCGCCTTGTGTCAGCTACTTTCGTCTTAGTGGTCATCATTCGCCTTGTGTCAGCTACTTTCGTCTTGGTGATCATCATTCGCCTTGTGTCAGCTACTTTCGTCTTAGTGGTCATCATTCGCCTTGTGTAAGCTATTTTCGTCTTGGTGGTCATCATTCGCCTTGTGTAAACTACTTTCGTCTTAGTGGTCATCATTCGCCTTGTGTCAGCTACTTTCGTCTTGGTGGTCATCATTCGCCTTGTGTAAACTATGTAATATGCGAACAACATTAAGGTCTCCTAGTCTCTGACAAGGCACGTGTTAGCATACATACACGTTACAATGGTAACTGTATTGACACAAGAAAACAGCAACGCCAATTGTGCGATTGTCCAATATGCAGTTCAGACGCTTCCTTGTTTTCAGTCCACACAATAGCATCATAGAAGCGGCATCGGCAGGTGCGTCAGCCTCTATCAAGATAGTGGCCAATATTGCAGTCAATCTGATCGCGTTCATTGCGATGTTGCGGTTCGTCAACGCGACGCTCACGTGGTTCGGCCATCGTGTCGGGCTGGTGGCGCCAGAACTCACGTTCCAGGTTGGTGAAATATGTCCTTGTTTCAGTAAATTGTTTATCGGTTTTCACGAGTGATAATATATTGACGCAAAATAAGCATTCATAATCACGTCCTGTTTCAACAATTTAAGTCTTTCTTATTCACTGGCTATGAATATTTAAAAATATGTATTTCCACTGTAAAAAAGCTTAACTTGTTTATATCTAAAGACATAACGTTAGTAGCTCTTAACATAGATTCCCGGTTACTTATAATTTGGCGTTAGCCAGACAATGACGCAGCTAGCAAAACTCATTGGGAGAATGAAGTACCAATTCATTAGCCATCACTGGACCAATCAAGTCTTGTCAGCTAAGAATGAATCTTTATTGTACGTTCTTCTTCTTACTAACACACGTAAGTTTACTAATATGATAACACTTAAACGCGAGGCTGAGGCCGGGACCCGTTGTTTGTCTCTCTCCCCAACAATATGTTGCATTTTCAAACGTTGGCGTGCATTTCAGCTGATATGTTCCTACGTGCTCTGGCCATTTGCATTCGTGATGGGCGTCCGCATCGACGACTGTCGCAAGATGGCGGAACTTATCGGGGTGAAGATCTTCATCAACGAATTCGTTGCTTACAAGGATCTCTCCGTGCTTATTGACAACTCTCGCACGTTCCAAGATTATAACGGCACTTGGACGAGACTTCATGACGACATCCATCTGCACGATACAAACATAACGTTGGTTGGCGGAGTACTACATGTGAGAAGACATTAATGTTTTTTTACTTTCACTTGGTTGATGAGACCAATCATAGCTAGGGTCCGCGTGTTGTATCCTTAGTGTCCAATTTATGCTGTTCAAAAAGTCAAGAGGAGCAACGTTAAATAAAAAGGGCGAATGCGATTCTTCTGCTGGAGATGAAATAAAGGACGGATTGTATCGCACAATATTGATTTATTTAATGAAAGTCTGTAGCCACATTTAAAAAAATATAGAAACTGTAACTCTGCAACCTTGGGACCCACACTTCAAGAAATTGTTTAAAAAAGGAGATTACCTGAAAAAAACGGAAATGCAGGAAATAGAAGATCTCCTTCATAAAGCAGGAGACTAGACACTTGTAGTTATCGAAACAACATTCAACAAAATAGACCCAAATTCATGTGAACAATATACACCGAAAAGGCACGGGATTCACAAATCTGTGTTATGTGCTTTTAGGAACGTACCGTTGTCATAGCAACGTACGCGCTGTGTGGATTCGCCAACATCAGTTCGATTGGTCTTGTTCTGGGCGTTCTCGGCTCGATGGCGCCGAACCGGAAGTCGGACATTGCTGACTTGGTGGCGCGCGCCATGATAATCGGAAATGTCGTCTGCTTTATGAACGCTTGTACGGCAGGTGAGTACAGAAGAACTATTATTTCTTAGTATGCACATGTGATATTCACATATTTGCAGAAACGAGTGTTTATCACTAAATTATTGATGTTTAAATATATATTTTAATATCCACATAATGACATTCTTATGACTGCGTTATCGTTCGTAAAATACACTCACGACCCATTTTCCTAAACACACAGTTCACGACATCATTCACTGGGAAACGTTTATTTGTCCCAATAACAAACAAAATAATTCGTACAGAAACTAGTTCGGCATTATACCATAATAGTAAAATGGAAACAACCACTAAACAAAACCAGTGTCAACTCTGGAAGCTGACGCACGGATGCGCTTCAAGGGGACGGCCCGCTCTTAGCTACCTCGAAGTCCTAAACTCGGATGCTGGTGTGACAGTTACAGAGGTGCTGACTGCATGTGTGAACTGATCGGGGTGAAGATCTTCATCAACGAGTTCGTTGCTTACAAGGATCTCTCCGTGTTTATTGACAACTCTCGCACGTTCCGAGATTATAAATGCACTTGGACGAGACTTCATGACGACATCCATCTGCACGATACAAACATAACGTTGGTTGGCGGAGTACTACATGTGAGAAGACATTAATGTTTTCTTACTTTCACTTGGTTGATGAAACTAATCACAGCTAGGGTCCTGACTCACGGACGCGCTTCAAGGGGACGGCCCGCTCTTAGCTACGTCGAGGTCCTAAACTCGGATGCTGGTGTGACAGATACAGAGGTGCCGACTGTATGTGTGAAGAAGAGAGCTAACCGGCGAGCCATCAAACCCCGAGGTCTTTCGATCAGATGATGATGTCAACATTGAGACGAGAACCTCCAACTAAGACCACATTTGGTCGTTGTCGTTGGAGCATTTCATCGGCAGACCGAGATCGCTACGGCCCGACGAAGGCCGATAGATTCCGTAGAAATATCCGGAGAGATAGTTTCTTGACAGATAAAACAATGTCACATTTCACGTTCCAAGAGACCTGAATGTCACTCCATTCAAAGTTCACATCTTCTTTTCACAGGTCTACTTCACCAAGGACCAGCGTGAACGTGGATTCCTAGATCGGCGACTTACGCCTGTTCATCTGCAAACGAGGTCCATTATGGATGTTGTCGGAGAGCTGCATGGTTTTAACATTAGGTAGTTGAAAGCCATAGTAGGCCCCTATTCGTGACCGGTAAACCACGTGACCAACACATCGGGACTTCCGGTATGGCTACCGTTGACAACAAGCAGCATTGAGATGACGTCGTTTCAAGTGTCCTGATCGGTAGTATCAAATGACATACGCACCACCATATATTTTACATAACACGAACGCAAATATGGACAATGAACGAGTGTAAATTTACTTTTTTAAATGCGCAGCCTGGTGTTGCCCAGGCTCCGTGCTGTGGCGCCACCGTCTGTCGCACACAATATCGCATGGATGCAATGTGTACCTCTCACTGTTACAAAAATTATGTATGCACCCAGATTCTGGGTGCATACATGATTAACTAATTGCGATGTCGTCATGGCGTTTGGCTAATTCATAAAATAAGAGCGAACTTTTCTCAGTGTATACGATGCATTTCGAATTAACTTTAACTTTGATCATATTGCCACAACTGTCAGACTGAAAAGAAACCAGGCAAATAAATGTTTAGTGTAGCATCTCGATAATGACTCTGATTGGCTGCTGGCGCGTCACGTGAACGCCTACACAAAATGGAGTGGCGACAGTGGGTAACAACGAGACCACGCCTCTGAGGACAGACCCTCTTCTCGGCGGATTCACGAAGACGAGCGAAAGTCGGATAAGCGAGACTAAGCCTGGTGTAGCTTAGTATCGCTTATCCGACTCTCACTCGCCGAGAAGAAATGATGCGTGCAACAAACTGTGGCTCCACAGCGCGGAGCCTGGGTAATCGAGGCTAGGTGTAGCTCACAATAATAAGAGAAAGCACCAGGCTTAATGTTACTTGCTTTCTTGTATGTTTAGGCAAATGTAAGGTTTTATGTGCAAATTAGCAACGTGGTGACATCACGACGTTATGCACAGGTTAGTTAAACAGACACGACAGCAAATATACGATTATTTGTTTGACAGTTGTATACAATAAATGCACTTTATCTATCATACTATCTGCCCGTGTCTGTTTTACAAAATGTTGCATATTTTACCTATACCCATATTCGTGTTGGTGCTTATAATTGTCATTAATTTCATGCAGACAATGGGGCTGCGTAGCCTGGGGATCGTGGGTCAGCCCCGTAGCGTCCATCTTGGATCAAGCGTCAACGCTAGCTACTCTGCACGAATATGTCCACTTTTTTTTAAATACAACCTAAATTTTTGCATTGGTTTACTTCGTAGAGTATCCTTCGTTTTCTATTATCCGTTCATGTTTCCATATCTTGGTGTTAGCATTTACACATGGCAAAATTTAATAACATCTCGCCAACCAGGGTCCCACTGAAGAAAGCCAATTGTATGCTCACAAAACACTGCCGAAGACAATGTGGCTGTAAAACAGACGTAGTTGTTAGGTGCGGACTCGGAAGGTTTGGAAGTGTTTTTTTCTCTGGGTATTTGCAGATAAACGTGAACATCGTGAATACTAAGACTGTCAATGCCTCAACACAGTTGGTCGTCAAAGATGAACTCAACCAACGAATGAAAATCGATTCAGTGTAGAATGCGTTGGTTAGCCTCGAGCAATAGGTAAAAACCTGCTTACCCAGTGCAACTGGAGCAGTTGATATAAAGGTGATCGCTATCACTACCAACACGATGAGCATATCTCCATACATATACAGACAGGAGACATAGCACGCTGCCATCACTTAGGTGGCATATGCAATCCTATTATTGTAACGATCATTTTGAAGTTCAACACAGATTTAACAGGACTGCTATCCAAAGTAACACATTCCATATGGCAAGTGAACATGGTCGCCACTGGCTTACAGAGAGTGCCTGTTCGTCCATCTCGACTGATTATTCATAATGTGACATATTATGCACCTGGCTGTGACAATAAATGAATACTTTGTTTGTGAATTATCTTTAAAAGTCAAACATGACAGTTCGTTCTAACACAAACACTACAATAACCTTCTGCAATAACAACTGCACCATAATTGTATTAAATATCTTAAAAATACAAAGTCAGATTGTTTTGATCATAAAATGATGTGATTGTAGTTAAAAAATAAACACAAATATGTTTTAAACAACCAAATAAAAAATCCATAAGTTATTCACCGTTTGTGAATAACGACCTTGCCGTTTTGTACTCCCACGAACGTCTGTTGACAATTTCCAGTAGGTGTGGTCAAAGTTTGTCCTGGTCAGGCGTTCACGGGATAGTGTAATGAACACCCTACGGTTACGTTCTCATGGTCAGGCGTTCACGCGATAGTGTAATGAACACCCTATGGTTACGTTCTCATGGTCAGGCGTTCACGGGATAGTGTAATGAACATTCTACGGTTACGTTCTCATGGTCAGGCGTTCACGGAATTGTGTAATGAACACCCTACGGTTACGTTCTCTCCGCATACAATATAAATGTGAAAGGATCCGCATGTATACATAATTGTACTTCTAATTACATACATGTTGTATTGTACCGATAACCCTAATTGTACAGCTGTGTACGCCAACCTAATAGATGACTATAAATTAGCCACCAGGTGGAGATACTGTTTGGCCATCTGCGGACTTGATGTGTACCGATGACTATGACGAGACTAATACAGATATGGACGCAGATTTCAGTAGTCACACACGACAGTACTTGTGTTGTACTTCATTATTATACAGCAACTCGTGCACCCATAGAGGTTATTCAATGCACCAAACGGTGTGAAAGATGTAAAATGTCTACACAGACATGACATTCGGCCCAAAACATTCAAGTTAAACAGATAACTGTTCAATTATATATATATTTTATTTTGGTTAATTAAAACACATAGAACTAGTTGATACCATAACATGATCATACGATAAAACGGTGTGACTTTGTACTTTTAATATCCCTGAATATAATATATCAGTGACTAGCTTGGATGAACAACTTGGATATTAAATAAGAGCAGTATATAGTGCAGTGTCGTATCATCAGCTTGTTTTGTCGTTAAGATGTTTAATCTCCCTCTGTTTCAGTATATCCTGATACTGTTCTTGTGTTAGTAATTTGGCCATCTCCTGTTCGTGACTTTGTAACCTCGTCAGTATTATTGCGATGTATCCATTGGTGCTGGGCTGAAAACAAATGACAGATTATGGGTCAGTGAGATTGACAAAAATGCCCATCCTCTGGATGGGATAACTTGGTAATATCAGAATACACAACATTATCACGGAAATATCCATCTGTGCATTGGTACACGGTGCTGCCAGTCAATATATTGATGGGTTCTTGAAATTGTGACGTAATACTGACTGTTATAATAGCCTATGTGACAACAAGAACACACTCTCAACAACTGTATGTAATTGATGACATAGCGTTGCAGACAATTGTATGTAATAACTACAAAGCTTAATTTGATTGTTTGTAAAGAGGGTAACACTGGGGTGAATTAAACAAATAAAACTGAGACGACCCGACCGTGGGTCGTATATGATCCCCTGAAAATTTGGCGCCCGAGATGGAGTAGCGTAACATGCATACAATGATACAAACATACGTACTCACTGTGGATTATAATAAAATTTTATGGAGATATACATTACTGTAATTGCAATTTCCATTGGTGTTTTGTAACACATTTTTAATTTCTCACTTTTTTCTACAACAGATGTACCTGTTTTCTTTGTTTGCATATTCATATGTGAGGGAATATTTGTTTTTAACTGTACTTAGTATGAATACACACATGCACGCACGCACACACAACTCATCCAATTTGTTAACCTGCGAGTGCTTCTGGCTACCCTAGTGACATCTGGTGAGTGACACAACTTCATAATAATGCACCTGGTGATCAAATGTTCTAACCGTAGTGCAGAAATCCACCAGGGTTGCAAGTAGCACAATTGATGGTGTAACAAACTAACTATAACACGTGTGTTGGCATGAAACACAGCTATCTCTGCTGGTACCTTCTGGGTCAGCAACTCAGGGTGGTCGACCAACTGTTCATTGGCTTCTATGAGGCCACCCTTGATGCAGCTGCGCAGTGTGTAGGTGCTGCCATCTGTACACGTGACAAAACATAACAGGGACCGACTGTCTAACATCTGTGCACCCTGAAACAAAGATATACACTACGTACCATGGGTGCAACAATACAGCAAACTATCGATGCATTGCAATATTCTATGTGACGATACAATACTATGAATAGTAAATTGAACTACCGATTGTTACCGTTGACAGTACACTGAACTATCGATAGTAATGATAGTTGGAAAAACAATTCAGCAGGTCACTGTAGCAACAGAAATAAGCATATTTTACAACAATATTTGGTAATTTTATTTATTTATTGCAGAGTTGGCACATTTTTCCAGCCCCAGTTTTGACCGGGTGGTAAATACCGCCCTGGGAAAAACCCTCAAAGGGATTGCATTTAAAGTTGTATTGCAATAAAAACTAGTGTAACATTAGCAGAATGATTCTGGTCAATTATAACATAGTTTGACGTAAAAAACAGCTACAAAAATGACATTCTAAAATATATTGTGTCGGAGCAGTTAGCTGTCTACTTATTCTACATGCTGCAGACACAATAACCTCAAATTCTTAGGAACTTTGTCCTGTTTAACAAACAATAAGTTCAGAAATCTATCCACTACACAACTACAAAATGAACTGCCAGATATTATCTACAGGTCTTCCTCCTCTACCGTTCATGAAGCTTATTTTCAGTGCTGCTAGAAGATATGTATATCTACTGAGACTGGGAGATGGAGGCCATGCTATATACATAGTTTTACAGCACACTACTCCCATAATAGCAGACATGCCAGCAGATATACTGACCAAGCTACTATTTACTGAGAGGGTGAGTTAGCACCTGTCAATGTCCAGGGCTCAATATCCCAATTGTACTTTAACCAGACAATACTGGTGCCGCCTGTCTGACTTGAGTCACCAGGCTTCTTCACAAGAAGACTCCACTAGCAACACTTGGCACTGTCCCTTGTGAGAGTAACAAAGGCATTTTATGACTAACTGAAAAATGACACTTTCATGACACGGACTTCCTGCTTTAAACTAAAAAAAGGATTATAGCTGAACTTGGCAACTAGTACAACTGTTTGATTAAGATGGATATTAACTACGTTTTTCAGTGGACTAGACAATTTAATCTCAGTAATGGACAGTTCGTCCCAGTTTATAGCAGTTATTCCCGGTTTATGGCAGTTTTTCCCAGTTTTCCTCGGGAAAAACCCAACCCTGATTTATCGACATGACATTAGCAATTGTCGATCAGATCAGCATCATTGACATTTAATCCACTACCTCCAAGGCTACATGATAGCACCACCCATCAATTACATCTTGGAGCTGTTTTCCTGGCTATTTGCTATCGCGACAGTTACGAAACTGTCTCAACAGTACAGCTATCGCTATACTACCGCCATAGTAACACTATCCCTGATAATCACCCCTACAAATCGTCACCCCTACAGATAATCACCCCTACTATGTACTGCAGAAAGTGAAAGGATGACACCAGATGATTAGCATTTTTAACGTGTGCACTTATTTAATGATTATTATAATGTTTATGGCAAGCAAGAATAAACACAAAATTACGGTCATATGTGAAATTACATTCATATGTATGTTAAAATTATTACATTACTGATTTAATTAAATTACCATAACTGTTAGTCTGCCTGAAATATATGTTTTGGTTGTACTGAAAAAAACAGACAGAGCAGCCAGACTCCTATGTAACTTACTTGTTTTCACTGATCCATTTCACTAAGATAAAAAGCTTATCAGCAAAATACATTTTGAGAGCAAAATCATAAGAATGTTAGTGAAACGGTATCTTGGTGTCACTTATTTCACCTTACCTTTTTGGCTTTTCCTGTCACTTTATTGTTGAGTCTGTCCATGTGTGCATTGACCTTGAAGTTAACCTGTGTCACTGACTTGCCTTCCTCCAGAATGGGATGAGATGGAGCCAAAGTGATGACGCATATTCTGTCAATTTATGAGAATACATTATTGAGCACACAAATCAAATACTGTCTTGACACAAATGAACAATTAGGCAATCACTGGTGTCTCGGTTAATAACGATAATACACAGTTATTTTATAGAACAGATTCCTATATTATACAAAGCAATATGCTTTATAATAAAATAATAAATATGTAAAATAATTATGCTTATAATGCAACATGAAAAACTATATTAGTATTAAGTAAACTTATATTTAAATGACATACATTAAAATAAAATATATTACATTTTGTTGCATTTGGATAGAGAGGAAGGTTGGGATATTCTTGGAGGTTGTCCATTTGTAAAAAAGGCTATTAACCAGGGTTTGGTCATGGATACTATGTGTTACCACTAACTAGTCCATTCCATCATTACCTATTCAATATGTAAATACTTAATAATAAGGAAAACTACACCAAAGGGGTAATTTGATTCAATTTTGTTTTCATATTCTATAACGAGTGATCATAAGCAATTCCTACATTTGTGCCAATTTAATGCTTTTTTCCTGGAGAAACAAAATTGATAAAATTTACAAAGTCCACATAAAATGGAGTTGATTTGACTCTTGTTTCTTAGGTCTTATGTGCACTTGCTTGTGTAGAGATTTTGGGCAGTTTAAAAAAGTTTTCCAAAAGACACCAGATGGCGGGACTTCTAATTATCCACATTTCTACTGGATATTCATGCTCCCACAGTGTAAATTGCAACATATAACGTTTTACCCATGGGGCAAAATTTAACATACCAATGTAATAAATGAATCGCTTTATAGTGTTTAATGCATATCTAGGACAACATCTGATAAGATCCTACCTAAAATGAGTAACTAACAAGAAATTAGTAGATCCCCTATTTGGAACACTGTGTATCATTTTAATACCGCAATATGTTACAATTTGAGAAAATGTTACAACTTGCCGTGGCACCATCTCATTTTCAAACACCAGTGATTACATAAAGCATACCAAAAACACTTTTAACTGCCTATGCAACAACTAGAGCATAATATTCACAAAGAACCATGTGCTCACAAACCATTAACTTTGCAAAAAATATTACCTTTCTCCTTTAAAATTGCACAGTTTTTAACAATGTCAATAGATCCACATGAACTTACCGAAGCTCAACTAACACATCACTCTTAACTGCAAAACTAACTTAATAAACATAATATCATACAAAACTAACTTAATAAACATAATATCATACAAAACTAACTTAATAAACATAATATCATACAAAACTAACTTAATAAACATATCATACACAACATGAATAAATGTTGCTGCTATCCAACACACAACAATGAATGATTGATCGACCTGAAATCATTTTATCACTTACGATTTTTTCAGCCATAAACGTTCTGTCTGACAGCCAACAATGATAATGTTTCATCTCAGAAAATGTGCCTTGGTGTTGAGATAAATTTAGCCGTGCACAATTAGTCATAATTGGTAAATTTAATGCTTTATAATAAGGAAAACAGACATTAACCATCAACAGCAACCCAACATTAACAAAACCAACCAAAATAAAGGGAATGCCAAACACCTGGAACTGCTCTTGGTATGTCACACAAACTGTCCCCAAACTAACAGAATTTTGAGATTCGTGTAGTCAACTAAGATGTTCACGAGTTTGCCTTAGAAAGTACATAATGTGGACAGAGATGAATTTACACACCTGTTTGAGTGCATGAGAACACATTGATCTTCTCCGTGCTTATTGTTGATATCTGCAATATAAATATTAAATGCATTCAAGTATTAACTAACCTTTACACCTAGATGAAGATCATCAGGTGTAAGTTCTTTAGCTTCATATATTGTAAATTTTCTCATAACAGATGTCAATGCAATAAGATTGCAAAACTGTGAACTAAATCTCAGAGGAATAAGAGAGGATCTAAATCTAATCATAATGTATTAAATTGTTAATTATCATCATACCAACCATCATGTTCACAATCAACATGGTTTAAACAGGCTGATAAGTGATTGTTCATGAGCTGCTGGCAATAAATAGCTCAAAACGACAAGTCACAGTATTGCCAGTTCCTGCATATAGGGGTATACACAATTATTGCAGAAATTACGGATGTTTGAACTGTTTTTCACACATCCAAGATAAAAATTTAAGTTACAATCTGAGAGCATAACACTGAACCAGCAAAGTCCAACTATCCTTAGATGTTCTAAGGAACCAATTTTGGCTATAGTCTGTGATGGGGTGAGTGCGTACGAAGTCTATTAGCTACAACTGACATTAGAAAATGTAAGAACCTTTGACAAAAAATTGGCAGGTAATATAAAAAATGACAGCAAGAGTAAACAGAAAGTTTGAGATAAGGTCGGACCACTGGAAAACAACAGTGGAAACATAATTTCAGATGAGTTTCAAATGGCAGAGGTCCTAAATGAGTATTTCAGCTAAGTTTTTATCAGAGAAGATATCAGCTTACTTCCAGTTCCATTTACTAAATTTGAGGGCAGTAAATCAGAACATTTAGGGCAGTTATTTGTAACTCCTGAAAAGATAGCAAAGAAAATTAAGAAGATGAAAGATAATAAATCACCAGGAGTTGATGGGATACCACCAAAACTGTTTAATTAAGGAAATTGTTGAGCAAATTAGTACACCACTTGCAAAATTGTTTAACTTTTCACTAGAAGAAGAAATAGTTCCTTCAGAATGGAAAGAAGCAAACATTATGCCTCTGTTTAAGAAGGGATCAAGGAACAAGCCAGAAAATTACAGACCAGTGAGTTTAACATCAGTTATATGTAAATTACCGGTACTTGAAACATTAATTAGAGACCACATGGTGGAATTCTTTGTAAAACATAGATTAATAAATACATCTCAACATGGGTTCCTAAAAGCAAGGTCATGTCTAACCAATCTCTTGTTTTTTGGAAGAAATTACAAAGTGGGCCGATGACAGGTCACCAGTGGACGTTGTCTACTTAGATTTTCAGAAAGCTTTCGATAAAGTGCCACATCAAAGATTGTTACTTAAACTAAAAGCCCATGGTATAGGCAATTATGTAATCAACTGGATAGAAAAGTGGCTTACACACAGAAGACAGAGAGTAATAGTAGATGGTGAGATTTCAAACTGGAAATCTGTTCTGAGTGGGGTACCACAGGGATCAGTATTAGGCCCTATACTATTTTTCATATATATAAATGATTTGGAAGATGACATGTCTAGCAAAGTACTGAAATTTGTAGATGAAACAAAAGTATTCAGAAAGGTTATTAATGTTACAGGTAAACAAAGTTACAGGATGATCTAGATAAATTAGTTAAATGGTCAGAAAAATGGCAAATGTCAATTTTGGGAAGTGTAAATGCATACATATAGGACACAGAAACATGGACGAAGAATATAAAATTAGGGATCATGCTGTACTAGGTAGAACCACACAAGAATAGTACTTAGGAGTAACATTTAGTGCTGACATGAAAGTTTCAGAGCAATGTGGGATTGCTGCTTCGAAAGGAAATAAAATTCTAGGGCCAATTAGGAGAACTATCGTGTATAAGGAGAAACAGCTAATTGTACCCCTGTACAAAGCAATAGTTAGACCACATTTGGAATATTATATTCAAACATGGAGGCCATATCGTAAAAAGGACATAGACAAGCTAGAAAGAATACAACGAAGAGCAACTAAAATGATTCCAGAATTGAGAGACCTTAGTTACGAAAGTCACTTATTACAATGTGGTTTGACAACACTAAAGACCAGGAGACTAAGAGGAGATCAAATAGAAGTGTTTAAAATAGTGAACAGTTATGAGGATGTTGATAGGAATATGTTCTTCAAACTTAAAGAAGGCAGTAGAACGAGAGGACACAAAGTAGCATTAGTTAAGGAGCAGTGTAGGTTGGACATAAGAAAGTACTCTTTTTCACAGAGGGTGATAAATGCTAGTAGTGTGAATGTTTAAAAATAGAATTGACAGATATCTGATAAGGGCGGGCTACACATAGATGAGAAAATTGTTGGACTCTTGATAAGCCAATGGCTTCCTTGTCCACTTGCCATCTGGAACTTGTTAAAGGATAGATGGCTGAATTTGCCTACTGTTGCAGCCCGAACTTGAGGCTCGCTGAGTTTGTTCCATTCAACTATTGTCTTTACAAAATAGGAATTCTTGAATTGGTCTGTGTGGGCTGTAGGCACTACAAAGCACCTGGAGTTATTGGCTAAAGCACAATTAGCAGCTGTACAATTTGCACAATTAGCACCAGGCTGAAGTTAGTGTAGCTGACAGTTGTTGGCAACACTTATATGGGCCCTTATGTCATAGTAGTGTTTTCTTCTAATGCATGGAAATAACAAACACCCACCGACCTGCGCCTAATGTCTTAACGCGTGAGGTGGCATTGCAGGTATGCCTATGCTATGGCAATGCCATAGCATGGAATGGATAGCCATGGCATGACATGACATAGGCACAGCACATATTATCGCCCTAAATAACAACAGTTCAAACTTTCGAGTGTGCTAAAATCCAAATAATTCTTATACACACCGGTTACATATCGCTTTGTAAAATATCTGTCGACCACAGATGCATGGGACATTTCCGAGAAATGACGGTCTGTCATTGCAAACATTCGTTTGTACAGAAATCATCAACGCGCCTACACTTGTTTACTGGCGCCACCTGTTGGCAAATATATCTCTAGTTTCCTGAATCGCCGCCTGGTGTGGCTACATACAGTTCAGTCATACAATCATGTGCTACAAAAGGAAGCGAAGCATGAAAACCTGACCTAACATATACACATAATTTGTTTACCAACTATACAGAAACTGTAGCAAGCTCTGTGTAAACGCATATACCATAATAAAGTGTGACACTCCATGGGGAGTCCTAGCTAGAAGTATATCCTCCTTTCCCACTTCTATGGGCCAACATGTCTTTTGTATCCTCACGTTTCCCACCTTTCTTAGATTTGCTCATTCAATCTCCACCTCACACCAATATATTCAACTGATTTTAGCACAAAAATAGACCTAACGGTACTTTATTTCATGTATCTATTTTTGGATTGAGTACAAGCCCAAGTTTATTCCCCTTATGAAAATATACAATGGAATTGCCTGTAACACCATGGTATGCCATGGTATTATACAATGACATGACATGTAATTACATGTAATACCATGGTATACCATAGTATGCCATGACATTACATGGCAAACTGTGGTAGACCATGCTTTTTCACATATTGCGTATGGTAATTATATGGTATCCAGACCATGGCATAGGCTACCTGTTTCAAAACATAATGGAATTTTACCATTGTTTCCCAGTTTCAATGCACCATGGTATATCATGGTGTCCATGGTATGTCATGGTATTTTATCACGGCTTACCTGTTTAAAACACCATGGTATGTTATCATGAAATTTTCTTAACTGTGACATTTTCAGAAATCATCCCAGAAATCCCCGGCTGATCGTATGTGTTCGATCCCCCCATTCAAAACCCCGAGGACGGGCCTACATTAACTGGGGGGGTGCTTCTTGTCTTATCAGACACTCATGGTTGTGTGAGCATGGGGTACATGTTTTATGCTTAGCATAGTGCTTATTTGGCACGTAGTGTGTTAGAGCTTTCTTAAATTGTTATAATTATGTGATACTGGTTAATAATAATGTTGCTAGCCTGCTTGAGACTATTTGACTAACTTTGGTAGGGTTGTTTGATGCATTTTACCGTTTCATTTGCAAAATCAATTACATAAAATCAATTACATAAAATTAGAGCAAGCTATCAAAGAAAACTCTACATTTACCGGTTTTATTTAGTATATAAGCGGAAAATATCAAGTTACTTTATATAATATTATCCGTTTAGTTCAACGCACTATTTATCAGCATAAATATATATATATATATATATATATATATATATATATATATATATATATATATATATATATATATATATATATATATATATATATATATATATATATATATATATATATATATATATATATATATATATATATATATATATATATATATATATATATATATATATATATATATATATATATATATATATATATATATATATATATATATATATATATATATATATATATATATATATATATATATATATATATATTGCTCTTTTCCGTTTACTAATATGTAGTTATTGGCTTGTACACAGCCATTTGGCGCGGACCTGTTACTGGAGGGATGTATGGTATTGGTGGATTGCTCGGACCCCTCTAGAGAACAATCGCCATCATTCAGCCCAGCCCATCGGTGCGAAGTCCCATGATCAGGAAGTTAGGGCGAAGTAGTTTTACCTGTCAAATGTCGCCGATCTGATACGGCAGAATTTCGCGTTACACGATGACACGCACATACGCGTTTGAGTAACACTGCTGCAAGAAAGTTAGGTCAAAGATACAGGTAACGTTGCCTTGTGAAACTTTTGGATGGGTCCTTCCGTACTGAGTTTCCACTTTTCCTGTTTTGTCCCGGAACTTATTGTTAAATCATAGATTAAGAGCTGGAGCATAGCCATAGGCGTGGCTCTTATACCTTTAGCGTTTTACATTAGGGCACGTATATTTACATTTGTTGTGTAATTTGTGACTGTATGTTGACAATGGGTTTGGTAGCACCTGGGCTGTTGACGTTGTGTAATGTAATTGTGCGCTGTCATAATTATTGACAGTTATTGTGGCTGTCGACAATATGTCATTCGTTTTATGTGGTTTTTTACAGTTTTATTTTTATCCACGAGTCCTTCTTTTCCCATTACAGCTTAAAACCCTGTTGTCCATCAGGCTGCATGTAGCATGTCTGGCTTTCACTATTATAAACTTTGTCGTTGATTGGGGTGTGGTATAGACAAGGCAGGGTCCAGTACTAGTACATAAAGGTGGAGAATGAGACCCTTGAAAACGTAAGTGTGGATTCTGCAGTCTGCACTTCCGACACAGATCTGTGTTGCAACTAAATAACTTAACATTTCAAACTGACATAGCTAATTGTTTCACTTACTTGTATTCTGTGACGTACCATCTGCACATTACGTCAAGAGACAGAAGAGTCCTGCCATTGCAAAATCATCTTCAGGGTTAGGATTTAGCGTAAAATTAATGAGGGCCAGTCGGACCCCCACTTTCCAGAATCTAGGAGCCCACCCCCAAAACTGGTAGCCAAAGCTGTTTGCATGAAAAAAGCCATTATATAAATTTGAATGACTTTGTATGTATGTTTTGCCACTTCCCATTTAAAAATGGACCCCTCACCATACATATGCTCAAGAGTATTAGACGTTTAAAATGAATAACTAATAAAATTAAAAGCTATTTTTGCCAATCTCATTTAGCTTTGAACTTCTGAAATCCTTGCGTTTGGAGAATGTTAAGGGCTTAAAATGTTATTTATCCTGTATTACGATATTACAAGTCCCATTAATACAACTGAGAAGACCATTCCTGGCTTTGAATGACAATTTATATAAGTCATTGAATTCTCAGAACTTCACAGAAACAGTAATATATTTTGTTCATCAGTCAGTCACATTATCATACGTTACAAACGTTAAAGAATAAACACGTAGGAAGAATGTCAGTCCACAAACAGTGTTTGACTCTGACAGTGGACTGAGTAGCAGTATGAGATTCTAAATGCCGAACATAAGCCAATGACAAGGTATAATTTGTTCATCGTAGCTCAATGTTCATGCCCTTGCCTTGGACTCTGTACATTTCTTCCTATTTCTAGTGTGCTCAACCCATGCTAAGCAATCATTCTAAATGCCGAACATAAGCCAATGACAAGGTATAATTTGATCATCGTAGCTCAATGTTCATGCCCTTGCCTTGGACTCTGTACATTTCTTCCTATTTCTAGTGTGCTCAACCAATGCTAAGCAATCATCCGTGCACTTGCTGTGTTTTCCCTAACACCTCACATTTCGCAATATAATCAGACAACTTTTCAAACACCGTTTTTCCCCAATAAAATCAATAGCCGCGTTAATATCACATTCACAAAATTACCATTTGCTTGGCTAGCCGCTAAATATATCATGGCCTCTGATTGGGAGCTTGGTCATCAGTCAGCCAATCAGAATGTGTTTTGCTTCGTTTACATGTTTCTTCTTATTGTCATAGTCATAGTCATATTTTATTCATTCCAAGAAAGGAAAATACTTTTAGTCATATCACAGCAAATTAGAAAAATACAAACAAAAGAATTACCAAAAAATTGTAGAGAAATATACACCATTTTAAGAAATGAGCATTCCAATGAACAACACATATTGCACAGGTATGAATATTGCAAGTAAAACAGTTTAAAAGACATAAAAAGCAAAAAAAACAGTCATCTATAAGAATGAGTGAGACAAAAAAGATCACATGTCATGCTCCACGTTTTCATTTTGTAACATGAGTGATGGTGGTGTTTGTTTTTTCTTTGTGAAGTCCACAATGATCTCCTTTGTTTTTTTTTTTTAAGTTCAAGATAATTTGCACTGCACCATGTCGAAATTTTTCCGATTTCTTCATGATATGCTGTCTCGTCAGTGTTGGTTATCAGGCCTCTCAGGGATTTACTGTCCGCTTATTGCAGTGAATCTAGGGGCATGCGGGCCCACAGACAAACACTAAATTCAAACTTTTTTATCTGACTGACATTGGCAATGCAGATTCTTGCATTGGAGCTAATGACATAATATTTTGACACTGATATTGACAGAACAACAACAACAGAAGCTGCAGGTGTGAGAATAACTGGGTTCATAGAATAACTGGGTTCGTAGAATAACAAGAACAAAGAGGGTGGACAGAATAAGGATGAAAAACCTGAGGAAAGAGGTTGGGATGAAATGCAGCCTAACAGGAAGATTGGCGAGAAGCAGGATGAGATGGGCAGGCCACTTGGTAAGAATGGATGCAGGCAAAGAGAACAGAGGTGGAAAAACATCAACAACACAGGAAAAGGGGAAGGCCACAGATGAGATGGGAGGACTGTGTGAGGAGGGACATGAGAAGATCGGGGGGGGATGAAAGATGGAGAGAGGGGGCGGCCGATAGAAAACTATGGAAAGAAAGAACAGAAAGAGTGGCTCGACAGTACTTTACCTGACCCTCACCCCTGTACAGCTGGGAACAAGGAGGAAGAGCACATCTCCACTAAGTGCATCAGTTAAGCATGCATCAACTTTGTTACATAGATATATTCTGTGATGTGCGATCTCGTCAAAACTAAAATATGTTCCAAATAATTTATTGTAAGTTTATCGTTGACAACAACTAATGTTGTTGAAAACTAATTCCCACAGCAGCCATACTGTGTGAGTGACGTCACACGATGTGTGGTTTTTATCACAAAAATGTCATGATTTATATTTGTACATGGTTATTGTCAATAGACATTAGTGGCATACCTATAAGAATGATTATAAACATGACATACATGTTTATTGCATTTTTATAATATGTTTTCGGTGGCTGGATCCTCAGCCTTCCCTGAAAGGCGAAACTCTGATGTTTCTTCCTGGATCATTCAGACATTTTGTCAGTGTTGTGTGTAAGCATCTTGTCATTGTCTATGAGCATTACCTGTTTCTGGGATTACAATGGATTTTTGTGTGACCTGCATCTAAACTGGATTTGTTGAGCTGGTTACAGACTGAGTTCAGTCAAGCAAAACACTCCTGTCTATTCTTGGATTGTACAGTTGCAAAGTATGCACACAAATAAATAATCTTATATGCAACCCTGGATGCTGTGCAGTAAAGTGTGACTAGCTTTGGAAAGGCTGGACTTGGGGGGGGAATTGTAAGTAAACATCATAAGTAAACATCAACAGTGACATAAGAACCACTTTTGTATATGATGCAATACTCAAGGATACAGTTGCTGTGTAATCTCATATCCTCAATTCACCCAGTAACAGGACTGTTATCAGTTCTGGTTCTGGATCGTTGGACCTGTTAGAGCATAATACAATACAATACAATACTGAACTACACATTTTTACTTAATTGTAACTAATTTCAGTCCATTGTTTTAATGTATCTCTACAGCATTTTACAATGTATACTCTTATATAATTATAGAATTTGAAGCAGTACTTTGTTTACTTGTATATTTTTGTTTTAAACTCACAATCCATGTAGGGCTTTGGATAAAATGTATATTTTATTAGGTTTTGTAAGAGTTACATTATTACAATTACCCAGGTACTCTAATAATGAGTTTTGTTGTTGATGCACAGTATCGTATATCTTATACCCAACACAGATATTCACAACTATGTAGGAAATATTTACACCCATGCTATATGTAAGAATTAAAACCATATAATTAAAGTCATATTATGTCACTAAAAAACATGGATGGGTTGTTTCATCAAAACGTCGTGACTTGTCCTTGTATTTAGATGATGGTAGAATTTTGGAACATAAATTGCTTTCTTTGGAGAATTGGACAACTAATGCCACACAGATTCTGATATTCAGAACCAATTTTTCTGCCTAGTGCTGGCTGTAGTGTAACTACAGGCACCATTACATTATCAAGCACCATTGCACTATCAACCAATGACAACCATTAGACTGTGTCTGGGTCATGTAGGCAGGCGGTGTGTCCGGTGGAATTCACCAAACCCCCACACAAAGTGATGCTTCAGAGAAAGTAATGTTGCAAAATTGCAACACTTGCTCTGGAACCAGGTCCATAGCCAGAAATACATTTTTACCAGTCTTGAACTTTCTACAAAGTGTAACTTTGAGGTAGCTGTGGTGGCTATTACATGCTCGTCTTGAATTGAGTAGTTTCAGCAGAAGTTTTTAAGATAAATTAACCATTTCTTCACAGATTATAGTTGGAATACTATATAATATTCCACTTTAATAAAATTAGAGTTTCTCATTTATTTGGTGTTGTTTTTATTTTTGTAAATGTGAAACAGATAGTCACAAAATGCCAAATTATATCATTTTGAGAAAATTCCCAAAGAAATAAATAACATACATGTAAGTTTGACAATGTCACTGATAACTTCGAGGAAAATGTAACAAGATGATTGAAGCTGTCTAGGTCTTCTATGACCCAGTCCTGGCACCATTTAATTGTTCTTTCCTACAGGTCATGGGAACTGAAATTAGGGCTTAAAACTATTTTCCAGTTATTTGCATCATATATACCTCTGGTGTGACTCATAATTTACACTAGTAGTGAATATATGGGAACATGCTTGGCAATCTATATCTCAGATTGTCCCATTGGGAATCACTGTAGCTGCCCCTAATTGGCCTGAAGCTGTTTGATGTCTGATGGAATGGTGTAGACTGTTGCAGCCTAATTAAACAGGTTAATTGGACCAACAATGCACTGCCTACAAGTAAGTTACACCCAGGGTAATAGATAACAGCTGATACACTAGTCATTGGTGAGTTGATGCACTCATGAGTTGATACACTCGTGAGTTGACACACTCGTGAGTTGATACATTTGTCATCTGTTTGTCAACATTGTCACATCGACTCACAAGACAGTCAACTGTCATCTGGGCAACGTATTTATCAAGTTGTGACCTAGTGGTAAATCAATGCACATATACAACGATTGATTTATTCAGTTTAAAGTAAACAAATGTGTGTTTGCATTGTAATTTACGAGGCACTTATTTACCTCTAGATGACCTCACTGGTGTGGATGCTGCTTTAACTGACAGCCGGCACTGGCACTGTCTTACCTTCAAATCCTGCCCTGTGATCGCATTACCTGAACTAAGCTCTGTTCTCAGGTATACAGTCTAATGTATCATGAGGCATCTGATCTTTGAAAATTTTAATGTTGATCAGAATACAGATTTTATGATCAATTTGAACATTTTGATGTTGATCACATGTTATGGTCAGTTTGAACATTTTAATGTTGATCAGATGGTGTGATCAATTTGAACATTTCAATGTTGATCAGATGTTATGATCAATTTGAACTTTTTATATTGGAATAGTAATAATCATAACTATAATATATGATAAATGTCATACTTAAAATCGAGTTGACTGCCAATGAGACTAAAGAAGCAGCATAGATTCAGCATAGATTCAGTGGAAGAAAGTACTTAATGAACAGAGGACGAGGAATGAAAACTGCTGTTGAATTTCCACAACATGCCACCAGAAAAGCAGGTTTATTGCAAGCCGTGCTAGCTGTTATCAAAGGAACCAAGCCTAGCTATTTGAGCATCATATATGATACTCTAATTTTATGACTCACACCTGTAATAAATATTTTGCACATAATGCATAGCCCACCAAATGGAAATTGAGACTAGATGGACACCTTCTGCTTCAATCCTTTCAAATGCTTTTTAAAAATATGGCAGTGGTTGATGATTATGGAAACAATCCAAAAATTCAGTGTAATACTTGATTATTATGATGTTCAAAAACTTTGTGAAACTATCTTAATAATGTAGCCATAATATTATGTGGATCACGGGACGTGTCTGAGGCTGCTGCTATGGCTTCACTGATCTTTCTGCGCCAGAAATTATTTATGCATCCATGGTATCTGTATTTACCCTGTTCTCACCACACAATCTCGGTTGTATTGATTGAATAAATAACATAAATGTGATTTACGTGGCTGGTCACCTATTGTAAATGACTGCATTTAGTCAGGTGAAATGTAATTTGACAGGGTGGATCAAGTTGAAAGAGGCCATTATGTTAGTGACAGTCCAGTGCCTAGTCCAGAACCAGTGGTCATTATCATTGCTGTTTACCCACTAGTGACTTTCAACCTGTCTATATTGTTTACTGGGTGACATACTGTCTAAAAAGATATAAAGAAAGGCAAAGATCTAAAAAGATATAAAGAAAGGCAAAGGTCTAAAAAGATATAAAGAAAGGTAAAGATCTAAAAACATATAAAGAAAGGCAAAGGTCTAAAAAGATATAAAGAAAGGCAAATATCTAAAAAGGTATAAAGAAAGGCAAAGCACCAGGAGAAGATGAAGTTCTAATAGAGTTCCTCAAAGAAGGGGGGGGGGACATAGCATACAAACAGCTTGCTGAACTCTCCACCCATTGCATCAGATCAAACAAGATTCCAGGTAGCTGGCCATCATCATACTGCTACACAAGAAAGGGGATATTAAGGATCTGAAAAATTACAAACCCATCAGCCTTCTCTCAAATCTGTATAAATTATTCCCCAAAGTTCTAACAAATCGCATTACCAACATCCTAGATTTCAACCAACCTAGAGAACAGACAGGATTCAAAAGCAGTTTTTCAAAAACTGACCGCCTACATGTAATAAACCAGATCATCCAAAAATATGGAGAATATAGGCAACCATTATGTCTGGGTTTCATCGATTATGAGAAAGCCTTTGACAGCGTTGAAATCCCAGCAGTTCTTGAAGCTCTAGTCAACCAGGGTTTACATTCATCCCACATCAATATCATCAACACAATGTATAACCAGGGTGTACATTCATCCCACATCAATATCATCAACACAATGTATAACCAGGGTGTACATTCATCCCACATCAATATCATCAACACAATGTATAACCAGGGTGTACATTCATCCCACATCAATATCATCAACACAATGTATAACCAGGGTGTACATTCATCCCACATCAATATCATCAACACAATGTATAACCAGGGTGTACATTCATCCTACATCAATATCATCAACACAATGTATAACCAGGGTATACATTCATCCTACATCAGTATCATCAACACAATGTATAACCAGGGTGTACATTCATCCCACATAAATATCATCAACACAATGTATAACCAGGGAACATCAACCGTCAGACTCCACAAAGATAGCAACAAGATCAATATAAATAGAGGGGTAAGACAGGGGGACAGTCTCACCTAAATTGTTGCTGCCCTAGAAGGAATCTTCAGGAGGTTAGACTGGGGTAGAAAGGGAATCAACATAAACGGTGATCATCTGAGCCATCTGCACTTTGCTGATGATATTGTTCTTATTACAAACAATGCAGAAGAACTAGAGGAAATGTTAAATGACCTCAACAATGAAAGTAACAATATTGGGTTATGAATCAGCATGAAAAAGACAAAAGCATGTTCAACAGTTACACTAAAGTCAAACAAATAAAAGTTAACAATGATCTTACAGAAACAACCGACAGGTATATATATATCTACAACAACTTGTAAAAACAGATTATAGCCATTTAGAAGAAGTTAAAAGGAGAACCCAAACTGGATGGAGTGCCTTCGGAAAATTGAATGACATTATGAAGAGTAAGATGCCAATATGCCTGAAACGTAGTCTTTGACCAATGTATATTACCATCTATGACATATGGTGCAAAGACTTGGGCAATGTATATTACCATCTATGACATATGGTGCAGAGACTTGGGCAATGACAAAAAAAATGGAACAAAAACTTAGAACAACACAAAGAAGCATGGAAAGATGTATGCTAGGAACTACCAAGAGAGATAGAAAAACTAGCAAATGGATCAGAGAGCAAATGTAAATCCAGGATATAAAACAAGTTAAAATCAAGAAATGGAGATGGGCAGGACACCTTGCCAGAACTAAGGACAACAGGTGGACAAAGATAACAACAGAATGGAGACCAATGACAGGTTCTCGAAGTTTGTTGGCATGACATGGATGAGAACTGCACAGGACAGGAGTAAATGGTACCAGCTTGGGGGGGCCTCCGTCCTGCAGTGGGCTGAGATGATGATGATACTGTCTAATGAACTATGTGCTTGGGTGGTAATTTAAAGGTATGGTCTGATTGTTTTTTATTTTAAAATCATGTTATGTTATATAGATAGTTTATGCAATTAAATTTATTTACCAGTATCTGTTTATGGCATTGCCATTCAGCATGATGAAGTATAAACATGATATTCAAGAAAAAAAGTTTAGACGTAACAGTAACATTATATTAAAAAAATTGTGCTTCAGTAATAATACTATGAAAAACATGCGTGCACGCACACACACACACACCACCGCCACCGCCACCACCACCACTACGTCGCCATGTATACTATGACGTGCCTGAGCACCACGAACTGCACTGTTGGCAGCTGTGGCTGTTTGATAGTTTCCACTTAGTGCTGTTGACCATGTGCCATAATTGCATGACAATACCTAGTGACCATTGGTGGCAATTTATAGCCAAAGGGTCGTTGATAGAGGCCCTCTGGGTCAAGCCATTGGCTTCATCAATACTCCACATAGCTGCTTACTAATCATAGGAGAGTGATGTTAAAATAATTAAACATTATATTAATTTTATTTAAAGTACAATGTCTGATCGTTTTGAGTGATCATTCTATAATAATGTAATAGTGATAATAGTAATAACCTTTATTTATATAGTGCCATATATCTGGAAATAAAATCTGTTCAGACATGCTTAAAACACTACATTAATTACAGTTATTATTATAATAAAATTCAATGGTGATGCTTACATATAGGTAAGAGTTATATGTGTAAATTATATTACCCAAGTTACTAAAATGTCATAATAATAGAATGAAAATAAAAATGTTTAATATAAGTGTGTAAAGAATCAACTACACAATTTTTTTTATTATAATTTGACCATTATCTGATTAAGTTGAACGTTTTGGCTCAAATATAATTTTTACATTGTGTGTGGACGGAATGTAATTTTACGGATGTTAATACCATGAACCTGTGAATGCCTGACCCTTGAAAATGTGGCCATGGTCAACTTTGTCCACTTGTGCTGGAAATTGTTAACAGCTGTTTGTGAATATGCTGACCAGCTGACCATATTCATAAACAGATAACGGTCAAATTATGCATTAAAAATTGTGGTTCATTAACATGTGTGATCATGTTGTTAGAGTATATATAGTTTATAAGTTACATACACATGACATCACAATAAAAATTAATAAGATTTTGTACCTTACATTTTATTAAGAACATTTCATGTTAAATTAATGTATACTGTGCGTGATCATGCCATGATGCCAGATCATTATTGATCAGCAATATGGCAATATTAATTGCATATACTGACTTAAACACCCGTAGCAATTTGATAAAATTTATTTCATTGATAGCAATCATTTGTTTTGGTTGAGATTTAAAAAAATTTCTCCAAGCATAAACTTACATGCATATAAATATTATATTTGAAACCAAGCTGTAGCATTGTACGATATCGACTAATATATGGGTGTAATATCTTTGCTAATTAGCAATATCATGAGATCTTATAGTTGTCACATGTGTGGTGTGATCACTTCAGCGATTGTTGGTGGCAGATGTTGAGTGTTTAGTTGTTAATTATATTTCTCTACAGCTGTTAGTTTGTTCTTACCGGGTAGACAGGGAAGTGCACATGAAAATGTCCTGCTTCTCTCTTATCTCTTAACGTCCTGGCACATGGTCAACTAGATTACATAAAAGCCCAATTTTAGAAGTGGGAATTCACATCCTGAATCGGTGCTTGCCTTTGAATTATAACCACGAGAAAATATGATAACATGTGAAACAAGCTATGAGCTAGTGAACAGTGAGTATCACTATTATTTTGTCTGTCAGAGTCTTGGGAATAATATTACACAATTCTGGAATGGAAGCCAACTTTTTTGGGGGGTGAGTAAAAAGCAGATTAACAGTCATGGGAAACTGTGCTAGAACCAACATAATTATCTTCTTTTATGTAGGTCATAAACCTGGTGGTCTTGAAATTGTCTGGAGGAGTGTGTAGTGCTGGCCATGTACTAGTTGGTCCCAATGTTGGGATTGCCAGTTTGAAACATAGAACCACAGCAGATGACAGTTAAGGCCATCTTATGTCACCCCATTATAAAAAACTTGTCTGATATAAGTGTCAGTGTGTTGAATGTGGGTCTCCAGTCTAGGGAGCAATGTAGGGTCCAATAACAGTAGTTAGAGCGTCAGACTCTCATTTGAGAGAATCAGGGTTTGATTCCACTTCTCATTTCAAAGCTTGGGCAATTTCTTTACGTTTCAGTCCACATTGTCTCAGTTCTCACAGATGTTTAAATGAGTACCTGGCCACAGACAATTGTGGATATGTGTGAATGAGTAGTCTTTGAGCAGTAAATGCAGCATGGCTGAATGCTTCCTAGAGAAGTTGAGTGCCTTGGAATGAACAAGACCCAAAGGGTGAAGTGTAAAGTGATTTGGGTAGTCAAAAGGACTGGATACTGCTCTATATAAGGACTTACCCTTGTAGGACCATGTGTGACGTACGTGATATTATACACATCACAATTCACTCTAATGCATACTGAGAGACTGGCATTTAGCAATATGTATAATATAAAAGCCTTTTCTGTATTGTATATGCATATAAAATTTTCGCTTATCTTTTTGTTGATAAAGATGCAGCACAAGCAATAGTTTGTAAAGGGAAGTTGCTGTATTTCCTGTTTCTCTTTAAAAGTTCAATGCAGTCAACTAGATCACATTTGTAGTGGGTTTCACTTCTTTGATCATCGTTAAATTTGAATTGTTGAAAAAGATGGTAGCATTTCAAGCACGCAGTGAACACAACGTTTTGTCAGTCAGAATCTTGGGAAGAATATTATTACACAATTCCAGGATGTAAGACAATTTTTTTAGGGTGAAGAAGAGAGCAGATTAACATGTGTTGGAAGGTCTGCTGGCACCAGTAGTGTGCAAAACATCCTAGTTTATTTGGGTCATAAACTGGCAGTCAAGAAATTTACAGTTTTAGTGATGCTGTCATTTGGGCCCAATATCTGGGCTTGTCGTTTGACATCTATCACGTGTAGTGTGTTTTTAGGGAAAAAACGTACTGACTTTGTATCTTTAATAAAAAAATGCCTTCGTTCAGCTGCCGGACGCTGACTTTCACTTTCTGTTTGCAGAGACTGACTGGCGGCTCAGGGTGTGAGAAGTCACCAACATGCCGCCGCCGCCACCCCCTCCCCCAGGGGCACCCCCACCCACGTTCAATCTCGCCAACACGCAAAAGCCAAAACTGACGAAGAGCGAGGGGAATACCCGTAGCGCCCTGCTCTCCTCCATTGAACAGGGCAAGCGGTTGAAGTCAGCCAAACATCTCATGGTGGACAAGAGTGGACCGGCTGTTGCTGGTGGGTACAATTTCTGTCTTGTTCCCTGTTAGTTTTGTCCCCTGTTAGTCTTGTCCCATGTTAGTTTCGTCCCCTGTTAGTCTTGTCCCATGTTAGTTTCGTCCCCTGTTAGTCTTGTCCCCTCTTAGTGTTGTCCCCTCTAAGCTTTGTTCCCTGTTAGTCTTGTCCCCTGTTAGTTTCATCCCCTGTTAATTTTGTCCCCCTGTTAATTTCATCCCCTGTTAATTTTGCTCCCTTGTTAGTTTCGTCCCCCTGTTAATTTCATTCCCTGTTAGTTTCATCCCCTGTTAGTTTCGTCCCCCTGTTAGTTTTGTCCCCCTGTTAGTTTCATCCCCTGTTAGTTTCGTCCCCTGTTAGTTTCGTCCCCTGTTAGTTTCATCCCCTGTTAGTTTCGTCCCCCTGTTAGTTTCATCCCCTGTTAGTTTCGTCGTCCTGTTAGTTTCGTCCTCCTGTTAGTTTCTGGCCCCCCCCTGTTAGTTTCATCCCCCTGTTAGTTTCGTCCCCCTGTTAGTTTTATCCCCTGTTAGTTTCATTCCCCTGTTAGTTTCGTCCCCCTGTTAGTTTCGTCCCCCTGTTAGTTTCGTCCCCCTGTTAGTTTCGTCCCCCTGTTAGTTTTATCCCTTGTTAGTTTCATCCCCTGTTAGTTTCATCCCCTGTTAGCGACACTTCAGTTGTTCCCCACTAGTCAAATTACAATAATTATGGCTCCTGCTGATTAAAAAAGGGGATGTATGGTGCACTGTACGCTAACTAGGGTATGTACGCTTTATAGGTCAAATACGGTAACTTTTTTTGTGTAGTTAATTATTTACATATATTTATATATATATATAGTTAATTATATATATATATATATATATATATATATATATATATATATATATATATATATATACATATATATATAAATATATGTAAATATATATAAATATATATATTATATAGTTAAATTATAGTTAAGTTTACCAGATAATGTGTAATGCTTTGATAATAAACAGCTTACCTCCTACCTATATTAATATTTTAATCCTTTTTTTCACAGTCAGTTTTGCCTTTGTTTGTTGTGACATTTTGACAACTTTCTGGTTCCTTCATCTGGCTGATTTCATTACAAAGAATATTTAGGTAAAACTAACTGTGAGGAATGATTAAAATACTAATAGATTACAATCGCCTGCCTGGTGAATCCCTTCAGACCTGTTCAGAACAAGACATTTTCTGCGGTGGATTTCGCAGTTGTCAAAATGCCTTATCGAATTTCTACTGTAGATGTGCCGTGTTTAACTATTTTAGGGGGTGCTTCGAACAAGAACAAGTTTAAGACGATGCCGGCAAATCAGCCAAACCCCGTTAGGGGTGGTGGTTTCACACCTGGCGGAAATAGAAATGGTACAAGTCTTAAATTTGTCCGCATGGCTTCTGCACTAACCTGGTGTGATTACGCTTGAGCTGTAGTAGGAGATGCGTCACTGTTTAATTCACTGTCATTGTCACCCCTATTTCTGATCATTCACCTTTGTCAGTGGCTGACTGGGTAAACACAGTGTTGTCGGTGATCAACTGATCAAATAAGATGTCTTCAGATGTAGTTTCTTATGCCAGTACATTGGTAAAGTTTTGTTGCGAGTTGTGCGTTTATTTGACATAAAACCAATCTGTCATGTAATGTGCGCTGTTCCACAACTCAACAAAACTTGAGTCGCGTGCCGATTTGACCGACACAACAGTGTTGGACTGATTTGAAAATTGAAACGTGGCAACAAATGTCGTACCATCACAAACATGCGATTCGCAACAAAAGTTCAGCAATGTGCACCTAGAGTTGGCTACACTGGCACTTATAGCTGCAAGCACAAATCTGATTTATGTTCACATCTGTAGTGTGTGAATAGTTTAAGTAACATTAGCTACTAAGGCACATGAAAGTTTAAGTAACATGCACAGTTGGTTTAATAAGACACATAATAAACACAATGGTAGGTTGGTAACAAGAAAGAAGTCAGCGTGCACCTTTTAGCATAACCAAATCATAACTTTGCACAAAATGTGGAATTGCCCGATTCATTTTTAGCATTGGTTTCAATGAGAAAATCAGTTCACACAGTAAATTCAGTTTCTCTGTGGCCACAGACTAGTGTTGATCTGTACCGAGTGGTGGAGGATGGCGAATTCAATTTTATTTGCGTTGATTTGTAGAATTAATTACACCATTGGAAACTTTGGAGTAGACACCTCCACAGACTGTCGGCAGATTTCTAGAGCAAGGGTGCTAGGGGTCAGGTAATGGGGTAGGGTAGGGTTATAAGTCAGATAACTGGAATATGGGCTTCTTTAATCTGTCAGACAAGATACTAGGAATTAATTTTTTTATTCATGTTTCTGTCACTGAGGGGCAGCATGGCAGATGGTTGGCCCTTGAAGTAGCAGGTTATAGTGTTAATTGATACACCATTGCCCTATATATTGTTTTGGTGGGGAATCCTGTTGGTTTTGGCTTTTGGCTTCATAAATAATAAAATTATGTGGTGCTAAAATCTGTTCACTGGCGTATTCAGAAGAAGTCTATTTGCATGAAATGCAACTAGAAGGAAATCAGTGATCTGTTTCCATGTCGTGCTTCCTAGAAGTTACCGAAACGACCACATATGCGATGGTGCACCATGTTAACTGACCCCTAACAAGTGCAAGACTACACACTCCCTGGACATAGGACAAAACTTCCTTTCTAGACACCATACCCCTTGACACATTCATCAATATATGTAACTAGATACTGACCAGTGCAAATACAGACTAGTCACTATTACTTATGTTGCATGTTTTACTTTTTAGGTATATGATGAAGGCTTATCTTGTCTTAGTTCCCATTGCTTTTGTCTGGGAGGGATTTTTTCGTGGGGGGTTAGTCCGTGCACCACACTCTCTGTAGATTATCTTGACATTTAAAAGGACACTCTTTCCACCAGCATAATTTGTTAATAGCCCTTTAATTTCCCTTGCCGTTGTAGGGTCTATCCGTTGGGCAAGTTTCCGTCTGGGGCAGCCAAAGTGGAAACTAGAACATTCTAATACTTGACCTAGATGGCTGCCTAGTGGTGCTAGACAAATTGGTGCTAGACAAAGTGGTGCTAGACAAAGTGGTTACAAATGATACTATCATAACCTATGCAACGAGTTGTATCACTTGACTCAATAGACTCAGTTGATATTATCGACTATGCCATATATAATGTTTTCATGAATCCCTAAGAATAAATAGTTTTCAAAACAGGTATAATTTACTATAACTATAAATCAGAGTGTTTCTCTCCATCGCCATGTGCTGTTAAGATTTAATCTGTATTTACCTTCTCACCGTACTATATGTTGTACTAGCCAACGGGTTATTATATAGTTTCATTGTACATTAAAGCTGCTTCCTCCAATGTTTCAGCCCATTGCGAATCTGATTCACTTATGTCCAGATGTGTAGTGTGTGACTAGTTTAAGTAATGTGCGCAGTCTGTTTAATTAAAAATGCCTATACTTGCTCAAATCATCGAACGAATTTACTTTAGTCGTTATATCTGGTAAGGATCAAAACTGTGGATATCCAAATTGGTAAACAGTGTGTGGGTTAATGCTGATCATGGGCGTGACCTCCATCCTCTCATCGATCACATGACAAAGTTACGAAATTTTACCAAGGAAGAAAATCGTAATTTTTCAGCATTTCGATTTTCACTTAAGTTAATGCTTGAACAAGCATTAAGTAATTTAATGGTTTGTCTGATGATTTCTCATAAACTACTACAAAAGTTGCACAAACGAGCTAGCATGTTGCAGTGGATACTAGGTAGGTTTGGTTTTTCGCAAAATTAATTTGAAATGAGACTAGCAAAAAATCTAATTCATTAAGCACCTTTAAGTACCAAGTGACAGATCATCATCTAATCAGTTTAGTACTGACCTGAACTTAGGCTCAAGACTTAGATCATTCATAATGTAAAGTCGGGTCCACTCAGAGATTTTAAATCTTATTAGCGTTTTGCTATTTTTTATATCTGGTAAAGTTGTCAGTGCATTGATAAGATTTCTGTCAGAACTGATGTCTGGCTCCTGGTATGTTTAATTATGATTATAGCATTCAGTGTAAGCTATTACAAGCAATTACGATTACAATGTAATCAGATGCAACCTAGCCCCATATACACTAGCTTATCATAGTTATCAAATTGTTTTATATTACATTTTGGTTGTCACATGTACAAACTAGTAACTTTGATTACAAATATTTAACTATCAATGAAATAAAAAACGTTTGATTTACAGTAAGTTATGTGAAATCATGACTATTTGACAAATTTCTAGTTTCATTGAGTATTATATATTGCAATGCAACTCAGTTGATTCCTGGGAAACCTTGCAGGACTTATAGTGGGACCACCAGTAAAACATTTCGTTTATATTATACAAAATCATGAATGCCTGACTCTGCCTCTGAATGATAGTAGCATGGGTGTATTTAGGGGGGCCATGGCCCCCTTATAAAAATTTTGGGGGCCACAACTAAGCTTGGTCCCCCCCCCTTTACAAGATCCGAGGTGCACCACTGGTATGATGCTGGTAAGACAGTTTATGACTTTAATGCACCTCATTTGGAATGCAGTACCTTGGGACTTGGGCGTTATTCTCTTTAAGTAGGACAGCTCACAGAAGATTGCTGATGTGATCTTTGCACAAGCTGGTATTAAAGTGGATGGTGTTATTCTACACACAACAAACGTAAACATCAGAAGCGTCTCGGGCACCAGAATACCCTGCATAGCCTCTAGTGCGTTTGCTGCCTGTAGTTTCCCATGAACCACCCTCGGTACATTGTTGTAATTTCAGAAGTTTCTGTGTCATTTCCAAGTTGAAAATACATAAATATTAACAATTTCATGTTAATACTGTGTTCTAAGTTGGACATTCCTGAAGTAATTTAATTTACATATTTAGGTCGAGAGAATCTGGTTTATCCACATACTCACCAGTGCTAAGCTTAATTCATGCTGTTTTACTGGATTCAAAACACTAACAAGGGAGGCTATTTCTTGATCCAAATCACACATACAGATGAAAATGGGCTTATTGAAAAAATTTAAGTACGACATTTTGAATTGAAATTACTCAAGATATATTAGTAGACCATAATGTGAATATATTACGTGGATAATATCAGTCATGTACATGTCCTTGATCTCAGAGCCAACAGACATTTCCCGCCTGAGTTAGTGCCATAGTTATATGATAGTAACCTTATTTTCCAAGGTTGTCTGTGTTCTGTGCAGCTGTCAGCTTCCTCCGTTTCCAACATGGAAAAACAATGTGTTCCAGCCAGTTGTCAGCTGTCTATGCTTGTGAGAGATAAAGAGAGAGAGAGAGATAAAGACAGAGAGAGAGAGAGAGTCACAGAGCAAATCAAAGTGTGTATGTTTTCTTGGAACACAGGGACTGTCTTGACTTGAACTCCAAACATGGAATAGATGACTCATTCCTCAGTTGAGTACAGGTCATCCCCTCACCAGATGTGCCCTACGTGCCTGGGAGTGTTGACCTGGGGTGTATGTTAGTTAACCTTAGTGCAATGACATAGTCTACATAGTTGTCATATAGTATTATGGCATGTGTGCATTTTACTTGAATCTTATTAATTCTATATGACATTTTTCAGTGGTTAATCTGCCTTTATCACTAAAATTCTGACCGAGTGTTTAGGCATTTAGGGCCTAAATGTTGTACTATATGTATTTTGTATGTGTATTTATAATGAAAAATAACATGCAACATCATATTGTTTGTACTTGGTTTATTCATACAGAGTCTAATCTGCTGCTATTTTCAGTCTGCTTTTTTTTGAGATACAAAACAATTATAGTCACAATAAATGTAAAGATGTTGTCTTCTGTCATCATAACTTCAGTTATTAAAAATTACATATCAGGTGTCTCTACAGTGATTAAAAATTGTGATTCCAGTTCCAATTTCACTCATAACTAATCTCATGCAGCTATCATGCTCCCAGCTGCTTCCAAAAAATTAAATTCTCTTTCAGAACCTAACCTGGAATAGTAATCATCCTCTCTTTGATTACAATGATCGGTATACTGGAAAAGATGTAGAATCACAACAATAAAAAACCTGTGTTGTCCTTCACCTTCATGGTGTTTGATTGCCACACTGATCACCAGGGTGAAGGATAGTTGGCAGTTCTTCCACCAGGTCAAGTTAGAATTGACCAGGTTTGTCTGAGAGAGAAAACTTGATACCTACAATAAAATAGTAATCATTGTTACACCAACGATTAAATCAACACAAAAGCTATATTGCCGATTGAAATTACATCTGTACTGCCAACAATAAACACAAATGATATATTTACTGGTCAAAGACCGTTAACTGAAACCATTATAAATTAAACTTTATACATGTTGTGCCTCTTGTGGATAAGCAGGATAATTTCTGTTGTGGTATTGTTGCAGAAAATTTTGTTTGGAGTGTGATTTCAAGATAGCAAGATATTTTCTATGTATGAGATGAATAATAAATGAACGTTTTCTTGACCAACTTTCCTTAAACAATATTACTCCTTGTGGGTAAAATTTTGTTTTGATAACATGTTACCATAACATGGCATTTTGCAAGAACATTTGGTCAGGGTGGTTCAGGATAACAAAACCTAGTTTTGCTTGGGACTTGAAGAGTTCTTTCTTTTGTATATAGAGATAAATATTAAATTAACATTGTGACCAACTTTTACTTATATGCCATTATTCATTGTGGTAAAATATGTGATAAACAATTTTGTTATTTTTGCTGCTGACATAGCTGTCACTATGTTAGATATTTCAAAAAATGTGTGGGATCCTCCAACATTGTTTGCCTTTTTCCAGAAATAAACAATAAATGAAAATTTCTGCCAAGTTTTACTGAAGTGACATTACTAGTTGTGTGTTAAATATCAACTAAATATTGTAAAAACTGATAGGTTTTTCTTTGACGTAATAAATTACATTAAATAAATAATGTTAAAAAATGTTATGCATCTCTGACATATTATGCTTTATATAATATTGAGTTTTATATTTGAATAGTAAATAAATCTTGTGTCATGACAGTATTTTGCTGATTTTGCTGTTGATGTAGCTATGTCAAATATAAAAAATTGCTTTTTTATACAGATAAATAATAAAAGAACATCTTAGCCAAGTTTTACTAAAGTGACATTACTCCTTCTGGGTCAAATATTGAATATTGTTGAAATTGAGCTAAAATGTGGTTTTACTGTGACTTAATAAATTACATAAAATAGTAACATGTATCCATTTTTTTTATGCAACTTTGACATGTTATGCTTCATATAATATAAACATATCAAATTGCAATATTCCTTCAAGTTTTATATATGAATAGTAAATAAATCTTTTGTCATGACAGTATTTTGCTAATTTTGTTGGTGATGTAGCTTTTGCAAAAAAAGTTATATATTTGAATAGTAAATAAATCTTGTATTACGACTTATTAAGATCAGAGTACAGTATTTTGATAATTTTGTTGGTGATGTAGCTGCTACTATGTCAGATATTAAAAAGTTTGCATGGATCCCCACAACTTTTTTGCCTTTTTTTGCTTTTGGGGTCTAATGGATTTCAAACAACCATTAAAATTTAAAGTTTCGTAATTTATTTCAGAGTAATCGGCCACCTTAAGGTTGTACGAATTCAAACATTTTGTTTGTTTTGTTTTTGTTTAGAGTGTCCTCGTGTGCTTGATAGTTTCACTGCACTATTTTCACGTTTTTAATACTGCATATTACAATGTTTTGTGTGTAGAAATGATCTTGTTGTTGTTTACTAATGTGGGGGCAGTGGGCCAAGATGCATGTTACTTACCAGTTGATGAATAATATGCAGCAATTCATGCATAATTTGTGAAATATTAGTATGTTACATGTGTACTGTCTGTACAGGTGCTGAATTAATGTAGTGATGTAAACCTCATAAAGTACACAATTTCCACCATAAATTTGAGCAAATGTCATATTCAAGTACAGTATACTGTTACTCTTTAAGAAGTATTTGTTATTTATACTTACAACTTGTGTATATATATATATATATATATATATATATATATATATATATATATATACTTGTGTTGATGTATATTTGTACAGCTTGGTCTGATGCCCTATATGATTTATATTTGATGTATTCTATAATCGATGTACGCTGCATGTTCATACAACCTGTCAGATTGTGCATACAGTAAAATCCACTGCATATATTGTGCATTTCCAGTGGCGCGCAATGTGACAGCAAAGTCAACCCCAGCACCGCCGGTGCCATCTGGCAACGTGTCACAGAACTCATCACCCACAGGTGTTTATGTATTTCAGTCATGTGAGCTTCTTGCACATGCTTGATATTTCAGTCATGGGGCTTTTTGCAGATGTTTGACATTTCAGTCATGGGTGCTTCTTACAGATATTTGATATTTCAGTCACATGGGCTTCTTGCAGATGTTTGATATTTCAGTCATGGGGGCTTCTTGCAAATGTTTGATATTTCAGTCACGGGGGCTTCTTGCAGATGCTTTGTATTTCAGTCATGGGGCTTCTTGCAGATGCTTTGTATTGCAGTCATGGGGGCTTCTTGCAGATGCTTGATATTTCAGTCATGGGGGCTTCTTGCACATGCTTGATATTTCTGTCACAGGGCTTCTTGCAGATGCTTTGCATTTCAGTCATGGGGGCTTCATGCAGGTGCTTTGTATTTCAGTCATGGGGGCTTCTTGCAGGTGCTTTGCATTTCAGTCATGGGGGCTTCTTGCAGATGCTTCAACCATCCACAGCTTTCTTAAATGAAGTCTTAAGCAGTTTCAGCTTCTTGCAGAATTGGCATTGTTTGGGTCGTCAACCTGTGTAATTTTTTTTATTCCATTATGATTCATTGTGGTGCTATTATAAAGGTGTGTAACAAAGAAATGCACACGTTAATTGTACGGTTCAACAGATATTTTGAGTGTTTTCACAGTCAAGTTACAAAAAAACAATCAAAATATCTGTTGGATTATAATACCACCCGATCAAATGTTAAATAATGGCACAGGAAGTACTGGACATATTTATTTAAAGAAACACAACAATCCATAAACGCCTGTTTACATGAGCAATTTTTGTCCAATTAGTCAGCCGTCATATATCAGTGGTATTGCACTGCAATAACCATAAAAACCTGCTCAAAGCCGAAAAGCGAGGCTGTTTGAACAGTTCAACCTGATTTTCAAGCAGTGACCAATGGATGAGCAGCAACAGGTGTGCCTGTCTTGATCTGTCATAAAAGCTCAAAGCAGGAATGGCATAAGTCAATATCTAGATCACAGTTTCAAGACATGTGGCTCATCTAAGTGCGCACACGATTAAGTTGTGCGTTATGGTGTGACATAGATTTGCCCGATAAATTGGGACAAAACTCGCTCATGTAATCCAGCTTTCAATTGATCATTCAGTGTCTTCCATAAAGATTTAGGTAAAATACAAAACATTTAGTGCATGATACTGATAGCAGAAGTTGTGCTTTGCTCAAAGCAGTTCAATGCATTGCACACTGCTGAAGCCTTGTTATGCCTGCTTGGTTCATAGATACCCATGATACCTCCAATGTACCTACCCTAATTAGTGTACACCTCCTTTTTAATCAGCAGGATCCATAATTGTAATTTGACTAGTGTGGAACAACTGAAGAGTTGCAATCTGGTGTTAAACAGTTGGCACCACTTTTCAGTTTTGGTGTATGCTAAACAAGAACAGATTCTTGACATTTTTACGTGGCCCAATTTTTTTCTCCAAAATACTGTAAGCTTATTAGATCTACTTGCATATCATTAGGCCAAAAAAGATCCTGGCATCGACGTGTCCAGGTAAAAATCCCCTTTGTGTATAAATGTGTACGTATTTATCACATGTCAAAACTAATTTTAAAAGCTGTGTCACTGCCCCATTTCCGAGCTTTGTTGTTCGGGCAAAAAAATTCTAGCACTCAATACTTTTTTTAATTGTGTGGTTGTTGACCTTTTGAAACAATCAAATTGTTTTTTCAAGACAAATGATAGCTGTGGAAGCATCTATGATACAGAATAGGGTAAAAATTAAATTTAAGTATGATGATTATGTGCATTTTTTTTTTTTTCCGAAGCCCATATGATTTGTATTTTATGTATTATTAAAAATAAAAAATTATAAATGCATTCCTACATAACCTGACCCACTTCTTCACCTTTTAATGGGATAATTTGTGTACATTCTCAAAATTTTATATACCTAAAATGCATACAACACTTCTTTGCATACACATTGCATATACGAACAATGTACTATGGTATACTAATTTATCACAAACAATAAAATATTTGTTTAGACCCATGCCACTGCGCCATTTTATAGATTTGTACTGATCTGATGCCAGAATCTATTTTGGCTTTACTGACGTTTGGTTGAACTTTTCATGTATGTAAATGTAAACTTAATGCTGCCTGGAGTGATTCAAAACCTAAAACAGCTGGAAGTCAAAATCTTAACTGCTGAATTCCTGCAAAGTCTGCAGAATGCAAAGATTTAGGTGTGACTATACTAAAACTAGATAGCATGTTAAAAGTGAAAGATTCTGTAGACCTTGATGACTTTGTAATATTTTATATACAATGTTGTCACCAACAAAATGTCAAACCTGTTTCTAAGCTGTGAAACATTCACATTTTTGTCACTGAAGATGTGTTCACCAGATGGCGATAGTGTTGTCATGAGACCGGTTGTTATCACCATCTGGTGATCAAGAGCTACAGCTGGTAGTTGTGTTGTGTAGCCAGCGTTTGCTTTTGTGACGGTGTGACATGTTTTATGTTGAATGAGTCAGAAGGTAAGTAGTGTCTGTTATCACCTGAATCTCAGTGGGTGATTACGTTCACAGACATAACATTGAAGCGATCTACAGAGTGAAATAATGCTGTAGAAAAACTGATTGTGTTTGTTCATAGTTCATATTATGTAAAATGCAAGCATGGTAGCAAATGGTAGCAAATACATTTGAATATGCATTTGAATGTTGAGCATTTAAATGTGCAATCAAATGCAGCTGTGAAATTATCAGTGCATTTATATTTGTATGCATACCCTAAACATTTGCATTTGAATGAAACCCCCAAACATTTGATTTTTCAAATGCCCAATCAAATGCAGACATAATTGTTGGAATAATTGTTATTGTTAGATTCTGCACTTGATGTGCAGTTTCATGTTATTGGTTAATAAGCTTGATGTTGTGTATTATGCACATTTTTTATTCTTATTTATCATTAATAAATGCTAAGTTTACATTGTCTGACTTGTGAATCCAGTTTTATAAGCTCTTTAAAAAAAAGTTTTTTATCAACAACTACATTTAGTATAAATTAATCATACATAATGTACGTACACACACGCATATATATATATATATATATATATATATATATATATATATATATATATATATATATATATATATATATATATATATATGTAATATATATATATATATATACATACATACATACATACATACATACATATTTGATTTGTACACATAAAAATATTATATGCTCAATTACATTTAGTATAAATTAATTATATATAATGTACGTACATACACCTGTATATATATATATATATATATATATATATATATATATATATATATATATATATATAGTTACATACATACATATTTGATTTGTACACATAAAAATATTATATGCTCATAAAATATAGTCCTGTTGCAGCTGAGATTCTAATACATCCAGTCCTATACTGATGCAGCATCCATGTCTGAGTCATCCTATTCTCACACAATGATTGGTGGTGTTTTTCTGACCCATTGATTTTCGCCTGTCTCTCCAGGTCTGTCACTGAACAACTGATTTCTTCTTTTCCCAACTGACCTTGAATGATTCACCCCAAACTTATAATTCTGCTTGCAGCAAATTATTCAGTGCATCCACATGCCTATTGTCATGACTGTAGTATTTTATGGAAAAACGCCATTTATTCTGTCCACAGTACCCAAGATGCCAGGGCAACGAGACTATAGCGGTGGCGCCACCGTGGGGCGAGTGGAGGGTGGTAACGTGCAGGGACCCCCAGCTCTGGCTGGTCTGTTTGCTGGGGGTATGCCAGCGTTGCGGAAGACTGGGAACAGAATGGAGACCGGTGAGTGCTTGTGCTGCTTCTAGTGGTAGATGATGACGATGTCGTCACTGTCCTTTTTTTTTCAGTTACATTTTGTGGAGTTTTCGTCATAGGTCACATTCCTGCTTGTTCACTACACAAGGGGTCATGGGGTAAGACCACTGTTGACCTTCCTGTTTATTGTTTCACACGAATGTAGGGCGTATTAAATTGCGATATGTAAATTTAAACAATTCATATGATTTGACATAAGTGCAGTTGAACAGGCACATTCAGAGGTTTGTTAGTAGGAGCTATTGGCTGTGAAATGATGCATTTTTTTTAGAGTTTAACAGGTGGAGGGATTTATGGGAATTTTTCTGCTATGGGCCATATGGGTGCATGAATACATGGCTATTTTTGTCAAAATTGATGGGCATCGCACGTCGGGGCATTTTAAAAGAGGTGGAGGTACGTGATTTTGACAGCATGTCAATGAGATGATAGCAGTTGCTGTGAAAAATTTTCAGAATTTTTTATGGTCACGTTTTCTTATAATCAGACAAAACGTTAACATGGCCACCAATGCAATTCTCTATAGCGGTCTGACCCCTCATTGTGGCACTATAGGGTCAGGCTACTGTTACGTTTCCCATTGGTGAAAATTGCCAAAAATCCTTCCGCGTATTGAAATCATAAAAAATCCACAGTTACCACTGTCAACATGTTCTACCAGCAAACTTGCCAATGTGTCTGCTCAAATGCAGTTATGTCAGATGATATGATTTAAAAAAATTACGCATATCTAAAATTACTGTGTCCTACATTCGTGTGTAACACGCAAGGAAGTCTAACTGAGGCATGATCCCGATAGATAGCATCAGGAGTATGTGGCCTATGCTGAGACACAGTATGTTGGTTGAACTCAGTGATCCGTACTGAAGCTCATTGTTCACTAACGGGCACCAATCGGAGTAAAGAGGAAGTACAGCTCGTCTGCTGCTGCTGCCATAATTGAAAGCAAGTGCTGTGTTTGTGCCTATGTCTTGTGTGGGACTGACAGGGTATATTTACAAGTTCATTGAGCGGACATCAACTGTGAGTTGGTCTTGGTTTGTGGTTATCTTTTACTACATTTACTGTGTAGCACATTTACTGTGAAGCACATTTACTGTATAGCACATTTACTGTGCATATGTAAACCTTGAGTTTTCTGTTGTCATTGTGTGCATGTGACCTCCAGTGAAAGCACCAGCAGCCTATTGTGTCCCTACTGCTGGCATAAACCTGTTTCCTGACTAGAATGCTGCCAGCCCAGTTGAAGGGTTTCACTGTGGGGCGGGCAGGGTAAAAATTAACAGTTTTATTCTGGTGTTTAAATTTTACTGACAGTTTGCAGTTAATATATCAACAGCCGTGGATTCAGGGTCAGTTGTCGGTTCAATGATAGGGTTTTGATGTTGGTGGTATTGTGAGTCAGCGGCTTTGGTTGAAGGTGAAAGTGTTCATGGTGTGCAAACTATGCTCCCTGGCTTTATCTTCTGTTATGCCTCAAGGCCCAGTATTAGTCACATACAGTACCGTACAAAGTCATTGAACCATCTAGTATTTAATGCCTCTGCGTCAGTGTGCAGTACATATGAGATCAGATGGCTACATTGTTGTGACGTTGACATGACATGACATGACATTTGTGCTGTCATCTTCCTGGATTGTGGCCTTGTGTCAATAATATGTAATAATAATATGTAATAATAATATGTAATCTATGTAATAATAATAATATAGAAAAAATACTTCTATTGTGCTAAAATCCTTGGGAGACCCAAGCTCGACAGTGCACCAAAACAAAAGGGGTTAAGCAGTTCATAATCGATAAGCAGCTCCAGTTGTAAACAGTTGGATTGGTACACTGGGAGGATAAGCAAGTTTAAACAGGTGGGTTTTAAGTTTACAAAGAAATGTTGTTATATTTCCTACAGACTTAGCACTAACAGGATCTACAGGGGTGAGATTTAGCAAGTCATGGAAGGTAGCCAGACGGGCTACCAACCTTGCAAAGTGAAGTAGCCCGACAGCTTCTTAGGTAGCCCACTTGCTAATCAATACTTTGATGATAGAATGTATAAACAACATCAACGACAAATAAAAACATCAAAAACAAACAGTTTTGAAACATTTCTTTTTAGGGCAGGATCAATAGAATGTGATACATAATACTGAATAAAATGCAGTATACAATTATACACAGGCTGTTTTTCTTTCAAAACATGGTACTCCAACAGTCTACGCGAAAAGTCACCAAGTGTTACAGGATATCAGGTCCTGTGAACTGAAGTTTTGCTGATTTTTATCAGGACCTGATTTTACCCTAGTCTAGAGAAACTTTAACCAGGTTCCTGATTAATTCACCAGAAGCGCTCCACGCACCATGGAGATAATTATATCTAACTATAATCGAGATAGCGTATGTTTTTATGTACGTATGTTTATTATGTGGTTATGTTCACGTTTTCCTCCTAGACGGTTTGCACCTCGAGCGCCAAACTTTCAGGAATTAATCTACTACCCCACTAATGAAACGTAACGCCTTTATTTTTTCAAAATACCCCATATATCAAGGGTTCTTAGTGGTTTTTAACTTTTTATGGTAAATCAAATGTTCACTGTGTAAAACGTTAACTTCCAACAATCACAGAAACCATGTGCGCCACGGCGAATACTTTGGTACGTAAACCGTTTGAGAGTACGTTGCACCATATGGGCGGTTTATATTATGATGGCATATTGGCCTGAGGTAGTTGGTAAACATTGCTATCATGACTGTCACATATAAACTACCATGTAATCCCGACCTGGTGACTAGTATTTTTGCTAGTATATATAAAAGTGGCGCCACGCGGCACCAAGACTATTAACATGACCGGTTATTATTTCAATGTAGAATGACCATTACATGTTGAGAGTCGATGTGGTTGATTAAAAATACAATGAATTCTCATTGATATCGTTTCGGCTAAGGTTTGCCAACATTTCTTGCAAAGTCAAAGCACAGTGATGCATTTACAACATTTGTTATTGGGTAAAGTAATGTATCAAGACATACTTTCAGCAATGTAGTCGGTAATGGACCAAGATCACAGGACTTATTTGGAGAGGACATGATTATTTTCTTTACTTCATCAACTGTGGCTGGTATAAAAGAAGCAAGTAGAGAATTTACTTTAGAGAGTCCACTTGTACAGGATTTAAAGTATGATCTGGAAAAGCAGACCAATTCATACTGATTTAGTGCTTGAAATGACTGGAGATTGAGTCACATAAAGACTTGATTGGGACATGATTAGGTAGAGACGGAGCAGGCACTCTGTGTAAAATTTTATTTATGCAATTCCTTAATGCACTGAAAGCATCAGAAACAAGTGATGCATGCAATATTACAACTTAGCAGGGCAAAACTGAAGAGTGTGCTGTGTTTACCACTGCAACACAGTAGCAAGATTTTATGGTTATGTAATTGATGTATTATGGATGGTGATCAGTTGCAAACTATTGATAGTTGGCTTGATTGCTAATGTTATTGTGCTACATAAAAATAAAAAATAGTATTTTTTAAAGATTTGTCTTGATTTTTCCAACTGCCATTGTGGCCTGAAGAAATTTCAACCGGATCCGTTATTTACACGGTGGCACTGAGAACACTTTTTGATTAATTAATGTTGCCTCTTATGTTCACTAGGTGGCGGTAACAGTGCAGTAGCCCCGCCTCCACCACGTAGCGCTCCTGCTGCTTCAAAGCCTGCTGGGAAGAAGTGGCCCCCTGTGAATACGAGCAACGGCCCAACGCAACAGCCGGTGAACCACGCAGCGAGGAATAACGTACCTCCTCCACAGCCACAAGTAAATCACGTATCGAGGAATAACGTACCTCCACCACAGCCACAAGTAAACCACGTAGCGAGGAACATCGTGCCGCCTCCACCTCCACCACAGGGGAACCATATAGGGAGGAACAACGTGCCGCCACCCCCACCACAGGGTAACCACGTAGGGCGGAATAACGTACCCCCACCACCACCACACCAAAACAAGCCAAGACTTGGAGTGCCAGCCAATAACGGGCATGTGGTAAACAATTCCGGAAATTTCCACTCCGGGCCCCCTCCGCCCTCGCCCAATATGGCAGGGCGCAGCAAGCCGGCGACCCCATCGCCTAGTCGCCCACCACCATTAGGGTCGAGGGGTGGGCATCCACCCCCTCCCCCACCAAACAGGGCGCCACCCGCCACGCCAGTGTCGAATGGGCCAATGCAGCAGCGCAAGTCACCAGGACTCGGTAATCGCCCTATGCCCCCTGTGCCTTCCCTGTCGTTGCCATCACGAGGCACGCAACCACCCCCGCCACCCCCGCACAGGACTAATAATCAGCCAGGTGGGGTACCGCCCCCGCCACCACCGGCACGCTCGCCGATGACAAAAGTTCAGGCACCCTTTTCGACACCACCGCCACCACCACCACCGTCGAGGGGTCCGGCGATGCGCCCCACGTCCGCCGGGGTGCGTAACAATCATGGGAATATGAATGGCACACATCCGCCTCCGCCACCGTCACGGACGTGTCCTCGAACTAGTGGCGGTCCTGGGAACCTCTACGATAAAGGTACTTCTACGTTATTTATTTACTTATTGATTTACTTACTGTGCCAATAACACACAAGGCAGAGAGCAATCAACGCCATTCATTTCTATCTTCAGCCACTCTTTCTAGATCTGACATATATTTATTTTCTTGGTTTATCTACTGGTTGCAAATTAACCATAAACGAAATTGTTTTTGATGCAAACTATTTTTGTGACTAACGGTTTCATAAGATATTTGATAAGATCTGTGTTTTACGGCCTTTCATGTGAGCAAACTGTCTGTATAAAATGCACTGTGACATTTATTTGTAATATTTACTATCTTAGAAAATTTTCAAATGTATTATTTGTTTTTCCAAACATATTAATAAAAATTTCTCTTCAGCACAGATTTATGATCTTTTGAGCTACACAGAGTTGTAGTTTAACATTAAAGAAATAGGTAGAATGTAAAAAAACAGATTTTGTCTCTACTGCTCGTGTGACCTCAAACTTAAAAAATACATGAAATAATTTAGTACAAAACAAACTGATTATTCAGCAGTGATATTTCTGGATAACTGTTTACATGTTTGAATTGAAAATAGTGGCTGTCTGGGAAATGTTGCTACATTGCTAGTGGCGCACCTGGTGACAATATGTGATAACGTAAGACATTTATTATGTCCTTTTCTATGGAAACCAGTTTTCTTGTGTTGTGTTTGTACACTATAAAAGTCATGATATGGCTGGAAGCAAACCGCAACTCAAATGAACTCTTTTCCACTTTACATTCATCAGTGGTGTCATCTAAGCCCATAAGCACATTTTTAAAGAATTTTTTACATCGTCGCTATTTGTTATTAGCAAAGAATCACTGAAAATGGTTCACCAATCTTCAAAATATTTCTGTGGTTACTGCTCTTTCAGACCTGCCATTTTGTATGCATTTACCTTATACCATGCAGATTTTTGGGAGGAATACACCTGTATTAATATAGATTTATTAAAAATTTACTGAAAACTTGACTAGACAGATACCCAGTGAAACCTAGTGAATTTCATTTGATGTAGGTAAATTTCATTGCCTGATAGATGGTAACACACTGTTGGAATCTGAAAGATACAGGCTGATTGATCATTGAACATTTTTATATGTATTTATAAAAAAGTCAAAATACGGATTTCAGTAAAAGACGTGAGCAGTCTTTCCAATTTTGTAACAACCTAATCTCTAATAGTGCAAAATGTAAACTTCTGCAAGCTGTGGAATTGCGAGTGTCTTATGTAGGAAACTGGTTGTAGCTGTCACGTGTAGGACAAATGTGGGTGTGCTTTTGTGTTTTTCCCATACCAGGGGTAGATTTTAAAAAACTTGTCTAGTAATCCAGTATTATCCGATATTAAATTCAGTAATCCGTCAAAAAATCTGGTGATCCACAAAATAACTAATTTAACATGGATTATCGCATGCGCACTTTGAGCCAAGTCTGTTATAACTTTGTATGTGCTGAATACATCTGCAGCGCACATAATTTGAAGCAATTTAAGTGGGCTACATTATTTAAAGCGTTATAACTTTGCTATTAATTATTACTGGTGTACTGGTATTTTCATGCATGTTTTTCTGGCATTCGACAGGCACACACACTTCCTTCCATGCAGAGTGCGCATGTTCGGAAGAGCAAATTGTATAAGCCCAGTCCACCAGGTGGTGCCACTGTTAGGTCCACATATATGCGTTTCCTGTGTGTAGTATGCAGAATGAACGCCTCCGAGTGATCAAAAGCTGTGGAGCGGATCAACTTTGAGCGAGGGTATTACAGAAGTGTTGATGATGGGCAAAATGACATCAGATATAGCGGTAATCCGAACAGATTTCTGTACTGACAGGTCTAGTAATCCGTAGCAAAATCTAGGGTGCATGGAATAACGGATTACCATTAAAATCGAGCCCTGCATACAGACATTCCCTCGAGCAAGGGGGACGCTGCATATGGGTTGGATGTATAACACAGGGTCAATATGTTGCAGATTTCGAGCGACAGTTCAAGTTTACCGAGATAGATAAGCTTCCCCTGCCGCAGAAGTTCATCCAAAGCCCTAAGACATATCCCAGCCAGAACACCAAAAACCCAGGCAAGTTTACATTCCTCGCTGCATCTCTGTGAACTATCTAGTTGTTTTATATTCCCCTTTCACTGTGTTCTTTTAAATATTTCTAGGGGAGAGTTGACACTGCCGATTAAGACAGATATCTTTAATATAGAAAGCAATTTAATCCTTTAAAAGGTTTCGTTCTGAGAGCTTTATCAGGATTTAAAATGTTACGTAAAATATGACAATTTGGAGAGTTACATAAAGGTACAACATACGTTGTCAAGTTAAATTTAACCTCTCAAAGTGTGTAAAAAAATTCAGGTAGAATCATATTTTGTGGGTTAGCAGCCCTTTGTATTTAATTGTGACTGTTACTAAATTGATTTTGAAAACCAACTTACCTGTCATTGGCTGTGAATGGTAAGTTTGTATTGTGTTAAACTTAAAGGTACAAACTTTCCTGTCATTGGCTGTGAATGGTAAGTTTGTATTGTGTTAAAAGTACAAACTTACCTGTAATTGGCTGTGAATGGTAAGTTTGTATTGTGTTAAACTTAAAGGTACAAACTTACCTTTCATTGGCTGTGAATGGTAAGTTTGTATTGTGTTAAAAGTACAAACTTACCTTTCATTGGCTGTGAATGGTAAGTTTGTATTGTGTTAAAGGTACAAACTTACCTTTCATTGGCTGTGAATGGTAAGTTTGTATTGTGTTAAAGGTACAAACTTACCTTTCATTGGCTGTGAATGGTAAGTTTGTATTGTGTTAAAGGTACAAACTCTTGTCATAATTTTTATGATAAAATCGTTACAAACACTTCCCACTGTGATGAGTGATATGGATTTTTCCTTGCAGCAAATAGACGGAATATGCCACCCCCGCCAGTGCATCGGTAGGAAATACGATCTCACAATGTGAACTCTGACTCGTCACTGTGACCTCTTCTCTTCAGTTGCATTGATTTCGTTATGCAACACGTGGTTATGCAATTGGTCTGAAGAGATTAGACAAAGAAATCTGTTAACTGTGAAGAGCCAAAGATTATTTTAAAAATTGCCCGCCCGTGATACGTCATTACGTGTGTGTGACAGTGAAATAATGAGTGCCCCTGCTGTTGCAGTGGCTCTATGGCTGCTCCCCACTATGTGTGTAATGGCTCGAGACCGTGTATGACTTATATAGGCTGGTGGGGTAATAATCGAAGGGTAGACTGATGTAGCATCGCTCAAATAGAGGGAGGGACGGAATGTGTTATTTTGCTATTTTTTGGCATGCAAGCTCCTAAGCGTTATGTAAATACTTAAAAATTGTGCTGTGCTTGATTTGCTTAAGTAACTCCTTGTCATGTATCTAAGTGTACATACCTGGTATGCCTGTCTTTCATATATGTAGTGAGTTTTCAAAGGTATGTCAATGTGTTCCAATTTTACGACTCCAGCCCTTGGTTGAACCAGGGTGCGTGGTGTTTTGTATATAGCCCCTGTACACGCATATAAAACGTAGATCATGAAGTTATGAGACATTTGTTATATGCGTGTGTATATACACCTATGTATGATATCACATAATCAGCCAGAATTTGTATATGAGGTCTTTCGGGTCTGGCACCTATTGTTTGGGTGAATGAAATACAAGGTTTAATATCTTTCCTAAAGTTGGGATGAATTGTCACTGTTTCACAGACTGAAACATATCTAGCCAACAAAGTCTCAATAAATATCATGACATGGCCATACAGTTACTAGCGTCATACTGCCCATAAAGTTCCTAGCGTCATAGTACCCATAAAGTTCCTAACGTTATGAAGTTTCTGCCTTCAGATGAGGTTTCTACCTTCATAATAATGTGTATTGGACAACTTCTATTTACGAGCACTATGAATATAACATTTGAATAAATTATATAAACACATTCTGCTTATTTCCAGGTGATGCAGGTTTTTATATTGGGTATACTTGTTTGAAAACTAGATGGACGTCCTCAATTAGATTATTGTTTTATAACGATTAATACAAAGAAAATAGTTACCTTTAGTTTTTTAGTTTAAAAATTGTTTTATATTTGGTGTTGTTCATGTAAATGTAATTCCTACGGGTGCAAGACTGCTCATTTCACTTGGTCTCTGTGTCATACGTTCTGTTACGTGCATTCTGTTACATACATTCTGTTACATGCATTCTGTACAGACTCATAATGTTGAAACGCAAAATTACTGTCACTCGCTCATTGACGATATAAACGTGGGCAATTTAAGACCGTCCCCGTGAAATTACTGTAGATATAAACCACTCTATGGCTTCCTTTCTGTATTAGTGTCATATATAACATCTATCAATTGGTATTATTAGTGTTGCCCGCAACAGTAGTGCTCACATATCATCTTGGCTTTTGTAAATCCTTCATCACCAACACCAGTTCTATCACAAACATGAAACAAAACAATAATATAACAATTTCTTTAAAATGTGAACGGACGGCTGTTAAGCACTGTGGCATTGAAGGTGTTGACAGGTTTGTTTATTAACAGTTTGTGTTTCTGTTTTGATGGTTTTGGCAATCCCCTTTGTATCGGTCCATTGGTCTTTCAGAGCATTCCTCTGCTTTCACCAGGTGGCGCTTGATACACCAGGTGGTGTTCTTTTTTGCTATTTTCTTCTCTCAGTAGGAGTGATATTGCTCTGCCCTTGCCCATGGTTTTATACATAATTTTGAGGGTGTGCTTTTTCAGTGATGAGGGGCTTGTTGTAAATTGTAATATTTTCTAAAGTGGTTTTGAAAAGAATGCAACGTTTTTAAAAAGAACAATGTATTTCATCACCTGCATTTTATTAGAGAATGAAAAAATGGTGTTGAGAGTGCTAGCTTTGTTGGATATTGGGAGTACTTTCAAGGGAATTCGCCGTTTATGTAACAGGAGGGTCTGGTCTGGTCTTCTGCATTGTCTAGTTATAGTTTACATGGATACAATTTGGTTGTTCTGGCACAGACCATCTGTTGACTACCGATAGGTCATGTATAGTCCTGCCATGTATGGTCTATAACTTTCTGCATGGACCATTCCGTTGATGAGGTCCAGTCATGGGCTGTTCTTGCATGGACCATCTATTTACAAGGTCCTTTCATATATGGTCTTTTTGTGAATAGACCATCTGATGAGCAGGTCCTATCAAGAGCAGTCTATTCCTGGATGGTCATTTAAGGGCACTGTTTGTATATTCTAGTTGTGGCTGGTACTGTCACATATGCCTACTCTATCACCATACACAGTTTGTACACATATTGTACACACTTCGTCTATTGTACACTGGTGTGAAAGAGTCACTGTGTGATATGCTGGTGGATGATCATGAGGTTTGGTGGAATATATGTTGCAATCAGCCATGTGTGTTTGGTCGACTCAAGTGTGTATGTGAGTGTCTGTGTTGTATGCAGTTTGTACAAAATGTGTGCATGTATGTGGTTGTATGCAATACACACTTTTCAGTCATTCACATACGGTCATAGGGTGACCCACATTTTGGCACATAATTCACCCTTAGGCTTACCTCCACATCTCAAAAACCATTTCATCCATCTGAACCTCCGAGACAAGTAAATTAGTTATGTTATTATAATTATTATGTACATTTGAACTGTTAATTGCTCGCACTGATGTTGTTTCATTGTTTGTGTTTCCTTTCCTTTCGCGCGAGGCAAATATTGTGTTGATTTACTATTGCAATTATTATCAGCTATCATGGTTTAGTATGGAAGAGGTTCGTATATTATGATGTATAATTTTTTTTAATAAATTTTAAATGCCGCAATTGTGTCATTGTTTCTTACTTGGAATCTTCGTATTCTGGAGGACATCTACTATGTTGGATCTGCTTTTAATTATGTTTGTTCTTGCAAAATCCTTGGCCCTTAGATAATTGCCATAAATGTAGTAATAAATAGTTTAGGTGCTTTTAACTGAAACACTAATCCTAAGATCTCCAAGAATTGCCCAGTAGGATTAATAATTGTGAAATGTTTATTATCAGCCTCTAGAACTGATGGAAGTAGTTCAAATGATGAATAATATAAGCTTTTTTCTTTTATAAAGTATTGTACATTTTGTCAGACAACACTTTGGAAAGATATAATGTTCAAATGTACACCATTTAATGTATTGTGCAGTACATTTAATGTATTAGCTAAAAACACACCCTACAAACATGTCTTGTCTGACTTCAGTTTCTATTCTCCGTTTTGGGGCTAACATGAATTTGTCGTGTGCCTGTGTAAGGTGCATGTAAACGTGAAAAATATCAGATCCTTACCCTAAAAAATTAAGCCAAAGGGGCCATGGCCCAGTGACCTTCCCCTAAATACACCAACATGGTGGAGCAAGAGGGACTGCTCACAGCCAGCTGAAAAGGATGAATAGAAGGAACCATACGAATAAGACAGCTTCCCGCACAAAAATCATGCTTACGGATTACCAATGTTTACACACCAAAATAATCAGCCCCGCCCCAACACGTTTTCCTGGTTCAAAATGGGCGAATCGAATATCGCATCTTCATTGATTTTTTTCATTAATTTGTTAGGATTTTCATCAGAAAATTTCATAATTTTATATTCATGCATGGTTATTGTCAAATAACTTCGGTGACATGTATAATAATGATTATATACATGAAATATGTGTTTATCACATGTGTGTCTATTGCATTTTAAATAATGTTCCAAATATCATAGATTCGTTAGTTTTCGGTGGCATGGATCCTCGACTTTCGTTAGAAATATGAACCTCTTGCCTACAAACAGGCAAACAAAAATAGTACAATATTTGCAAGGCCGGGGGGGGGCACTTAATATGTCGCCAGCATACCATACTTGAGACAAATTCCATGGTTTAATGTAATTTTTTAAATATTAATATATGAATAAATATATATATACGTTTGCCTTGTTGATTTTGACTCAGTCGAGGATCCATACCACTGAAAACTAACGAATGTATGATATTTGGAACATTATTTAACCCATTAGGCCCCAGGATTTTATTAAAAGGCAGATTTTTTCCATACCGTCTGTTTCTTTTTTGCCTGCATGTTCTTTTGGGCAAAATATGTACCATGTAGCAGCAATGCATTCATCAAACATAGACGGACAACAAGCGAATATGATGTTGCAAATACGAAGGGGTTTCTTCCTTCCCTACCATCCTTGATAATTTATCTGTCTGACACCCCCAAAACACGTTTTTGACATCTGTCAAAATAATACCCCTTTCAAGTTGGAATACAACCAAATATATACATTAACGTGCCGAATTGGCATTCATTATTCATTCATAGATTATTTTATTCATATATTAATGTTAATTGAAATTACAAAAACATTGCCCTGAAATTAAATCACAGTTCTTGTTCTAAATATATTTTGATACCAAATTACCAACACGCCTTTCAGGCATCAATGTGCTTTTGTGCATTATAATATGGCAGGTGTGTTTTGAATTCACCCGGTTTCCAAATTTGCGTTGTTGATGTCCGACAATTTAACGTAAATGGTTATCGAGGTTTTGATTGGTGGGACAACTTTATAAATATGTCTTATGGGGAACATACATATAAAATGTGGAATTTGTCTCAAGGATGGTATAGGACTCTAGGGACGCATGGAGTGCCCTTCCCACGGATTATAAACCTTCTGCTTGTTCTGTGTTTGTTATTGCAGGCTACTTCAATCGACTTACCTACAACTAACTCAGGCCCGTCCTCAGTGTTTTGGAAAGGGGGTCCGATCGCTACGTCACAGTTAAAGAGCAATTCCAAACAAACCTGAACACCCCCCCCCCGAGGACAGGCATGTTACTTTGATAACGTATCTACCTGGGCTGTGTATAGCCGTTAGCTTTAAGAGAATACACTTCCCATGCCACACACAAACTCTATATGAACCATTGCCAGATATAGTTGTTTTGCTTTCATGCCATCGGTGATGCATCTCAGCGCACGAATCTGTGTGACGGTGGACCTAGCTTGTCTCAAACCATTTTGATTCCAGCGAAGGGGTAGATCAACGCGGAGCCGCATTCTGCTCAGCAAGTCTGTTAAAGATATTTCCTGCAATGCTCGTAAAATTAGTTTTCGATAGTTGATGGGTAAGTTATTTTACAATAGGAATTATCCGAGTTGTGATCAACTTGCTGGGCCTTATTTTCTTGAGTACTGCCATGTTGCAAAAATCTAGCAGGTGTGTTTTGAATTAATCCGGTTGTCAAAGTTCATTGTTGATGTCTGACAATTTAAGGTAAATGGCAATCAAGGTTTTGATTGGTAGGGCACCTTTATAAATATATTTTATGGGGAAGTCAGTCAGGTATTGAGGGTGCATTCCCCATAATATTTCTGGAGTGTTGGAAGTATTTGTCCTGTCTCTCTTCTGGTGTCCCTTCGATCTAGTTAGAGGTATGTGCTGTCATACGACCAGTGGCCCCGTCAAAGACCTTCCAAGCTATGCTGTGTCTGTGATCAAACGATGCTTGTTGGTTCTTCTGTATCTTTTCGTCGAACGGATTTAGAAAGAATAATTATATATGTAGCGTGCTTTCATGCCGAGCATCAAGGCAATGTTCTTGTAGAGATTGGACTGGCCAAGTTGTACGGATGGACAAGGACAGGCTGCCGAAATAGCTGTGGTCTATGGCGACCTACTGCAGTCTAAGCGAAATGTTGGGCGACCACGCTTCCACAATGATATAGTGTAGTATAGACTCCATGAAGCGAAACCTAGGAGCTACCGGTATTGATGTGAGCACGTGAAGAGCGGTCGTCAGACAAGGAGCTGCCGACGCTGAATCGATTGGGGTAGCTGACGCCACGTGAGACCGTCACGAACATGTGCACGATTTCGCAGCCCAAACAGGACATGCTGACATACAAATATCAATACCGAGAACAAGCCATGGCTGCCCGTATCGGGCCGCCAACTGCGGCTCTTGGGTGACAGGACCGCTGACAGTGACTCCCCGGAGGCTGCACCGTAGAGAGTATATATAGTGTCATATATAATATATATGTATATATATATATATTTAAATTGACCTCGCTAGCTATAACACTTTTCACTTTCACTCAGGCTCAGAGACGTGGCATCTCGTTATAATATACCTACCGTTGTAAAAACTAGCCCCGGTCTCAGCTACGTGTACATTGGAGATCGAAACTATTCGATAGAGGGCGGCACTATACTGATCTTGGGCTGGCCGCTCTTGGCGCCCATCGTAAATGCAGGTATGTAACAACGGCTGCTTATCACAAATCATACCGCATGATCAACGTACAGTTGATAGAGCACGTCGAAAATTATGAGTTTGTTTCATTCTCTGACAGCAGGTTATACTTATAGTCGACTAGCATGCCATTGCCATTGCGGACAGCGAGTATGCTGCCACCTTGCGCTATATTGAGAACTGAGATGTTTAACGATAACGTGATAAAGCTATGCTACCACAGGTGTTAAAAGTTTAACCTTTTTAAACCTTTTTTTGGGTCACGGACCCCTTTGAAAATCTAAGGAAAGCTATGGACCCCCCCTCCAGAAAAATGCACATAAACAGGAAGGAACTCGATCGACGAAATAATACGTTTTGCCCGCAGTTCAAGGACCTCCTGAAGCCCTTCCATGGACCCCTAGGTTAAGAACCCCCGTGTTAAACTGATTAGGTTCCGTTTTAATTTATTTAAAAAAATGCAGATTTTCTTTAAGTAATTGGGCCAACAAAGATCAAAACTTTGGCAGCGGTGGGATTCGAACCCACGCCTCCGAGGAGACTGGTGCCTAAAACCAGCGCCTTAGACCGCTCGGCCACGCTACCTCATGACGTTTCATTAGATATTGTTATGATCCAACGCGGATGTCATTAAGCAGCCTGTTAGATTTTAGATTAAAAAACAAAATATAATATAACACGTAGATAATTATGAATGGAACCATTGGTTTATCGAGAGTCACAAACAGCTAGATCATAAACATCATCAAATGTTATTTATAAGTTTTATTACATATTATGTTTTTGAAAGACAAATGTAAAGCTATTTTGTATACTGACAATACTCCAATAGTCTAATGTCATATGATGCGCACATTATTTTGGAGGCAACAAAATCTAAATTGATCAAAGACTCGTTTTAGATAAATTATCTCTATGTCTTAAATTTTTTATAGATTTGTACAGAATGTCATTCAATGTTTTATATTTCTAATTCTAAAGAATATTCCATAAAAATGCTATAGAATATTGTCTGAATTCTACACAACTATGTCCGCAAAAATAGAATGTTCAATAAAAATTAAATAGATTGGTTTGCCAAGCCTACGGGAATCCTTGCACGATCACTGTGTACTACACGCTGAAGCTTTGCCTTTGGCCTTTACTCGCAACCATCAATTATCCTCACAGACTCCCAATATTCAACAGCTTCTGCATGACGCCTGTGGTTTCGGTTTACTGTTTAGTAACTCGGGCTATTATGTGACTTGACATTTCTGGTCGATCCAGTGAAACAAATGATCGAGCTATATAAATAAACAATAACATTATAAATAATTATGTTTAGCTCCCGTAGAATAAAAGCCTTACTGAACTGCGGCTGCAGCTTAGCGGTGCGTTTGTCGTTTATACTAGTGATTTACAACCGAACGATGGCAGCTGGTAGCCAATATTTTGACGAAGCGCACGACGCCGATGGTAAGTTAAAACGCACATGCATTTTACAGTGCAGTATAGCTGAATATCGAAATGTCTTATGGTTGTTACCGAACCGCCTCACAACCATGCGGTCTTTAATTACACAGTCGTCCAAACCGGTTGTTATGGGCGATAATACACGGATATAATACGTGTGTTGTGTAGGGGGTAAGGCCACTGTTGACCTTCCTTTTTATTGTTTATGTAGGGTGTATTAAATTGCGATATGTGAATTTAAACAATTCATATGATGTGACGTAAGTGCAGTTGAGCAGGCATATTCACAGGTTTGTTTGTAGAAGCTATTGCATTGGCTGTGAAATGGTGCATTTTTTGAGAGTTTAACAGGCATGAATACATGGCTATTTTTGTCAGAATTGATGGGCATCGCACATCGGGGCGTTTTAAAAGAGCTGTAGGCATGTGATTTTTAAAAAAATTGGTCAGCATGTTGATGAGATGATGGCAGTTGCTGTGAACAATTTTCAGAATTTTTGATGGTCACGTTTTCTTATAAACAGACAAAACGTGAACATGGTCACCAATGCAATTCTCTACAGTGGTCTGACTCCAAATAGACAGAAGTCATGGTCACAAACATGTTTATAGAATGTTGATATGCTTATGTTTTGGTCATTGTTTTTAACTTAATAGCTTAATTTGCAATTCTGATATAATAATTAGGGCTCATATTTTTAAAAATAATTAATAAGTAAAATCGGTTGCTGACCTGTCCCATGTTGTGTGTGTTTGACTTTTTCATATATTCTAAAATAGCATTAAAGAGCTTGTGGTAAGTTAAAAATCTACAATAAGCAATTGTTAATATCAACAATAACTATTGCCTTTTCAAAATGTCTATTCACCACATATCAATACCAATTTCATGTTGTGTGCAGTACTTTGTAAGTGCTTGGGCACAAGGAAATGAAGCTATGCAACCCTAACCGTAGCTTACCCCATCTCTAGCTAACCACATCCCTGGCTAACCTTATCTCTAGCTAACCACATCCCTGGCTAACCTTATCTCTAGCTAACCCCATCCCTAGCTAACCCTAACCCTGAAGTGGTTTACATACGATATAATCATACCCATAGGCACATGTTGATAGGAAAAGTGAACAGTTTGCTTGGAAAAGGCAGACAGCAGTAGCAATCATGAACAGCATAGTACAGATTGGATGTCAAAATGGAAATTTGGCGAAAATTAGGGGGTATGACACCAGTATGTGACGGAACAGGTAGCCATTTTGCACTAGAACGGTCATTGGTGATTGTGGCCCAGTGCATTAGCAACATTGTATAAAAAATTGGACAGAATAGTTGTGTTTTGGTTGTGTCACACCCACTTGAAGCACTGCGTAGGTCAGCATTTTCAAATCTGGCTGCAACTGGCATCTGGTCATGTGATACCCATTTATGGTGGCATATCGAAATCAAGCCGTTCACCTTGTATCTTATCAACTAGAAGTTTGAAAGCAGTCACATAAACAATAACATTTAACAAACCTGACGCATCTGAATTTACCCTAAATCATGTTAAATGTGAAAAATTGTAAATTTTCTTACAAAGTTATGCCATGTTTGGTTTAAAATCAAACAATTATATGAATACTAATTTGAAAATAAACTCAATAGTATATTAAAAGGGACAGTAAACAGGCTTCATTGGTTCACAATGCTCTGTAAATCAAGTGTCAAAATCGACCTATAATTATGTGACTGGTTTTCAGCTAATGATATGGGCAAGGCATTGTTTAGATTGGCTGTCAAACAAAAAATAATTACTTGACAAGCAGCAGTGTTCCATAATGTGTCTACATATACATTGTGCCGCAACTTGATATAAAATGTTCAATTCTCTACAGTGGTCTGACTCCTGTAGTTCTTCATCTATAACAAGCAAAGTGTCAACCTTCTATCAATACAATTCTTCTATCAAATATATAACATCCACACAAGTTTCCGATACAAATGTTAGTACTAGTACTATCAGCAGTAGTAATAGTCACTGGCATAGTTTTCTCCTCATGCAAGATTTTGCTTCATTTTGTTATCTCACTGGATCTCATGTTAGGTACTTCATTAGTCTGATATAAAATCATATATATCGGTCACTGGGTGTATAAACATCTGACAAAATTAACTTTTTCAACATTAATCACCATGCAAGTGGCCTGCCGTATTTAATTTTATTGGACAAAAATGTTGCAACTGTTCGTAATAATTACTACAGGAAAGTAGTCAAATGGCCCCATTATTTTTTATGTATTTATTACGTTTCATATTACAATACAGTGAGGCTTTTTTGAAGACTCTTTCTTTTAAGGCAAATTCTGGCACTAGCCTCGCTGTATGTTGTTCGATATTGGTGAGTAGTTCAGTCAAACCAACTTTTCTAATAAATTGTTTGTACTCGATAGATGAAATATTGATTCCATGCACAAAAGTCTCTTAAGATTTTTGTGAAAACAGCATATTATATTACGTCAGGCATGCAGAGGCTAAAGCCCTCAGTTAACCCCGGTATATAGCCTAATTCAAAGGTCTAAGCTTATGATAACATGTTTTCCTCCAATATCATTAACATGTTTTTGAAAATGTTATATTGATATCAAAATGTTTGGTCTTGGAAACAGTACAAAATTTGATTAAAAAAAATTATTAAACGTAAGACTAAATAGTAAAGGCTCAATATTTGTCACTGTTACAATAACACAGCACTATATCTCAGTAAATCCTAAATTAAAAGTTCTGAAGAGAATACAACTAGATAAGGAACATCAGAGATGATAAACAAAATAAAGAAAATAATCATTGGTGTACAGGCCTTTAGCCAGACATTTTTTTGTCAGTCTTGAATTTTCTAAAAAAGTATATCCTAACATGTGACAGCTAATTATTGATCTTTTATTTTACCTGTCTTCATCAGACATTTGCCTATCTTCAAGACATGCAAACAGGTCCATGGCTAAGGGCTTTTGGTGTGACAGCACTGCAACTAGCTGACCAGAAAGACTAGAGCAAGCAGTTGTCTATTCACAGGTCTGGTCTATGAATATGACTAAGGCTTATAAAAATTCACACTCACCGTATTTGAAGAACAACTTCGAACTAATCAAAACCCAGTAAGAAAATGACAGCAGTATACAATACAATATATAAACCCCAAACCCAAGCACATCAAGACAAAATGGGTTAAGCAGTTCATAATCGATAAGCAGTTCCAGTTATAAACAGTAGGATTGGTACGATGGGGAACTTTGGAGGATAAGCAAGTTTAAACAGGTGTGTTTTTTAATTTATTGCGGAATGTTGTTATATTTCGTACAGACGTAACATTAACAGGAAGTGAGTTGCACACAGTTGGTGCAGCAACTGAAAAAAGCTAGTTCCAACATTTGTCTTAACACTAGCAAAAAAAATATAGATTAGAATTAGATGATCAAAGCTGTCTAGGCTGTCTTGCAGGAGTGAGCAGTGAATATAAATATGCTGGTTGCTTGGATGGAAGTGTTTGATAGGTAATTGATAGATCTTAAAAATAATGCTTTAATAATGATTTAAGAAATGGTACTGACTGAGAGAAATGAGGAGACCGGGTAACTACCCTTGCCAAACAATTTTGCACATGTTGAAGTTCCAAGATGTCCTTGAGAGCAATATTGTGATAAAGGGAATTACTGTAGTGTTGTTGTTATTTGCAGTGCCGAAGGAAATTCGACCGACTTTGCAGTTATTGGTGAAGCGCCACCTTCCTCCTGATGCATTCAGATGGCCGCATGAGAAAATGTGGGTATACTTATAAGTTCGTTGCTATTAATTTGTGATAATTATTCTGCATGTCACCTGATGTATATACCTATTATAAATTATATGTTAAATTTATACCTTATCGGAAGTTGCAGTAAATTGTTGAAATTCCCAGTGACTTTGATTTGCACTTGACCTTCTGGGAAAGTTATTTTTGATGTGATTTTTAAAAAATTTTAAAAATTGCATTTTTTTACCCATTGTATTTATAAATACGCCCCTATTAAGACCCACAGCACTGTGAAGACTTCTCATTTGGAAATTAGTTTAAAAAAATCATCCAAACTGGTTGGATAGACATTGTATCAATGCCTGATTCTGGTATTGGATTGTGACTTATTATGGAAGTTGGTTTAAGTTGGTTTAATACCAGATTTGGATGTTAATTAAACATTCATAATGCAATATTTATCCAACTAATGTTACCTACTGAGATAGCTAGCCAAGTTATTTTAGCCACTGACTTCAATTGTGTTCACGTAGCATTATCATGTAGCATTATCATGCATTATCATGTAGCATTATCTCCAGAAATTCTCTGCTGTAAAAACAACTTAAAGCTGGTTCCTCAAATCCGGTTCATTTATGTCCAGATGTGTGATGTGTGACCACCGGTAGTTTTAAGTAATGTGCACTTAATAAGAAAATGCCTTTTTTTGTTCAAATCATCAAAAGAATTGACTGCATTCATAGTGGATATCCAAAATGGTATACATGGAATGTGGGTAAATTCTGATTGTGGGCGTGACCTCCATCGTCTCCTCGATCATATCACAAAGTTGATTTTTCAGCATTTCAGTTTTCACTTCAGTTATTGCCAACTGGCATTAACTAATTTAATAATTTGTTTGATGATTTCACAAAAACTACATAGAAAAGTTGCACAAACGAGCTCGCATGTAGCAGTAGGTTTGGTTTTTCACAAAATTAATTTGAAATGTGGATAGTAAAAAAATCAGATTGATTAAGCTCTCAGTTAAATTTAATAATCATCTGGCATCCACTTTGACTTGTCATAAATGGATTAACTCTTGTTCTCCATCACTGACCACTGCATAAAAAGTTCACTAAGACTCTAGTACCTGCTTCTCTTAAAAAACTAGATCTTCTCAGAAGAATGTATAAATTTAGTGAGGTTTGTAGATGTTATTGGCATGAAAACTGGAATTTTAATGTTACTTAATTTGTCGGTTCTCCAGCATTTCTGCCTTGAATGCCATCACACATGTGAGACTGGATAGAGAGAATATTGCCTACATCGATAACTTTGAACTACTGGGGGAATGCGTTACAAATCTCTACCTGCAAAAGGTAGCACAAATCTCAGTCACATCTATAGTAAAGAGAAAGTGATCATTCTTATGTTATCTGCTATAAAGAGAAAGTGGTCTATATCATGTTATTTGTTACAAAGATAACATGAACAATATCATGTTATCTGTCGTAAAGTGAAAATTAATGTGATCTAAATCATGTTATCTGTTATAAAGAGAAAGTGAGCAATATCATGTTTTTTGTTGTGAAGAGAAAGTGAAATGGGTCCTTCTCATGTTGTCTGTTGTAAAGAGTAAGTGATCCATCTCATGTGGCAGAAGTTTGCTACTTTCTTAATTACCTTAATTAATTCATATTAAAAATAATTAATAAATATTTCCTAATTAATTTCTTTCCCACGTTATGAGTTTATCGTTGTCAAAAGGTGGAATACCTTGATATATTGAATGTTGTTTGTAGGTTCTCCAAATCATAGATTTTCTTCACAGTATAATTATTTGTAGATAGATGTGTGTGTATTTAAAATTTAATTTGATAAATTATTAAGGTGAATTGTGATGCAATACCCTCTGGTTGCAGAACCAGATTGAGACGATCGAGAACCTCGAATGTCTCAGAGGCCTTCAGTTCCTGACGCTAGGAGCAAACAGGATCCGGAAGATTGAAGGACTCACTCGCCTACCAAAACTTGGCTTTCTCGACCTCTCAGAAAACCTCATTGAACATTTTGACATCGGTATGTTTTGCGAAATTTTTTTTATAAAAATGTAAACATTGTAGGCTTTCCTGTTTTATTTAAGGGTAGGTGCTATTAAAAAATAAATAATTTAACAACTTTTTGAATGCCATCGTTTTCATATACGTTAATATCTTGCGCAGCCCGACAGAACATTATTTTCTCTATAAAATTCTGATTAGAAATTCTCGAAAATTTATTGCATGCATTCGTCCATAAATCTCACAAAATGCACATAAACTTTACAAAACATGTTTTGTTTTTTACATTTTTCTCAACTTGGCATTTTCATATTATATTATGGGGGCTGGTATCCAGTGATAAAGAAAAACGTGTGTCTTCACAGAATGGTATTGTATTTTATTTTATTCATTTCCAACCAGTCTGAAGACCCAATAACAGGACTGATAACAAAATATAAGAATAATACGTATATAAATGATAAAAACAGTAAGAACAATAGTTATAATAAGGGTATAAAACCATACAATATAAGAACAATACGTATAAATAATAAAAACAGTAAAGCACAATAGTTATAATAAGGGTATAAAACCATACAATACCGACATTACTAACATAACAAGCTAAGACAGCATTATACATAGAAATGTTTTTTAATTACAGATCTAAAAGTATTGGCTCCAATAAATATATCACAAGTGGGTTCAGGGAAATGCAATGTGTTGACAGTAGTCATACATCTGTTTAAAACTGAGTATATCCTAATGTTAATTCTGCTATTGGAAATTGTAAAAGGAGTGTAGTTTTGCAGAGATCTTGAAGGACAATGATATTGGATATTTCCTACCAGATAGGATGAATCTAGACGAGAGTGCGCACACTTATGTGATTAATATACAAGGTAAACAGAAGTGGGCCAATTTGTGAACCTTGTGGTACACCGGACAACACCGGCTTCCAGTCAGATGTTTTGCCTTCGAGTACCACACGTTGTTTTCGGTTGAGAAGGTAGGACTGTAACCATTGTATGCATTGCTCAGAATATCCATATGATTTAAGCTTGTGAATTAACACTGAGTTGAAGGTTTTACTAAAGTCCAAGTAAACAGAATCAACTTGTTTCTTGCTGTCAATAGCTTCAGAGATGGAGTCCAAGTAACAAGCTAGGTTAGATACTGTGCTTCTACGCTTCACAAATCCGTATTGGCTGCCCCAAATCGTGTTATGGTTATACAATGAGTCATACACCACTTTCTCAAAAACTTTACTAAATAGCGGTAAAAGAGAGATAGGTCTGTAGTTACAGACATTTCCTTTGTCTCCCTTCTTGTACACAGGAATTACATTTGTACGTTTAAAACACGTTGGAAAAGTTCCACAGTTTAAGAACATATTAAAAAGTACAGTTAGTGGATCTGCTAATTCTGTGGCATATTCCCTGATGATTACACCTGATATATTATCAGGGCCACTTGATTTAGTTATATTGGTGCATCTTATTACCTCGATGACATTATCATAAGACACACTGATGTGCGAAATTTTGTCTAATTGAAAGGGGGGTATATCGGGATAGTCAAGATTATCTACTGATGTAAAGACAGATTGAAAATAGTCCGAAAATAGTTTGGCTATATCAACTGGACTGCCAGCCTCGATACCGTTATGTATATTCTTTTGAGTTCTCCAAATATAAAATCATATTATGTTTACTCAGTCTGCTAAAATGTTTTACATCATGCAGAACTCATTATAATATATACTAACTATCCTTGGTGTCACACAGTGCACAAAAATAACCATTGTGGGATTAATAGATTTCTCTGAATAGTGATTATTCAAAATGTATACCACTTGATAAGGAATTGCTGATCAGTGATTACCATGGCAACCATTATGCAAATGAGCTGTAATTGTGTAGTTTTCCATGTTATCACACTATTAACAACTGTTGTAAATTTGGTCCAGATGTGTTGAATATTAAGGGAGGTGTGGCATATATTGGTTTCGTGTGGCACCTACCCTTAAATATAGCACCAACACAGTGAACTTTAGGCTTTATACTCTTTGGGCCCCGTGGCCCATAAAGCTGCAGTGCTCCTTCTCCAGTTCCTTCTGTCTTTAGCCACCTGTTTCGCTTCAGTCCATGTTTTCAACCATGGATATTGTCTTTCTTTGGTTTTCACCAGGTTGTTGGCCGATCTGCTTTCCGTTTCCCTTCTGGTATCCAGGTCAAAGTTGGATCCTTTGCTGATCTTCTTTAACTTTGTTTTATTCAGGATATCTTTATTTGACATAACATACGGCCATCTAACTTTCTGGATCCTCCTAATACACTTGAATTGGAATGTATCAAACTGGACACGCTTTTATTGCAAAAACAACACCAAATGGTTGTTTCCTTAACGGACATTAAAATATCACGATTGCATCTGAAGAAACCGATGGAATGAGAAAAATTGTTTGGTTATTTGTTCAGCATATAGATTTAAACTTGTCATTAAAACTAGTCCAGCTTACAACTGGGTCTGAATAAATTACACTGGAAGAAATATAAGTATTCATGATTTCTGAAAATTTAAATATAGGTGAGTATTTCAATACTGTGTAATATAGTCCTAATATATCTCTCTATTTCCTGTGTCTACAGATGAACTGCCTCAGACATTGATCATTCTGGACTTACGAGGAAATCCGTGCACACAGCTAGATGACTACAGGTAAGACCTCTCTAGCAGATTTGACCGAAATGTTGAATTTCACATTTCAAGAAACCGGAACATCAATCCGTTCAAGTATGTCTTGGTCTTGCTGAAAAGAGCCTTTCTCATGTTTGTCCTAGTAGGAGGGGGTGTGGCAGAGAATGGACATTGTGTTACCAGCTTCACATCTAATTCTGTGATTCACCCACAGAGGGAGCATCATCCAGGACATTGAGAAGTTACAGCAGCTGGATGGAGAGACAGTAACAAAGGAGGAGAAGAGGGATGCTGGCTACGTTGTGTCTAGTGATTCGGAGGAGGACGATGTAGGGACGAATGACATCGGAATGGCCAAAGCAGGGACACCGCTGACTAACCCTGCTTTGTTTTGACAAAGACTCAATGTGTAACTCTCAGAAGCTGAGCTCCAACCATAGTGAATGAACGAGGAGAAATTCATCAATGTTACTGTCCGCCCAGCAGCAGTGGACCATAATGTTATGCAATTTGTTTGTTTCAATTTTATGTCACTTGGCGGATTAATCATTTGTTCGTAGATGGGTTAAAGATATGGTGATTACATGGAACCGATCACTGGCCCCATATGCCACCTGGTTTCCATGAAGTGGAATGCAGTAACGCTGTGTAATTAATGACACTTTCACCAACTAAGTTTAAGGCCCACATATATACATGCAAGGTTTTGTTTAAGGCCTTTCACACGGGTGATTCCATGCCCGTGTGAAATTCAAAAATAAAAAAAATATTGTGTTGTGTATATATGCGCGGTAATGCGCCTGATAAAAGTAAAAACATGTTTGCCCGTGGCCGTGTGAAATGTTGCACTGCCCGTGTGAACTGAACCTTAAAAAACCCTGTATGCATGTATTGTTTTATTAACCATAGCTTTGTACCATTCATGACAGTACCTAATAGCAACCGTAAAAAAATTATAATAGTGCCACCTAGTCAGTGTCCACTTACTAAAAAAATTCTCCATAACGGACACCGGTCCATAACGGACGTAATGCATAGTCCCGATGGTGTCCGCTATGGGCAGCTTTCACTGTTCATTTGTATTGCCACTTCATTGCTTTTCATTATGACATAATTCAGATAAAATTATTAAAATGTCCTAGATTACAATGCAACTTCCCACTTTTATGTGAAATAGGAAAACAGTTTTTTTCATTCCATCAAACACCAGTGCTCTCTAAATCAAACTAAATAAAATTGTCCCACACAGGATTTCTTGTTTGTTCTGAGAGATATTTTCGATATTCCGAAAGTTAGAAGACTGCCACACAAAGAGGTCTGACTCAACCAGTGTAGGTAATAATTTATTTTACCACAATCTCCCATTTCATTTGGAACCAATTGAGAGCTGCCTGTTTATCTTTTTCCAACTTGGAACTTCTGAATGTGGCATGTTCTGCCAACTAGTGCCACCAACTACCTCTGACATGTTTTTAGCCAAAAGGAAAGCATACTATTGTGGCATGGTCCTTTGTCTTCACAGAGCATTTTGACACAGTGATGGGGGCCATCTTGGAGAGATCTCAGGACCGGGTCGAGATGTTGTGGAGCGATCACAAGGGAAGGTTAGAGCAACTAAGGGAGATGAGGGGAAAACCACCTGCGCCACCTATGAGGAAGTTGAGGCATGACAACACAGAACACATGTCATAGAATTTTTAACATGCATACGCTGTACATGCATACGCTGTACATGCATACGCTGTACACCTGGAAATGTTTGAGGGCGTTTAACGTTCGTGATTTTCGTGTTTTCCAACCAAAAAAATCACCTTCTTTGTGATGTCGTCCCAGTGCATGCTAGGTTTTAGTAGAAAACATTTTTGAAATAAAATCTCTGCAAAACGTGTCTCCTTGCAAAGCAACAAACTTCCAGGCGTACAGTAAACCGAATGTATTGACACATAGCATTTGAACATACATACAGAATATGCTGAAGCATGTGGCATAGATTCTGGTAGATAGGCATCAAATCCGCCCGTTATCTTCGTTTAATCAAGTCAATTGATCGTTTGTCATGTGGCAAATTGGCACAAACATGATAGTGAAGGAATGTTGTGAAATAGTACCGATGCTGCTATCGATATTTTACCCAAGATAAGACTTTTTGTATTTGCAGCTGTTTTCTAAGAATTTTGTTTCATTACTCAATGTTTTACCTGGAAGATCTCGGGGATTGTTAGCTCTAAGTGAGATGAGTGATGCTGATTCACAGGGAGGGAGGGGAAGGAAAGGGAGTGGGAGGGATGAAATATAAAAAAAATCTTAAATGAGTATTTACTTTTGAAGTTAACTAGTTTGTAGATATTTAGCATGTGCTGTGACATTGCATGTGCTGTGTTTATTCCTTTTAACCTTTGACGTGCTGACTGACATAATAAAATGTTTACATATCAGTGACTTTTGGATGTGTGTAATTATATCATACAACATACTTTATATCTGTTCATATTAAACACTACAGAAACGCATAGACACAGATTCGCATTCAATATTTTATTAACAACTTGGATTAATATTCGCCTGTTTTCATAAATCGTGAGTCCTTCTTGTAGTTTTCAAACTCCTTCACGAGGTCCATGTGTCGGAAGTGGTCAGGCGTGTTCGTGAATTGCCTCACAAGGTTGAACTTGAGACCGCTGTGTACGCCATAGTACATCTTGATCTGTAGGGCCAACAGCTGAGCCTCGTAGACACTCTGGAGGCAAAAGATCAGTGTTAAATGATTGCATGGCATAAGTATATCAAAGACAAAACTGGTGAGGTAGCAGACATGTTAAGTTTCTGAAGATGGAGATATTTTAACGCAGTACAAAATTGTATCATCATGGGTGGGATTTAACCATTAGCTATGAAGCATAAAACAACAATAAATATGAATAAAAGTAAATAAAATACCTATAAAAGGAGGTAATGCAAAAAATTAGATTTTTTTAAACAGAAGACAAAAGACTGAGAGTTCATCTCATGCACACGAGAAGGTGAGATGGGTACTGAATGCAGGAATCTTCTACAATAAACAAATTAGATTTAGTAGGTCTGGAGGTAGAAAATTGCTGTCGGAGGTTTATAGTTTTTGATTAATTTAAAATATGATGAAGGTTGATGGACCAAATAAAGGATATGTAGGACTATGATGATGGAACATGAGACAGATACCATACACACGTGCTAAATAGGTACAGATGAGATAGCACTCACCAGAACTGACACGTCTGGTTCTCCATGCATCAGGACAATCCCTGAAGTCAAACAGACCTCTTATAGAAAAAATACTTATACGAACACATCCTTATACAAACACATCTTTCTCATATTAACACATCCTATTTACATATATATATATATAATATATATATATATATATATATAAATGCATGGCTCATACGAACAGTCGAGCACACCACTCTTTTACTAGCAAATCGCTCTTATAATAACACACTGCTCTAGTATGAACACTTCCTTCTTACTTATAAGAAGAAGACGCTATTTTCATATCCCCTTGTATGAACACATTCCTCTTATACGAATGAACTGTTCTTATGCTGAACACACCCCTCTTACACAAACACATCCCTTTTATATAAATGCACCACTCTTACACAAACACATCCCTTTTATATAAATGCACCACTCTTACACAAACACATCCCTTTTATATAAATGCACCACTCTTACACAAACACATCCCTTTTATATAAATGCACCACTCTTACACAAACACATCCCTTTTATATAAATGCACCTCTCTTACACAAACATGAAGCTCTTTTGCATTTATCATATTGTATTTGGCAGATAAATCATTAAAAGTTTAAGTCTGTTGTACTAATATGACTGACAAACCTTTGCTCTCCTTCAGTTCGGTGTAGTGAGTTAGTGTTAGACACGTGGGAGCATCTTCTTGTTTCAACTGGAAACCAATAAACATTCATGTCCAGGTATACTGTATAATCGTGAAAATGTTCATAAAGTTGGTAGATATATATATGAGTAATGATTTTCTTCTAAACAACTGCCATCAGCTGTCTTCATCAGGAGTTCTGGGATGACAATTTTTCTTCTGCTCGCCAGGTGGCTTGGCAAGCAGGCTGTCCTATACATGGCTAAATCAGTATCCCACTCGTCTCTATTCATGATTGGAGCCATCTTTTTGATCCATATGGTCTCTTTAATCCATCTTGCGTTTCTGTTGCTCTCTCTGTCTATCATCTTTGCTCCCCCAGTCAATGATGCAACTGTTAATGAAGCCTGCCGATGGCAGCCGAAACGTTGAGTAAGTAATCTCAATAATTGTGTTTAGAAGAAAATCATTACTCAGGTATATAACTTTAAGCTTAATCCTGAGCATATCAGCAAGAGACTATTCAGATTATATTTTGTACACACTGTTCATTCTCAAAGGGTGACAAGGCTCTTGCTTTTCACATGAATTTTAAGTTTGGATCTAACATGATATGTCCAAAGTTAGCTTAAAACTGTTATTAACACATATAAAAATAAAATATATAAATTTGAGTTGCATTTATCCACATAGCTGGCATATTATCTAGTAAGAATACAAATTAACTTCTACAAATTAGTCTGTATAAATTATATTTTCGATAGCACTTAGATGCAAGGTATGACTGCCAGAAATGTATTACTAATTGTGAGTTTCATTAGCATTTCGACTGAATTATAGCAAAATACCAACAATAAATTGGAAAACAGAACCCATGGGCCATAAACAGAATTCTAACATGTTTGTGACAAACTCTTTAAAGCACAAGAGTATGGCTAGGTTCATGCTGTGCCTTCAGTTTTGTCACATATAAAAATTTAATTGAGCAATTGTAAAGTACATAGTAAGTAAGCCAAGTAATTTGTCAAATCTTCTTGGTTTGCATAACAAGAAATTGGTCAACGCACGATAAAATAAATATACTCAAAACATACTGAAAATTTTTGACATAGCAGTCAAATTTATATGGCAATAGCATTTCCCCAACAGGTCTCATATATATAATATTTTAAGTGTCAACCAAGTACGGCTCCCTTATTTTTTTATAGACTACTATGAGGGTGATGTACCTCACCCCGGAGGAAGGTGGCAGGTGGACTGACCTGGTATAGGGCCAGCGGGGTAAAGTGGCACTCCTGGCCACTGAACTGCTGATAGAAGTACTGGTAGCCAGTGCCCCGTGGAATAGGGTAGACAAACTGGAACAAAGAATAAACAGTGCCCCGTGGAATAGGGTAGACAAACTGGAACGAAGAATAAACAGTGCCCCGTGGAATAGGGTAGACAAACTGGAACAAAGAATAAACAGTGCCTCGTGGAATAGGGTAGACAAACTGGAACAAAGAATAAACAGTGCCTCGTGGAATAGGGTAGACAAACTGGAACAAAGAATAAACAGTGCCCCGTGGAATAGGGTAGACAAACTGGAACAAAGAATAAACAGTGCCCGTGGAATAGGGTAGACAAACTGGAACAAAGAATAAACAGTGCCTCGTGGAATAGGGTAGACAAACTGGAACAAAGAATAAACAGTGCCCCGTGGAATAGGGTAGACAAACTGGAACAAAGAATAAACAGTGCCCGTGGAATAGGGTAGACAAACTGGAACAAAGAATAAACAGTGCCTCGTGGAATAGGGTAGACAAACTGGAACAAAGAATAAACAGTGCCCGTGGAATAGGGTAGACAAACTGGAACAAAGAATAAACAGTGCCCCGTGGAATAGGGTAGACAAACTGGAACAAAGAATAAACAGTGCCTCGTGGAATAGGGTAGACAAACTGGAACAAAGAATAAACAGTGCCCGTGGAATAGGGTAGACAAACTGGAACAAAGAATAAACAGTGCCCGTGGAATAGGGTAGACAAACTGGAACAAAGAATAAACAGTGCCTCGTGGAATAGGGTAGACAAACTGGAACAAAGAATAAACAGTGCCCGTGGAATAGGGTAGACAAACTGGAACAAAGAATAAACAGTGCCTCGTGGAATAGGGTAGACAAACTGGAACAAAGACCACCATCAACAGCATCAGAACTCGACAAGGACGATGCGGACATCAACCGCATCGCACGATGGTGGTCATCTGAAGCATAAATGGCGCACGAAAGACACAGCAAGATGCGAATGCGGCCACAACCAGCAAACCACTGACCACATCATCAACGTGTTCGCCTTCAGCAGAGGAATCTGAGGTCCCCTCAGCGTCCCCCAAAGCTACTGATCGCATGCACAACCTAAAGATACAACTTTGAAGCTCTGCTGCTCTATCCATGCGAAAGAAGGGAGATTAATATTAATGCATATTTTTTACAAATCAATTATTCATACCTTGCAGGAAAGATAGCTACCCAGTTGATAAATGTCTATCATTCATACGTTTCAAACTTTTGGATCAAAACCAATCATCAGTTCTGACAATCAATGAAGCCACATTTTTAATTACTGATGCTTCCATTCATCAATATATTTAGTAGTACTTACAAAAGGAAATTGTCTCAGCTTGTGATACATCTCGTCATACTGATTTGTCTGAAACAAATTGACAAGACACATCTGAACAACACCTTCCAGTAGAATACAACATGAACATGACGAGAGGTCTCGAAAGAGCAGAGGTAAGCAGCCGAGAGAGAGAACGGGTGAGAACGGCAGAAGATTGCAACTTATCGAGAGGGGTGGAATAGCCTAAGTGATGTGCCCCCCCACCCCCTAAGAGGGAAGAAGAACACAGTGTAAACATATTTTCTCCCACCATCAAGCCTCGATGTCAACAGTGTTTCTCTGATAAAAAGTTGATGCTGGTTTACTTACAGGAATCGTGGCAAAGACACATTTCTTTTTCTCGTGGTATGTTTTCCAAATCTGCAACAATCAAAACAATTTCAACTGTGCAAAAAAACCCAGAAAAGTTTCTTCCTTAAAAACACATTTCTACAAGATGAACCTGGACTTTGGTTGGATCTCAACATTTTGTGCAGATAAAATTGTCAAGTTTTATAACATAAGAATTGTTGATCATCAGAGCAGCTCTTTGGAAGAAAAAAAAACAATTATTAACTCCAAGACTTCCAAACATGTAACAGATCTTAGTAGATGTTTATCACAGAATATAACTTTAAAAAAAGTAAAACAAGAATGTTCAACTTAAATATCTGCTTGACAGAGAGAATTATGAAGCATACTTCTGTGATTTCTTCAGCTGTTTTATCTTCTAAGAGTTCCACCTTCATCACAGAATTGAGACTCTGAAATGGACAAAAACGAATAAAAATTATTTTGGTGATGCAAAATTAAATATATGAAGCCAGTGTGTCTACAGAAAAAGGAGAAATAAATGTAACCAATTTAGTGATAGACATATCACCAGATTTAAATTATTATTGTTCACTTTAAAATTGTTACCATAATATAAAAGTTTAATAGGACCACTATTCACATCCCTGAATGAATTGTTTGCTTCTTTAGTTAAGTTTAATGGTGCTATTTACCATGGCTTTAATTATTTTTTACAAAAAAAAGAGAACCACATTAAGACCATTATGATGGAGATGTAAAGGAGGCCATATCTGACAGCCTGGGATAATTACATAATTGTGATTGATTACAGACGAAATACTGTAATTGTGATTGAATCTGGTTTTGAATGTTGTAATTATAATTTATTTATTTTGTGTGATTGCGACAATTACATCAATTATAGTAATGAAAAACCAATCAATGGTGCTGTCTCATAAAATATCTAAATTCAGCAACTCACATGCAGAATAATTAACAAAAACTGAATCAACTTTTGGAATAAACATTTGGTCCTGCGTAGTGTATCTATACTTGTAACTAAAATAAAGTAATTGTCATTGATTTGAAAAAAGAAAAGTAATTGTACAATTACAAAAGTAATTGTACAATTAGTTTTCATTTAGATAATTGATTTGATTTTGTGCAATCAGATCCATTCTAGCTGATGATACGGTGGAAATCGTTAGTATAAAACAATAGAAATACAGGAATAGGGGACGTTCCCGTGGAACAGCTGCATCAACCCAGAAGTAACAAGAACATGAAACCGACTGTTATCCAATAAAAAAAAAATAATTCTCAAATCCAATTTATAAACAATTTCTCATAAGTAATGCACGGAATGGGAAAACTGAAACGGGAGAAGAAGGGTGACCAACTGACCTTGTGGATAAGATGTATCCGTTCTTACAGACAACTGTCTAACACTAGTAGTGTCATTTGGTGATTAGTGTAGAACAACTTAAAAGTTTTCAGTTGTTTCACGCTAGTCAAATTACAATAGTTATGGATCCTGCTGATTAAAAAGGGGGTGTTCGCTAATTAGGGCATGTACGCTCGCTTAATGGGTAGAATAGGGCATATATCAGAATGGCAGGTTACACAGATGAAAACAAGGTTGGACTCTCATCAAACCAATGACTTCCTTGTCCACTTGTCCACTGGGCCATGTTGCTTTGGGTGGCAATCTTGTTCTCAGTTAGTGGCACATGGTGACAAGGACAACCCAGGGCTGCCTTATGGATTGTAACAAGGAATACTACAGCAGAGCTGACCTTTGGCTTTGTTTGTGCTGCGGAGGCTGCTGCCAGTTCCGCCTTCATTTCCTCTGCTGCCTTCCTTCCTTCCTCCTCCTTTGCTTTCTTCTCTTGTTCCAAGGCATCCACCTTAGACTGGAACACGTCTGGCTTCAACCTGTATATCATTAATCACTCAATGACTTATAATAATAATAATAATGAACTTTATTTTTTACACTCATATATAGAGTACCACTCTGTTCAAGGGTGTTTACAATGACTAATATGTACTAAAATGTGTGTAATAAAATTAAACATATAAAAAAGGCTTAAACTTCATTAAAACAAAAAATGCATTGTATTATTGAGAAGCAAACAGAAATATCAGTGATTCATTTGTATTTTTAATTAGCTGGCTAAGAATAAATAATGTCTTGACAAGTTGACATAAAGTATTGCAGACAAAGCAAACCAGGAATTATACATTTCCAAGATTTAGAAACAATAACGGTGCAGCAATGAGAACAGTAGTAACACCTAAATGATGTAATTCTCTATCAGAAAATCTAAAACGTAAACTTGTGCTCTTTAATAGCAGTTGCAAAAAATGGAAAATATGTTCTTTCCGTATTGCTGGTAGTTTAATATGCACTGATCTTTTTTTATTGAACACCAAAGTTACTGTATATGTCGATCACTAACATGACAAGTAATTACTTATTGCAATGACCCACTTTCAAATCCACTTTGTACTGACACCACTTGGGTGGGCAACATTATTTTCATAATTATTAGAAAGATATGCATAAATATGTGAATCCAGGACAAAACCCCACTCGGACATAACCCCACTGGACATAACCCCACTGGACGAAACCCCACTCGGACAAAACCCCACTAAGACAAAACCCCACTTTTATTTTTTTAGAAGTAATGAAAATTAAAAAAATTAGGTAAAAATAAATAATATTTTGAAATGAAGTTACTATATTTCTGCTTGCACTTCAAAAGGAATTGTTTTCAAATGTAAATTTGGTCCTATTAGATGTTTAATATAGCCATAAATTAAGTGGATGTTTCTCTGCTGTACTTGGTGATGTACGTAATGGGATCATCCCTGACAGCAGTTAAGGGAAGTCAGTAGAATTGGCTTCTTCTAACTGCTACATCAGAGCTAAATGGTTCAAGGGGGATAATTTAGGACATCAATTTAAGGGAAGCCAGTAAAATTGGCTTTTCTTAGTTGCTAGTTACATTACAGTTGACTGGTATTAAAGGGTATAAAAGGACACCAGTAAACATGAACCTTCATTATTCTACAACATGGAGATCGTCATCAACAACAAAGGTGGTCTAAAGCTGATGCACGGAGGCTACATATACACCCGAAAATATATCAAAAAGACTGTCCGATGGGAGTGCTCCAACCGCACAGCGTTCAGTTGTAAGGGAGGTGTGACTACCAATGCTGAGGTAAATATCTTGTGTAAATTACCAGAGATGAGAAATTATAGATATATAGCTGATTTCAGATATTTTTGTTTAGAATGTCAAATTAAAAAAATACTGATACAAATTATAATGAAGGCCTGTTGCATGGTACGAACACGGCGCCACACAGTTCAGCTCCAGACGAAGCTTCACAATCTGTGTACTGCCCGTCGTGATGGCACCAAGTCAATTCCCGATACACTGAGGGGCATTGGACACTGTGTGAGATGGAAGTAGTTTAATGTAGTTTTCATGATAACAATATGTGAGGTAGTAGTTTAATGTAGTTTTCAATGTTGTATGGTGATACATTGACATTAATAAAACAGAAAATAACAAATATTGTTGTCTTTGAATCTATATGCAGTAGGCCAAAAGGGGTTTTGTCTGAGTGGGGTTGAGTGGGGTTATGTCCGAGTGGGGTTTGGTCCGAGTGGGGTTTGGTCCGAGTGGGGTTATGTCCAGTGGGGTTATGTCTGAGTGGGGTTTTGTCCAGTGGGGTTATGTCCGTTTACCTAAATACGTATAGCAGTAACTTAGTCATTACATACAACAACAGACACAAAGAGACGCACTCACACATCATGCCACTTACTCTTGCAACTGCTTCAGTTTATCAGCGTATTTGCCAAAGTACGGGTTACTCTGCAGTTTATCCATCTCTTCCTGTGTCAATTCTTCCTCGTTCAGTTTCCCTGCACTGAATCTCGTGCAGCTGCAGATTAGCCCACGTTTTAGCTGCCTCGCAACCAAACTCGCAGAGGTTGTTCGATGCGTCAATGTTCTCAGCAGGCTCGAATGTTTAAACATGATGCATAATGAATTGGCCAACCTCTGAAACAGTCAGTAAGAAAAATATAAGTAAGAAAGATGGTAACGTGCAGTTGTGACGGATATTCGGAAAGAATACAAAACATTTCTTGAGAAGCAGGGTTGTTTGATTTAAATCATTTGATTTAAATCATGATTTAAATCATTCCAAAAAAATATAAAAAATCATTGATTTATGATTTAAAAAATTTTTTTGACTTCTGATTTTCTAATCGCTGATTTATATGAATTCAACACAAATAATTGTTTACAAGGATCGATATCAACAAAGTTTTGTATGTTTTTTAATACAAAAGCACAAAGTGCACACATTTGTGTAGCTGTATTGAAACCAGATAGCCTGATAGTCAAATATTTTATGACATTGTGTGTGTGAGCTATTCCCTTTCTGAATGCAGTGAAGCCACACAAACTTGTCCTCCAGAGCAAGTATCTTTTGTCAGAAGTCAGAAGCTCTGAGTTAAAGTCCACCTAGAGCTTGTGCTAGTTGTTACCAAATCAGTATGTTGACTCAAGTAAGACAGTCTGGGCTACAATTGTTTAATACTGTACCAGTTTGCAGTCTGGTTGGAGACCCTTAGAGTACACAGAGCCCTGGTCAGGTGCTAATCCACCCTCTAAGCAAACAATAATTAGCACTGCTACAGCCACAGACAAACAGCATGCTTTCCTTTCCAAGACAGATTATGCAACTACAGGGGGTGAGGCCTTGTGGACATTGTCTAATGTCTTTATATAAGCAAAAATCATGTACCCTCTGTTAAGACAAGTACCCAAATCGATTTGAATAGAACACGTTTGAAAGAGTTTATAAATATAAACATCTATATAAATGTCTATAAACCAGATTTAAAAAAAATAAATAATTAAAAAAAATGTTTAAATCTGATTTAAATCAAATATATCTTACTTTTTTTTAATCATGATTTTTTTTTAACCCTGTTGAGAAGTACCATGTCAAATTTGATAATGTCCTGCATTAGCAATGTATGTATATACACAGCATATATGTAATGTTGGAAATAAATGTAATATTATTATTATTGCACAAACAAGAAACCAGAATGTTAAACGCTTTATGATCACCTTGGTAATACTATTAATACAGCCACCTTCAGAGTTGTTTGATTTAAATCATTGATTTAAATCACTCCAAAAAATACAAAAACCATTGATCTATAGTGTGGTACCAATTTGCAGTCTGGCTAGAGTACACTGAACCCTTGACAGGTGCTAATTCACCATCTCAACAAACAATGACCAAAAAGGTCACAACATGCCTTCTAATATAATTCATGGCCTAAGGAACTACAAGCAGCTGTGGACACTTATCAATTCAATGAGCCCAACATCAGCTCCAAGTTATCTACTCTGTATAAGCCTATAGTCTGCAAATGCTAACACTGGTAATAGACGGCTGACAGTTCTGATCCAATACTTTTTCTAAGTTATATTTATGTTGCTATTTTAAGTCAACCTAGATTATAATTATATTATTGGTATGTACATAATATTCTACCAATCTAAAATCATGAACCCTCTTTTATACTCAGGTATTCGTGTGATTTTTTTTAAATCCAATTTATTTTTAATTTAAAAATCATGATTTTTTCCGACCCTGGCCACCTGGTCGTTAAGGTCACCCCAGGACAGGGTTGGGGCGAATTAAAAAATGAATTGGAATTATTCAATTCCTGAATTTAAATTTGAATAGTAAGATTGTCACCAAGTGGAAATTGAATTTAAATTGAAAGGTTTTGAGCAAGTTGAATTGGAAGAAAATGAATTGAACCTCATTTTCTTGTGCTGATACGATGTGGTTTTACTTTCAATGTGGTCCTCAATCAAACCCTAGAACTGAATACGAACTCGGTCTTTGAAGCAACTAAACATACATTTGTACACCATTTGAAGATCTGAGGTAAGAACTTTTGACCAAATAACACTATGGTGAGGTGTAATGAGCTTACTTTGAATTTAATACAGATTGCAGCTCCTGCTCTAAGATAACATTAGTTGTCTGCCTGCCCATGTCTGAAACCATGCCCTTTGTGTGTGCTAGGATTGTGTGAAGCCATAGCCACCCCAACAATTAAGCATTTGGCTTGCTACTCCTGCATTGTTTCACTGAGCTGGTATTTCTGAAACCATAAAATGATCAGCCTACTGGTCTTTTCATGTTGTTTGAATAATAGCGCAGCCATTGTCTGTACATTGTTTATGATTACTAGCAGTTGGAATAACATGCAAACAAACCTGATATCTTGTAAATTTGCAGCAATAGATGTAACAGAAAAGTAATATACTTGAAAAGTAAAGAAAAGTAATATACTTGTTCTTCTCCTATTAGTTTAGGACATATTAATATTATTTTTGAAAAAAGTTCCTCTCTCACTATTACAGACTTTTTTTATTACAATTTCATATTACTGTTAACCCATACATTTGAATTAGAATAACTTCCATATAATTAATTAGGAATTGAAAGATTTGAGCTGGAATTTGAATTAAACAAATTAATTGAATTTGAATTTATTAAATTAAAAAGAATTTGAATTTATTAAATGGAATTGACCCCAGCCCTGGGACAGTGCAAAATTCTTTCCATAACAATAATGTGTAGGACATAAGTTCTGGTAGCATGGTCACCTTGCTATTCAGGACACTTTGTCCTGAGGGTGACTTTAACAGTGAAGTTCCACTGTATGACCCAATTTAGCATGTAATTCATGAGTAGACGTCCTTGATGTACTGATTATGGTACTATCATAGCTCCAATGCGTTTCACCAAACATGTAAACTGAAGTTGTAAAGACCAGTGTTAGACCACACAACTTTTCAACATATCGCAAATTTTATTAGCAGCTCAAGTAGTGAAAATACATTTCATACAGCACATTGTTCAAATGCTGTTAAAGGATACTAACAATTAGACAGTGGAACACATTTCCCCACAATGCCTTATTGAAAAGCTTGTTGGTAAGCAATAAATATACATCCAATGCACGTAATGTTATGTCAACAATATTCATCAAAGTTTAGATACAGGCAAGGCGATACCTACTACCTCCAAAAATTATCACTGCTATGGAATATTTAACTTACAGAGCATTGGCAAGCAACAGCATACAGTCAGTATGGTAGACTACGGCAGAGTCCAGGCAGACAATGATGCACACAGATCAAGTTCAAACTTTTTCCTAATCCAGAAATGATCCAGACACAAAGAAGCGACAGCAAGGCTTTTCGACTGATTTTGCTTCTCGTGTATATATTATCCGCTCAGTCTGATTCACATTTACTGTGGCTACTTCCACAGATGTGTAATTCACATTCCCTGTGGCGAGATCCACAGATGTCTTGGCTGCCAAATGTTGATCTTGCTCCATGTGTCTCTGGCAAACTCTCTGATACCGACACGGATTAGTGATCGAGGCAGCTTTTCTGGAGCCAATCGCAGTGATGAATTCACCGGACAGTTTCAGAGATGGGGCCCAATCAGGATGCGCTGTGTCATAAAGGTCGGCTGGTCTACCTGAGAAGATCAGAAAATAAATTATTGCTTTATCACAAAATGTTCATGATTTCATTAATTATTAAATAATAACACATATTACACAGCAAACTTTGCATTCCCATAAACTTGCTGCTGACAAGCTTCAAAATTGTTTTGTATATAACATATTAATAATAATAAAAAGAACTTTTGACCAGATACATTGACAGTACCGAGGGTTATATCGACAGCGAAAATGAAGAGGATAAGTCTCTGGTAGAAAATCATGCATTTTTCATCAGCACGAGAATGTGCGAGCTTCCATTAAAAAGTGTTAACCATGACTGTCTCTGTAATAAAATTATTAGATTGTGACAAAATATTATAGCCTTGAATAAAAGATACCATTGTGATAAACATAGTTATCACACAATGATAATTAAACTGTATATGTTGTTTTGAAGATCTTTCAATGGTGCATCTAATATTTCGAAAAAATTTAAAATGTGACTTAAGGTTTGGTCAATTCTGACAGCAGCGGACACATACAAACATTGTACCTTGTAGAAAATGGTCCGCACACACTTTGGAGTAAGTTGATGGTGTGAAGTTTCTCCTATTAATACGTGAAATCCATGTTCTTCTCCTGTGTTTGCTCAGTTGTTCGGTGTGCTCACCTTCGTGAAGTCGAATGTTTGGAATTTCATAAAAAACATTCTTAACATCATCATCTGCTCGGTTCTGACAGCCGTAAACAACGCACGTGTTCACCATTGTGAATTTTTTTAACAGTTCGTTCTACACAGATTGCAATGATGCCCGGATGTTGCGACGACAAAATAAATCTCCAGGCACTGCGTCGCCAATACTAGTAATGTATAACACAATCTTGTATTATCGCCCATGGACGGACCAAGGACTTTTTCTCTGATGTTCTTATGATCTAATTTCAAAAGTTAGTATACTATGTACTGCTAATTACTGTAGTAAACTGCTACAGAGCAAATACAACGAATTTGCTGTAGTTATGACATTTGCTGTAGTTACATTATCCGTAGTTGTGATACATGCAGGGTACTCCTTCCGTCCTTCAAGTCGTCGTAGCCTCCTATTAGAGTTATTGGGAACTATAGCTTTTATCTTGGACACTTGGGGGCGACACAGAAATCTAAACTGCGCCATAATAATAATATTATTATTGACATCGGGGTCAGACCAATGTTGACCTTCCGAATGTAGGGCGTATTAAATTGCGATATGTGAATTTAAACAATTCATATGATGTGACCTAAGTGCAATTGAGCAGGCATATTCAGAGGTTTGTTTGTAGAAGCTATTGGCTTTGAAAGAGTGCATTTTTTTAGAGTTTAACAGGCGGAGGGATTTATGGGAATTTTTCTGCTATGGGCCACGTGGGCGTATGAATACATGGCTATTTTTGTCAAAATTGATAGGCATCGCACGTCAGGGCTTTTTAAAAGAGCTGGAGGTATGTTATTTTGAAAAAAAATTGGTCAGCATGATGATGGCAGTTACTGAATTTTTGATGGTCACGTTTTCTCATAATCAGACAACATGTTAACATGGCCACCAGTGCAATTCTCTACAGTGGTCTGACCCCATCACTGGCCTGTCGCCTATCAAGATTACGTTCCGTGTATATATTTTTTAAAAGAAGTAGGCCCTACTACGACAAAGTATAATTTCTCTTCCTGAATTGAAAAACGAAAACAGACAAAAAGGGCGCGGATTAATTACTGCTTCATCATATAAATCCTTGGAATATCCTATTATGTCGTCGGATTGTGACATTTTAATGCTAAGAATAATAAATATGTATGTGTGACAACTTCATTAACTTTAAGAAACATCTTAAAAATAACATTTGCTGCGGAATGCTGTAGGAATAATATTTCCAATAATCCACCACCCGTTGTTAGGCAGTTGTCTCGTCTTCAGAACGGCGCGTCAAGAGATTCTTCTGCTGATTTCGCGAGTACTACTTCTCTTTGTGTATATTTGATAATTTCGTCATGGTAGACGCTGACTGTTCTTTTGTGACGTCAACACATACGATCTCTTCGCATGTCTGATGACGGTGATTTCGCTTATCTAACGTACATATATAACTTGCCCGGATCTTCTGGTTCTAACTCAGTTTTATTGTTGGCAACTAAACTAGTTCAGCTGTAGTAATTGGTATTTTGCTTTGTATGAAAAATAAAGCATTACTGAATTAGTGTAGACTTACGGATCCCTTACGGATCCCTTGGGCGCACAGGGCATGTACGAGAGTCCGCCATTCCGCCCTGTCGGCCGTCCTCTGCGCAGCCTCTACCCATGATGTCCACCCAAACACATTTCGTTCTTTCTCCACCATTCGCCGCCACGTCTCTTTTAGTCTTCCGGTCGATCTCTTTCCCACAGGTGTCCAATTCATCACTATACGGCAGTCATTTGTATTTTCAAACCGAAGGATATGGCCAATAAAACTCCATCGTCTAGCCTTGATGATGTCTGTTATCCTGCTTATTTCTACCTCTTCATAAAGGTTTTCATTTGAAATTGTTCTTGGCCAGAATATACGTAGAATTCGGCGCAAACATCTATTGTGAAATGTATTGAGCCTTGGTCCATCATTTTGGTTTACCTTCCAGCATTCTGCTGCGTATAGTAGAACCGACATCACATTGCTCTTGTAGATTCTGACTACTATGCATGACTATATTTGTTTGTGGAGAATTTAAATGATTTTCACATTGATTCTATCCTTGTGCTCACGTATGAATATATATATATATATATATATATATATATATATATATATATATATATATATATATATATATATATATATATATATATATATATATATATATATATATATATATATATCATAAATATCATAATTGTTTAAATTACGTCATGTTGACAACGCAAAGTAAAGTTCTTGTCATTATCGTACAACCATCGTTGTCATCGCTGTAGCGATAACGTAGATTAACCCCCGTCCGCCGAGCATCCAGGAAACGGAGCTGTGCCTCTGGGAAGTTTGCCCGCCGGCCCTAGCACCTCGCGGCTGTTGATGCACGTGATCCCCAGGTAGGGTTCCGGTTAGCGTGTCCAAAGGCTGAAAATAAACATAAGGTAAACGGGGCGCGTGGTCCCGCGCGCTGTAGGTGTCGTATCGTTCTCCAGCGCGCGGCCAGAGGCATTGCTCATCTCCGTCGGTTCGGTGTCAGTTGTACACGCCGGTACATGCATAGAAATGCCAGGAATGGTGTAGACTTCCCGGAATGAATGCCAGTTCAAACGGCATCACAATTTGGCAAACCGTTACGAGTGATTGTTTGAGCGTTTTATGTAATATAAAGGATATGACAACAGTATGCCTAAGTTGAATTGTTCTGAAACATCCAAAATGCAGACGTGTATCTCTCTTAATTTATTTACTAAATACACGAACGAATATTTAACTTAACAAATAGTAGAATAAAATTCTGAACCTCCACAGTAATTCTTCTCGTGATTAATATATTAAATTTAAGACACTAGCGTAAACGTCTCGGAATGAAATCGTCCTTTCAAAAAAGCTACTACAGTTTTAGATGTTGTGACGAATGTTTATATATTAAACCAACAAAATTGTTTTGTGCTGTTCAGGGTCGATCTAATTTTATTGTATGCTTATATATGTTGAAACTTTCAATAGGTTTACTTTGATACAAGTAGATGGCTGCCAATGAGCGTAAAGGGGTCGTCGTCGTCGCTACAAGTTCTGTTCTCGTGAACCATTGGTGATATTGTCATCACAATACGTGGATACACCCAAAGAAACGTGGAATTGAACTTTGTCCTACTTGTTAATCTCATGATAAATTAATTGAATATTAATTAGATGTTTAGTAAATGAGAAGGCGAGTGATGAATATCTGGCCGATAAAGTAGCTAGGCGACGTTATCACGAAAACAAAGTCTTATATCTGTCTGCATGGCATGTGTCTAAGAGACCAACTGTCGCCATCTCGGCAAGCTAAAGTGTTTACACCAGGTATAAAGTATGTTTGTTTGTTTGTTTGTTTGTTTGTTCGTTCGTTTGTTTGTTTGTGTTGGTCCAATTCCTGCAGATGGCGTTCGTCGTCACGTGGTTACTCAGGGGACGTCTCAGAACACACCGTTGATGTTGCACGCGCGCGCACACACGCACGCACGTACGCACACAAACACGCACGCACATACGTAAAAAGAAAAAAAACACTATCAGAGAAAAAGATAGAGAGAGGAAAGGAAGGAAGAGAAGGGGTGGTGAAGAGAGAGAGAGAGTGCGTGCGTGCACACGTGCGTGCGTGTATACGTGCGTGCGTGCGCGCGAGTGAGTGTGTGTGTGTGTGTGTGGGTGCGTGCGCGCGCGCGCGAACTACTTTTACTCTCTATAAATGATATTTGGAACTACACGAGAAGCTTGACAACGAGCCCACCACTTAACACCCAGCTTCCTGTCTGTGCACCAGGTGCAGCCCGGTTCTGCAACTTGTTTCACTTTTTTTCACGCAATGACTATAACTGGTACTGCTATGTCAGAGGATACGATTCGCTGAAACGGTTTAGCCATGCACACAAAGTGCTTCGTACGCTTTAGTGTCAACACGGATGCAAGATAATTCCTCGGAGTCGGTGACATTACCATTTGCAGCAAACACGCGGGCTCATAAAGAACGCAGTACATGATATTGGTATCAGAACCACAGTGGCAACGCCCATGAGATTTAATTTCATCGGAGAATCACCGCATTAATGATACACGAATCTGCTGCAGCAGACTGCAACAACTGGGAACAGTCTGACCAGAATAGCACCTGGAAGGCAGAAGAAAGAAGAAACGAACTGTGAACGGAGAAGAGAGAGCGTCGGAGAGAAAGGTCATCGACTACCACACCTCTACATCAAACTGTCTACACCTGTATCACCTGTAACAGAGAGTGTCACTCAAAAATCGAATCTTAGATCAGACTTTTTGGTCACAGTAGATGCTGTTGTGCGGAATATTGATTGTCATCCAATGCGCAGCTCCAGCGTTTCCCGAGATAGACGGATACCAGCGACGATGGCGGTTTGATGATACGCGGGAACCACATATCGTTGTACAGGTTCAGCATCAATTTACCAATTTCAAGCTTTGATATATCCGTAACAGATTCATCGTATTGTATTGGAATGTTATCACTAAATCTGGATTATTGTTGCGTTACTAATGTTTTGCTTAGTGGTGTTCGTATCAGGCATATTTAACCTCAGGCGTCAACCTTAAACGCCGTCATACTACCCCAGATTCGACCCTGACCGAAACGATAGCGTTTCGGAAATTGTTGCCGTCGATACAGGGTCACGGAGCACGCACAAAAATGAGATCTGACCGGTGATCAGATGACGTAGAAAGCGGCATCGGTGACGGGTTGTGGAAAGACGTGTCGAATGCACTTGTAAGATGTTGACGCGATGTGACACGCTAGATGTCGCGACGAATCGACACGCTGCAGAATAAAGAGTTCGGTTACGTATCGGCTTTTCTGGAGCGACCGTAGGGTCGTTCTGGGTGGTTGCTTGGCGACGTTTTAGCGACGTTTTACCGACGTGTTGGTGTCACGCAACAACGAATATAGCGGTACAAATTGTATTTTGATGTGGATAAACTGTATTAATTAATCACACCACAGTTGTAACGTGATACAAACTCTTGCACCAGTGATGTGATGAATGGGGATAGGTAACTATTTATTTAGATTTTAGAGACGACGTTAACGTCATTGAATTGTGATTGCAACACTTCTTCTTCCCGTGTTCCCTTGCGGGGTGGGGTCCAAGTCACTTGATTGCTTCTTCTACTTTCATTGTTAATGTCTTCCTCTTCTTCTTCTGCCAGCCTCTTCTGCTTTCCATGCTCTTTTTGACAGTCTGTCTTCACACATTCTTTGCACATGTCCTGCCCATCTCATTCTGCTTCCGGCTACTTTCATCTTTAGGTGTTTTTTCATGCCAATCTCTTCTCTCAATTCCTTCATCTTCCTTCTATCTTCTTGGGTTACTTTGCATATTCTTCGGACCCAGTTATTTTCTGCTATCTGCATCTTTTCCTCCTGTCTCTCTGTCAGTGCCAGTGTTCCCAACCCGTATATACAGGCTGGGACCACGCAGGCTTCCAACACTTTTCCTTTTAGTTGTTTCTTCAGTTTTCTGTCCCACATAATGCCTTCCACTCTCCTCCACGCTGCTGCTCCTGCTTGCACTCTCCTCTGTATTTCCAAGTATACAAAACTGTTCACTTGTTTAACGGTCTTTCCGTCAACAACTACATGCAGGTTCACCTCTTTTTCGCCTATCCACATTACTTCTGTCTTCTCCAGATTCATTCGGAGGCCATGTTTTCTAAAGGTGTTACTCCATTCTTGCAATGTTTTCTGTAAATCCTCTTTGTTATTAGCCACCACTGCTAGGTCATCTACATATAGTATCTTCTTAAGTCCTTCCTGTGATTGCAACACATCGCAACGCATTTTCCGAAGGGTGTCTTTATTTGAACAATTACGTACAGGAAGCGGTTTTTCCAAATCTCACGTTTCGATGTCCTGAACATGTTTCGCGGAACTCGTCCCATCAGTTGAAATCCCAAACAGCGAGATTGTATCATCACGGAATCGCTCTATTGTCACTATTATTATGCCACAAAACAGAGCTGTCTGTCAATCATCGTATTCCAGCTATTGTAGTAACCCTCGAGAAGGATGTACTAAATAATAAACACGTTTATAAGATTCGTGAATTTACGCGAATATGATAACGGGATATTATGATTGAAAAGTTTATGTGTTTGCATCTGGTGAAGTGGCTTAAAATAATAATCTACTCCAAATATTACTGAAAACTAGTAATCAAGATAAACATGGTTTTTATTCCCACAGTGTTCAAATGGTTCTAAACAAACAGCCATTGTTTCAATAATTTTACACATTGTGTACAGCGTCTTCCAGCACGCGCATTTCCTTCTTGAAACTTGAGGATAAATGGCTGACAATGGTAAACACTTTTTCGAGGTCATCGGAGTGCTACATCGTTTGCAAAATATACCAAAACCATACATAAGTTCATCAAAGCATATCCGTGGGGATTCCTTTGGAATCGACGAAGGCGGAGCTCTCGATGCCGGAGCGGCAATAGAACGAGCTGTCTTCGCCTCCGCCGCTGGTAGGTCGAGTGTGTGTTCGAAGCTACAGAGATCTGTTGGCGCGGCCGTGTTAAGCACCCATGAATAATTTAATGTGCTAGTTTCGAGTGTCGACACCGATAAGGTCTGTCAGCGCGCGGCTATGGTTTCCGCAGCGAGGTGACAGCCCAGCCGACTGGAGTGAGACGACTGGCCAGGTGTCCCGGGTCAGGGTGACGGGAAGATACGAATAAGGGAGCGAGAGGGAAGAAAAAACGACGGGGTAGTGGCTAATGTGAATTTGACAAGGGTTTTAAAGGTGCAAAGTCTGATTATTTTTTTATCATAGCAGTGTGTATATGGCCCTGCGATAGATCTTTCAATGTTTCCCTGTCTTTGGTTCTCCTGCATTATTCATTACGTCATCGCTCCATTGTCTGACCGGTTTCCCTCTCGCCTTTTCCCTTTCTTGGTTGCTATTCAGTTGTTTTGAGGGCTCACCAGTTGTCTTTCATTCTCGCTATGACCTGTTCATCTCCATTTTGTTTTCATATATTTTATTATATATTTTATTATGTATTTTATTATATATTTTATTATATATTTTATTATATACCTTACTTTTATTCTTCTTCTCATGACGCCATGTGGGATTTTGTCTTTTAGCTTGTTGGTAATTTTTTTCCCATGGTTCTTTAAGTTGATCATAACATAAAGTTAGCTGTTTCGTTATTAACCATGTTTGGCATCCAGGGGTTGTCCACCAGGTGCCCGAGCACCACACCCCCCCATTTCGGCGGGGTGTTTTTCATGAAGTCATAACTAAATGTCGTGACACCGCGAGGTGGCGTCCTTTTGCATTTGTTCCTCAGATGATGCATGTGTTTGGGTGCATTAACGTTTACATACAAATTATAGTACTTGATCAGAATCTACCATGTAAGTAATGAATTAAAAGTTAAATATAATTCAGTAATAAGAAAAAAATCCTAAAGGCAGTGAATGGATTCAGTGGGTGTGCACAACCAGAAGTGATCGGATTCAAATTGCAAGCACCAGCAGGGATTGAATCTGCTACACAACACTGAAACACCACTACCATCAACATCACAGCTCAGCAGAGTGCGTGGTTACACAAACAACTAACATAGTACACAGGTACTATTGGCTGGGAAACACCGCTTTCCCCATTGGCCCTGCTTCCTCGCTTTTTGGACAACATGTCTGTACACAACATGTATGTACACAACATGTCTGTAGACAACATGTCTGTACACAACATGTCTGTACACAACATGTCTGTAGACAACATGTCTGTACACAACATGTCTGTACACAACATGTCTGTAGACAACATGTCTGTACACAACATGTCTGTAGACAACATGTCTGTAGACAACATGTATGTACACAACATGTCTCTACACACCATGTCTGTACACACCATGTCTGTACACAACATGTCTGTACACAAGATGTCTCTACACACCATGTCTGTACACAACATGTCTGTACACAACATGTCTCTACACACCATGTCTGTACACAACATGTCTGTAGACAACATGTCTGTACACAACATGTCTGTAGACAACATGTCTGTAGACAACATGTCTGTACACAACATGTCTCTACACAACATGTCTGTGCACAACATGTCTGTACACAGGGCCGTCATAGCTGCATGTTATGTATTTAACTGGTCTCAAGTGTATAAGTATAAAGTCGTCAACAGTAGAACAACTACGCTGAGGAGCTGAGACGGACGAGCAGGGTCAAACAAGTTAGGTCTTCAGATGACGTCGGAATGTTACTATAAAATGATGTCCTTAAGATTTATCGCTAAGTGAGTTCTTCAAGGTTGGTATTTTAATTTTAAAATGTGACTTTATTGTAGCTACTTAAACTGTGGTTATCTATCTGTGGTCCAGGATTTATTGAACATAGCTCAACAAATTGTTTAAGCCTGAGCAGCAAGCCAATCAACAAACATACCACAATTTGTTATACCTACGTATAGGATTGGTTTAAAATAAAATGGTTCGATTTATTTTGTCCAGACACAAAGCACACTTGGGGTATTGAAAATTCATAATATTGGTGTGTTGCTACATGACAGGGGCGATAGGGGAGATGTACCTGGCAGAGTTTTGTTACTACATTGCAGGGGTGATGGGGTGATGTACCTGACAGGGTTATGTTGCTACATATAGCAGGACCAGAGACGATGGGATGACGTACCTAATGGGATTATGTGTGTGTTGTTACATTAGAGGGGCGATGGAGTGATGCACATTCTGACATGGTTGTACTGCTACATTGCAGGGGCCGTAGGACAGATGTACCTGACATGGTTGCGTTTTTACATTGCAGGGGCAACGGTGACGATGTACATGACAGTTAGTGTTGCGTTGCTATATGGCAGAGGCGATGGGGGTGATGTACCTGACATGGTTGTGTTCCTACATTGAAAGGGCGATGGGGTGATGTACCGGACAGGGTTGTGTTGCTATATATATACGGTATCTTTGCAAGAGTGCTGTACCTGAGATGGTTGTGTTGATACATTGCATGGGCGATGTGATGTACCTGACAGGGTTGAGTTGATACATTGCATGGGCGGTGTGATGTACCTGACATGGTTGAGTTGGTATACATTGCATGGGCGATGTGATGTACCTGACAGGGTTGTGTTGATACATTGCATGGACGATGTGATGCACCTGACATGGTGGTGGTCCTACATTGCATGGGCGATGTGATGCAGCTGACAGGGTTGTGTTCCTTACATTGCATGGGCGATGCGATGTACCTGACAGGGTGGTGGTCCTTACATTGCATGGGCGATGTGATGTACCTGACAGGTGGTGGTCCTTACATTGCATGGGCGATGTGATGCACCTGACAGGGTGGTGGTCCTACATTGCATGGGCGATGTGATGTACCTGACAGGGTGGTGGTCCTATACATTGCATGGGCGATGTGATGCACCTGACATGGTTGAGTTGATACATTGCATGGGCGATGTGATGTACCTGACAGGGTTGTGGTCCTACATTGCATGGGTGATGTGAAGCACCTGACAGGGTGGTGGTCCTACATTGCATGGGAGATGTGATGCACCTGACCGGGTTGTGGTCCTTACATTGCATGGGCGATGTGATGTACCTGACAGGGTTGTGGTCCTACATTGCATGGGTGATGTGATGCACCTGACAGGGTGGTAGTCCTTACATTGCATGGGTGATGTGATGCACCTGACAGGGTTGTGGTCCTACATTGCATAGGTGATGTGATGCACCTGACAGGGTTGTGGTACTACATTGCATGGGTGATGTGATGCACCTGACAGGTTTGTGGTCCTACATTGCATGAGCGATGTGATGCACCTGACGGAGTTGTGGTCCTTACATTGCATGGGCGATGTGATGCCCCTGATAGAGTTGTGGTCCTACATTGCATGAGTGATGTGATGCACCTGACAAGGTTGTGGTCCTTACATTGCATGGGTGATGTGATGCACCAGACAGGGTTGTGGTCCTTACATTGCATGGGTGATGTGATGCACCTGACAGGGTAGTGGTCCTTACATTGCATGGGTGATGTGATGCCCCTGACAGGGTTGTTGTCCTACATTGCATGGGTGATGTGATGCACCTGACATGGTTGTGGTCCTTACATTGCATGGGTGATGTGATGCACCTAACAGGGTTGTGGTCCTACATTGCATGGACGATGTGATGCACCTGACAGGGTGGTGGTCCTACATTGCATGGGCGATGTGATGTACCTGACAGGGTGGTGGTCCTACATTGCATGGGTGGTGTGATGCACCTGACAGGGTGGTGGTCCTACATTGCATGGGCGATGTGACGCACCTGACAGGGTTGTGGTCCTTACATTGCATGGGCGATGTGATGGGCGATGTGATGGGCGATGGAAGTGATATACCTGACAGGGTTTTGTTGTTACATGGCAGGTGCGATGAGGTGGTGTACCTGACAGGGTTGTAGTCCAACATTGGAGGGGCGGCTAGGGTTGTGTTGTGTTGCTATATACATTGCAGGGGCAATGTGATGATTACATGACAGGGTTAATAATAATAATATACTTTATTTATTCACCATAGTGCCCCGTTCACCGGTGATTACAAAATCGGCAAACTTCTAAGGAAACATCGAGATGCTTTTAAGAGAAATAAATCAAAAGTAAAAAGTAAAATTAAATATATACATACATATATACATACATGCATGCATGCGTGCGTGCGTGCGTACGTACGTACATATATACATGCATGCATGCATGCATGCATACATACATACATACATACATACATACATACATACATACATACATACATACATACATACATACATACATAACATACATACATACATACATACATACATACATACATACATACATACATACATACATACATACATACATACATACATACATACATACATACATACATACATACATACATACATACATACATACATACATACATACATACATACATACATACATACATACATACATACATACATACATACATACATACATACATACATACATATATATATATATATATATATATATATATATATATATATATATATATATATATATATATGTATATATATAAACCTATGTTTAGTAAAATTACAGGTAATTGCAATGATAATAATAAGTTAAAAAGATACTAAAAATATAAATAAACCTAAGATAAATATAACTATACATTAATAAAATTGTATGCATGAATAATACCAAGGTTAAATGAGGTCTGATTAAATTAGTTTAAGAACAGAAATGTCTTCAATAATTTTCCAAACTGCCTGGTGTTCTGGATCGCGCTTATTTCCAGTGGCAAAGAGTTCCACAATGTCGGCCCAGCACAAGCAAACGCCCGGCGACCATACATATAACGTTCTAGGTTTACGCGTGGAACATCAAGAAGTAAACCATCACCAGAGCGTAGGGTCCTGCGTGGCGAGTGACGGGTAGTGTTGCTACATCGCATTGGCGATGTGGTAATGTACTTGACAGGTTGTGTTGCTACATTACAGGGCCGATGGAGGTGATGTACAACCGGACAGGGTTGTGTTGCTGCTACATTGGAGGAGCAACGGTGTGATGTACAACCGGATAGGGCTGTGTTGCTGGTACATTGCAGGGACGATGGGGTAATGTACCTGAGAGGGTTGTGTTGCTACATTGCAGGGGCGAGGCTGTAATTCTACATATTGCAGACATTACAAGGCCGAAATCGGACAGGGCATGCCACCACTATCACCATCACATCATCAATCAGGCGGGAAGAATTATCAAGCAATTATATAATGACTCCTATCAATGATATCGAGTTGTTCTTTAATCAACTGATTGATGTCGGTGTTCTCATCGGTCTCCTCATTCATAATGATATCGAGTTGTTCTTTAATCAACTGATTGATGTCGGTGTTCTCATCGGTCTCCTCATTCATAATGATATCGAGTTGTTCTTTAATCAACTGATTGATGTCGGTGTTCTCATCGATCTCCTCATTCCCATTAACAATGCTGGTTCCAGGGCTGATGCTACAGGAGGCATTTCTATATGAAACTCGCCTCGGAGTAAGTGTGTGTGAAGGCAGAAAAGAGGTTTTGAAACGAGAAGGGAAACAAACACAATCGTCATGGAGATATTTCAAATGAAACAAAACACAGTTGATAAGACGCATGTTACTGTATGCACACTGTACCATGTCGCATGCATGCCTCGCTATCTGCCACCATCTGCCATTGGGACAATAGTCAGTCACCGGCTCAGGCATTCCGTGGAGCACTTCTCAGAACTTCCGTGCGGAAACCAGTTCCACTTTCACTGAATCTCTTATGTTTGTTTGATGACAGTGCTCCTCGAGGGAGAGGTATATCGAGTCCTAAACCTTTGTTGCCCTCCGCCCAGACCACTGATATTCCCTACATGTTGGAGGCACACAACCATTAAGGAACTGGAGTTCAACCTGCTTAAGAAGTACGCACACACCAATAAAATTTTAGGGCATGTGGTTACTAATTTATGTCATTGATATTGAATTTTGCAGATTCAAAGTGTTGCATTATGCGCATGCGCCGGAAGTGGGCAGCCGAAGATGGCGTCTACGCACTACGTCGAGCCTTTAACTGATAACAAGATTTAACAAAGGAAGACACACCAATTAGCAAAGGTTTATTACATTGCTGCCAGTACTATCGAAGAGTTATATTATCGGGTATGTATGTTTAGTGTCAATGTCTGTAGTCATTCCCAACGCCCTAACTCTGTGGAACAAATGAACAAAAAAGTGAGTCAATAGTCAGTCGAAACGCTTAGAAAGTGCCTCGTCTCCCTGTCATTGTGGAACACAGTATGCATTCATTCATGTGTGCATATCGACTATAGGGCCTACATTAACTTGCTAAACGACATACGCTACTTACTGTAGACCCGACCCAGGGCTGCACCACCAGCTTCCATGCAGTCCCCAGTACTCCCCAGTTCGACAGCAGTACAACCACATTTTGTATGCGGCTAATACAGAGTCATGAGTTGTATCGGAAGAACAACACGGTTAATTGTACCTAGTATTTAACCTGTGCCCAAATAAATTAACCATATCTCTACATGAAATGTCAAATTGTTTGTAAAATGCGAGCAAAAAGGTTCGTGGAGCCATACTCTAAACAAACATTAACATATATTATATGAATTGCGTATTCTTTGGAACATATAAGCAGAACTCGTCAGCAAAGTGTCAACATAGACAGGAATCAACATCAACAGAAGCAAGAAAAAAATCTAGGTTCCAAAAAGCCAGAGTTGCTTTTCTCATTTTTAGGAAAATCTGGACGTCAAAGCAGATCAAATGGAAGACATAGCTGATGAGAGTTAGCAACTCAAAAGTAAAGTCAGTGTTGCCATACTGCTCGGAAACATGGATAATGACAACACAAACACTGACAAGTATACAGACTTCCATCAATATTACACGTCAGTTGGTATTCATTCACTGTTCTACTGGCAATGTGTAGCTTTTGTATGGGTAGACACATGAAGATACCCCCACGTGTGACTGTTACACACGCGCACGCACATCAACACATAAACCAATACCAACACGTACGCACGAGTGACCACAGGCCCGCACGCACGCACGCACGCACGCACGCACGCACGCACGCACGCACGCACGCACGCACGCACGTGCGCACGCACACACTAGCAAGCACGCATACACACACACACACACACACACACACACACACACACACACACACACAAACACACACACACACACACACGCACACACACACACACACACACAAACACACAGGTGGAAACTTACAAAAACATACCCACAAATACACGCAAAAACATACACAAAAGGACACATAAACACACAAACGGTTTCAAGCGTAATTGTTTGGAATAAATTCTAATATTGACATATCAGTTTGATGTTAATTAATTTCAAAGAATAATTTCCTGCTTGATCGCTAAAGGTATTAACATTCAATACAACATTTTAATTCCTTGGTTTTGTATACCAGTAAGCAACATGCTAATTTTAAGTATTTGCTTAACCAACGGGAGGTTGTTGAATAATGGGGAAGGAAGGGGCGAAGTTGTGGCTGCGAGCCTTGGCCTCGGATGGAAGTGAGGGTCACGTGCCCGCACCAAATCCGCGCTCGGATGCTATAGCAAATACTGGGGGTGTATTCGAGCCCCCATCCAAACTTGATTTGGAATATTATTGTTGTATCGTTGTCCCGTAGTGCGCTTTAATTTCTTCATACGTACTAATTCCTTTGAATGTATTTGTGAAATATATTTTGTCTCATTAAAAATATTTGCATTTCTTCATTTATGTCAATTATGTATTTACCTTCCACTTTGCAGTCGTCTAGAAAGAGATATCGCTGTGGAAATTTGGACAACAACAAGTGCTGCCCCTGGTGTCTCGTTGGGAATTACGCATCCTCCTTTTTCAGGGCCTGGATCCGCCCATGGACACCGGAATATTAATTTATCATAATTAGTAAGATGCATTGATTAAAAATTGTACTTTTAAGCAGTACAGCCTACGTATATTCTTACATAGTCTAACATAATATTAACCGCCCAAGTGTGTTTTAGTGAACCACCGTCATCATGTCACGTGATGCCATCTCCTCTCGGAAGGTCGTCTATGGGATAACGGATGATTGCTTAAGCATGAAGTCGTCCTGGGTAATGTTTGTTTCAGAACCTCACTGCTGGGCTTTGGGAGTCCGCCCGGGGAAGCGTTTGAGCTCTGGGAACGGCACCGTGGCGAGGACGGGAGGGAAACTGTTGGGAACGGAAAGATGGCTGACCGAGAAAAAGAGGGACAAGAGTATTATCAGGAGGATGGATTAGAGCGAATAAGAAAGGAAGGACGAGGTAGGAAGGTGGGGGTAATTGTAGGGAAGGATGGAATGAAGGTGAGACAGTGTGGAGAGACAGTGTGGAGAGACAGTGTGGAGAGACAGTGTGGAGAGACAGTGTGGTGAGACAGTGTGGAGAGACAGTGTGGAGAGACAGTGTGGAGAGACAGTGTGGAGAGACAGTGTGGAGAGACAGTGTGGAGAGACAGTGTGGAGAGACAGTGTGGATAGACAGTGTGGAGAGACAGTGTGGAGAGACAGTGTGGAGATACAGTGTGGAGAGACAGTGTGGAGAGACGCGAGGACGAAATGTCGGACGACGGAAGACGAAAGAAAAGACAAAAGGGTGTACCGTTGAAATCGCCTTCACGTCAAAACATACAAATCCCCTATTTGTAGTAGACAATCAATCTCAAAAAGTAGCATTAAATACGACAAGACAAATTTTAGATGTATTTGTTACATTTACAATGCAGTGCATTTCGAATCTTTATGTCCTTGTTTCCAACATAAATAAATAAATTAATTAATTAATAAAACATACACTATGCTTTCGTGACAGAGCAAATCACCTACATTCTCTCAGGTAACTTTTAATTTAGCTAACAAAATCCTTCGTGTTGTAGTCTGTCGTGATTTCGGCCTCAAAGTTTGACGAACGTCAGACGCGTCCCGTGAAGGCAGTGGGCAGCGTTTGAGCACGTGTGAACAGTTTGTTTTCTTTTCCTGTTCCACTGATAAGACGACCACAATGTCTTGTAGGCGGCCTTGTAGCCGATAAGCCGCGGTGCAGCGCTAACCCGAATCACCGCTGCCATCCTATTGCGGATTAGAAAGCGCGCCTGCGCTGGGGGCGTGTCCGATAGGAACCGTCCCCCACGTCATGACTGACGTGTTTATGGTAATCGCGTTAATCCTATCAGCGTCCGACCCAGTCCCAGATTTCTTACGACGTCATATAAAGTGGCAATGAATGAGGGTTGTCTGAGACAGATGTTCGGCGGCCGACTGTGGCAACATAAGAATCCTTGAACGACGTTTCCTTCCGCCTGCATCCCGTGGAGTTGGACCGGAGTTGGTGGGAGAGTTCCTTCCTCCGAGACAGCAGTTGTGTCGCCTGCGGAGACCGAGTCTGCTGGAGTGTAGGGACATCGAGTTACTGTGGGACAGTGTTGCGCCTCTGGGAAGTTGTGCAAGCTCTTGTCATGTTGCACGACGTCGAGACGAGGAACTTCGATTGAGTGATTCCTAGGACGGTTGCTGCAACTTTGTGCTGCAAGTTCCCTGCTCGCAAGACTCCAGCCGTATGTTGTCTTATCATATATTTGCATGAGTTTTCTTGTATTTAACTTCAACGGTGTTGCCACGATACTAACTATATATTTAGACATGTAACGCGATATTAACATTCGGGGAATTGAGTGCATGTCGTGCTAATCTCACATTAGTTTTCAGTCTGGCGAGAAAGCCGTTTAAGTTAGCGAACTCTCTTAGTTTCTTCACGTGTTTTTTTATGTAGATTTTGTCCTAGGCTTAGCAGCTGCTACAACGTTCACTTTCTTTCTTAAAATGTCCTCTGTCCCTGATGGTAACTATTGAGACTTGAGACACACTTATTTCCTCTCTCCGGCATCAAACATAACTAACAGTTATTCATTTTCCTTTGAATTAATATGAAGATATATAGCGTGAAACATAGACCAAAACGTCACTCACACGTTTAACTTTCTCTTCAATTGGTACGATGATATACAATAATGAAACGTCTCTCCACGGGCCTGTCCTTTGGCCTGAGTGAAAGCATGATGTACGAGCCGATGCGATGAAGGCCGGACGCTGGTCTGGTGGACCCGCGGGAGGCTGACGACGGTCATGGTGATGTCATTACAGATCCACAAAGTCTAGGTCATGCTGAACCAACAGCTGTCTCCTAGCTTTGACATCTGCTGTTTCGATCTCTGTCACCCGTACAGAACCTCTTTCCTCAGCATGTTGGGGCTAGGCGATATATATATATATATATATATATATATATATATATATATATATATATATATATATATATATATAATATATATATATATATACATATATATATATATATATATATATATATATATATATATATATATATATATATATATATATATATATATATATATATATATATATATATATATATATATATATATATATGTATATATATATATAGGAAGAACACCCAGTAGTTGGGCCTAGAACAGTAAGGTAACCTGGGGAAGGGCGACCCCCCAAGGAAAACTTTCAAATTGTACTCAATTAAACTACGTTAACGTGTCTTTAATGTGCTCCTATTATAGACAGATATGTGTGTCACCCATTGGAAAATTATTTTCAGCAAATTGACAACCTGGACGAGTTGCATTTGAAAAATAGAGTACGCAAAAGCATCGTCTTGCCCCAGGGATGGGGTAAGACGGCCCTCTGCTTGGGGCAAGACGGTCAATAGCTCCCTCCCCGAGGTTTTCGCTGATACGGACGAACCACTTCCTAAACATAAAAATTAATGTGCACATGCAAATGGTATGACAGCAGTAGATTAAGCTATCATAGTTGTTAAATTTAAATTGCAGTTAACATATAATATACACCTTGCAATCCATACATAATATAACATTGGCTTATTAACATTCGATCATAATTACAATCTACAGACTAGCAGAAAAAAAAATTATACAACGTTCATATTATATTAAATTTATTAAACATAATTGGTCACGTGTAATACATTTTATTCATTATGACCAAGTGCGTGCGGGATAAAACATAGGAACCGTCTTGCCCCATATTCATAGCGCCCGTCTTGTCGTCTTGTATATAAAGCACAACATGCAATTGCTCATTTTATGTTGACCCTGTCAACTGATTTATATTATTATATTATGTCACCAATTAAGTTCATGATTCATATCGTTTTATAGTGAGTTGCAACATATTTTGCCAAAATATTAGATCAGAGTGTATTTTAGACCATATAAAAATAAAAAACACAACACTGATTTAATGACGTCTGCTTCGTGTTGCTGAACTTTCGTATCCGATAGATGTTAGCTTAATTTTGCACCACATTTTGGGACGTTTAGAATTTTATATTTTGCGTACGTGCTGGGGGGCGTCTTACCTCCAGGGGCCGTTTTTCCCACAGCTTACCCTACTTATACGCGTGCTTGCATTGCTATAACTCCTTACGTGTTTATATAATATACGTGCATGCGTAGGTATCCTTTCCTTTCATCACATTTACACCGAGACATCCCTTCTCAAATATTCTAAATCAGTGGTCAATGTAAGACTAACAAATTAAGAGTAAAGAAAACCTTAAAATTACTTGGTATAAACCATCAATGAACTAATTGTATATATGTGTAAATTTGCTCTACGCTTTATTTATTATTTACCATAGCTCCATACATAACTGCTACACTACTTAGTAATTTACGTAATTTAACACAACTACTTGGGTGTTTTTTTCTACACTTAATTATAATGTATGGTCATCTGAATAAATTATATCCTCAAACATACTCATCAACATAATGTTGATAATAACCTTGTTTATGTTGAATAACTGTATCAGGAATTCTTAATAATCGAATCGTTCAACATACGTTGTTAGCCTAACCGAAGCATACAGAAACTCGTCACGAGCTGTAACTCATGTTTTGATTATATTACACTTTGGTAAACTGGTCGGCAAGAGCGTAAGAGCGTGGAGCAATATGTCTTGTCTAATCAGCTTCAAAGTCACTTTTCCTTAATGTGTATTACATTTTTGTAAACTGGTAGCCAAGAGCGCAAGGTTAGTAAGTCCAACAATCGCGTCTCCTGCTGTGCAGCGATTAGCTGGTTCAGACTTATGGTGCAATATGTCGGCTGTTACGAATTAATTCAAACTCGACTCTGCAGTGTACGAGCAAGGTAAGGTCGGTTGCAGATATAAGTAATTTCAACTCAGAGCTATGATGTAATTGAAGTCATGTAAATAAAGAACCGAAACTTGTCATTCCTGAAGCATCGTTGAACCATTCAATACATCCGCGCGAAAACTTAACTTAACAACAAAGAGGTTGTTCTTAGAACTGTATCACCGGAAGTGACAGAATGGCGTCATAGAGTGAAGGTTCCTTAATGTGTAGCAGGCTTGAAAAATTGTTTTTGACAGGGGGAATTTCAGTGACTTTGAAGCTGATTAGACAAGATATATTGCATCACGTCTAGTACGATGTAACACTCCTAACACACGTCCACATCGCCGTGATTGCTACATATATGTTTTATGTTGATATTTTAGTCGTTATTTTGTTAATTTTATGACCATACCAGCATTAATCTTGAAATGTCAGTACAGTGTAAATTTATACACCATATCTTACTGACTGTGATCACTGCTTCTGCTTTACAGAGGAGATGGACTGCGAGCGATAATACAGAGAAGAACCCTGCCGATCTTGCTCGTACCGAGTCTTCACAACACCTGAACGCCATTGCAAAAACCTACGCAACGATCACGGCAAGGTCAAGGCTGCGACACTATTGACGGTTGGCGCGGTGTATGATGGTACCGGAACAACATTCCGTCAAACAGGAGACAACACCCGTCTCACAGCCGCCGTCGAGCACCACTATCATGTCGCTCACAGAGAACTACACACAACTACAGCCCAAGCTACACACGGAGCCGTACCTCATGCATATGCCGGGCGTGCGACCGAGCTACGACAACCTCATGCAGCCGCCGTCACCGTGCCGGAGCCGTGTCGGCTGCAAGCGCGACCCATCAGACCCGCTCGAGGAGCGCTATGACGAGAGCGGTGGAAGCGCCAAGAAGGCGCGGTCAAGTCCTCCAACGACAACCACGATGATGACGACATTGACGTCGACGTCACTGACGTCAACGTCGCCGCCACAGACGTTAGAGGAGCTGCAGAATCAGCGAGTGTTGGCGAACGTTCGAGAGCGACAGAGGACTCAATCGTTGAATGATGCCTTCTCGCAGTTGAGGAAGATCATACCGACGCTGCCGTCGGACAAACTCAGCAAGATACAGACGCTTAAGTTGGCGACGCGCTACATCGACTTTCTCTATCAGGTGCTTCGTAGGTGAGTTACACACTGCGGCTTTTCTTGTTGTTCTGTTGGTTACGGGAATTTTCTTGTTGGATATAGTAATGTCTCGTTGGAGAGTTACGGTTTGTTCCGTTGGTTAAGAGAGTCATATTGGTCATACGTTGTCTCACTGACATTCTTCGTCTGCTGGAAAAAATCCGATTACATCTTATTAGTTTGACCTATAGAGAAAATATTTGTGTTAAAGATATGTGTTGTCTTATGGACGACTCTGTACACATCAAACTATACGGCTGACCGTTGTGGCATATGGTCTGTTACTACGTCTAGACAATCTAATATATCTATATATGAAACAGTGGATTAGGACGATCACAAACATACATTACTCACTGGCCATGACATGACTGGAATGATGAATAACGAGACGTTGACAGACATTTCCGACAGTGGGAGCGCTTGAAGACATCAGTGTCTGACAACGCAATTCATAAGATAATGCTAGACCCTAAGGCAAAACAAGAAAATACTGTGTGTGTGTGTGTGTATCATTTGACCGTTAGTGTTACGAAACATTTGGTGTTACTATATAAATTATAAATAATATTTTATCTCATCGGTAATAAATACGCCCACGTACAAATATTGTGATTTTCAGTATAAAATAATCACCGAGTAGTGTTGGCATTAATCTGCACAATGATCGCAGACAGAAACATTATGCATTATTATTATTGTTACTATTAATATTACTATTATTATTATTATTAACATATTGACAATATAAAATAGTGATTAAAATAACAATAAGTGCGTAATAGATGCTTGCTAGAAATATACACAACGTCGCCAGTTGTCACATAAATTGTCTCCTCCCCGTAGTGACGACACCGACGCCAAGTTGCCGGCGAGCTGCAGCTACGTGGCGAACGAGCGACTGAGCTATGCCTTCTCCGTATGGCGGATGGAAGGAGCGTGGCAACTGAACGGGCCATGAACCCCGGGCACTGAAGCGAACTCTCCTCTCCCGCGCACCGGTGAGCCAATGGTCCATTTCCGGGATGTATCGTGTGTGTGCGTGCGTGCGTGCGTGCGTGCGTGCGTGCGTGTGTGTGCGTGTGTGTGTATTTGCGTGCGCGTGTGTGCGTATATACCTGTTCTGATTATTGCCTAAAGCGCAGTGTAGTCATATATGTGATAGTATTAATACTACTACTACTAATAATAACAAGTCACAAAACATCGAGAATTGTTTAACATTATTACTATTTGTATTACTCAATATGGAATGGATAATATAATATTGTACACTCTGCTCAACAAACGAGATCAGTGAAAACTGTATTTTGTATCGAATTACAAAATAATAATTGTGAATATATAACACAAACACTATACTTCGTTATTTCTTCATAAAGATTTTTTTAACTTAGACATTTTTCACAAATTGTTCACATAACACGCGTTGCAACATTTTAACTATTTTTATTACTCAATGACGGTACGTAACAAGGATGCCACGTCGCTCCATCAACCTGTCCCGTATCTTCGGAGAAAACAGATTGACGTAACGTAAATTGCATATGCGTAGAGCAATTTATCTCCCGTCGAAAACATGACGAATTCACATTAAATCGCTGTGGCGGCACGCTTTCATAACTACCGCCATTGGCGCGTTTCCGAGGCACAGATGCAGTAAGGTTTACTGCCGCTGTGACCGAACTTTGTACCCGTTACTTCTGATGAGACTTTACAACATATGCAGGGGACGTTGTCATTCTAGACCCCGGATCTACTGCTTCGGAGTTAGGCGTATACCGTGAATGGTGGGATATTCAACAAGTTTGTGGGAGGTGCTGATTCAACATGTTTGCAGGCCCCATAACTTTGCTTAAGTTAAACATTTGCGCCACATCAGCACATCAAAGAACGTATTTTGGACGACTGGTTAAACATCCATGTGATTTACAAGATGCAATTGTTTTCACTGAGGGCTGACCAATTTGAAGATATATATATATATATATATATATATATATATATATATATATATATATATATATATATATATATATATATATATATATATATATATATATATATATATATATATATATATATATATATATATATATATATATATATATATATATTCACATACATTAATCTGCAGTTATTGCAGACATGCAAGCACGTGTAATTTTATACATCCTACGGCCGACATTTTCAAGCGTTCTTGCTAGGGTAGCAGTTTGCCTAAACACCCTAAAGTGGAGCTGATTTATTTAGCCCGGGAACATATCGCACCAGCCAACACACTCACACATGCTAGTCACATCACGGGCAGACAGGTGCTGAGGCAACGTCGGCGGGGTGAACTCTGTCGGCAGAGAGAGGCTCGATGATTAGGCTTATCTGTCGTCGTCACGTCGATCAAAGGAGAAGAGACGCCGGGCTGCACGGCTGCACTCAGGGCGCGGGAGACGGTCAGGAACCCGGAGGTTTTGGCGACCCGGGGGCAACTTGTAGCGAGAACTTTAGAAACCTGACAACATTAGTTATGTAGATACAAATAGACCAAAATCGTTGAGTAACGTTTCTGGTTAGAACATTAATCGGGTCTGATAAATAACGGTATTCACATCTATACAAGCGCACTCGGTATACGATTTGTTGACCCAATCCCTTTCTAGGTAGTGCAAGAAACTTTATGAATTGTTCATTAATTCTCTTTCAAGAACTGGCAAGTAATAAAAAACATAAACTTGCATATCAATTCAATGAAATATTTCTATATGATTATATATATGCATGTGACGACATTCGCGTAATTTAATACAGCGTTGTGAACGGCATTGCAGTGTGACAGTGCATACGGCAACGGCATTAACCCACCAGGACCTACCATTGTGTGATGTGCCACCGAAGCACTAACCATCTACCCGTTTAAGCAAAATGTGCAAGGGGTAGGGGTAAATGATTTATATAGAAACCAATGTTTGTAAGTGACATGGCCATGTTCCTAACAACATGTTAACTTTATGAATATTTCAACATTTATTTATTTTAGCTTAACTTTTATTTATTGTCTACTAAAAATTGCAGTTCCTTGAGTAATGCTCATGGCGCATATAGGTACTCGGAATACTCAAACTACTTAAACCACAACGTTGGGTATCAATAACGAAGACACGGCGATCGTTTCGCCATGCAGGAAGCACCGACAGCAGGTAGAACCGTCTAGTTTCACCAGAACACCGTTTGTCTTTCGACCTCATGACTAAGAACCGTGTTATGCGATCCCAGAGAGTCTACTCTATGTAATGTTTGCATTTTGGTTGATGACGTGAACAAAAATAATGAATCAATCAAAGTGTTTAATCTCTACCAATCGTTTATTTAATTGTTAAAGTATATTCTGTTAACGTCTATACCATACCAATTGGAGTCTGATTTTTGTTTTTGTCGTTGTGCCTTCTCTCTGGACTTGTTTATTCAAACAATTAGCTACCATGACCAGCAATTTCAGCAACGGTCAAGACGTTTGACCAGCAGCAATAGTTGTTACGTAGGGTGAGATTCCCGTCAACACATGAAACGTAATATTATTAACAAAACTCATTTGCCTGGTGAATGGACGGGGAGTGTTTGACGAATGGACGGGGAGTGTTTGACGAATGCACCGTCTTTAATGTAACATTTTTAGTATTTTTATTTTGGTTTACTATTCGCATTTATGATAATCACTAGCGTCGTTTTGGTTGCGAACATTTCGAGAAACACGTAGAAAGTTATGCGGCTTAAATGATTTCATGAGATTATTTCAAGACATTAAATACACATTTGTTATTTTGTTAAAGGATAATATATTTTGTATCTTAGTGACTACAACTGCCCAGCTGGTTGCATGAAGGTGTAGCGGTGTCAAACTAAAAGCAAACAGTTATATTTGTAGTAGCCATATAGCCTGAATATTAATCTTATATAATAATAATTATTATTAGTATTGTTGTTGTATTTATTATTATTATTGGTGAAACACATTATGTCGGTACCTTTAACTGCCATCGCGTCTCGTCCCTCAGCTAGACGCTAAGGACGGCGTTGTAACACCGCGTTGCCCCGTGATCCAGCGAGCGCGTATTAAAACGTGTCCCAGTTTCACCGGAGCCATCCCGGCCTAGAGCGGAGACTATAAAAGCCTAAACCTGATCTTTATCTCTGACCCCTAACGACACCGGCGAGCACCAGTGCCAGTCGGCCAAACGCACGCATCGTCGGCGCTCTCACGACCTTCATCTACGTGTTCCACGTCGCCACGCCGGGTGCATAATAGATGACTTCGCGTCCTTTCATCTGCGCAGCGGCGTCGCCGTCTCCTCGTCGTCACGTTAATTGGAAAGAAAGACAGGTTTTTTTTAAATGCCGGCTGTGTTCCTGCATCTTGTTGATTAATGAACCGTTATAATTAAGCGCGATGACCTGATCAGAGAGGGCGATATAGAAGGTATGTTGAAAGATTGTCTTGTTATTGACAATGCAAGTGTTAAAACAACACAATGTTGAAGCCCCGCGAAATGGCCAAACGTTGTGATTTTGCACTGGTAGTAGTGGTATTAAAAACATACTAACAGAATAGTTGTTATAGACTGTACCAACTTACCAAACTATTGAAACACCAAAACAAAGGTACAATATAATACAATACAATACAATGCAATACAATGCAATACAATACAATGCAATACAATACAATACAATACAATACAATACGGAAACTGTCATTGCTAGTACCCTCGGAAACTTGGCCTTATTAAACTAGTTGATGGCACAGTCTGTGTTGTTAAAATGAGTTGTCCACACACACACACACACACACACACACACACACACACACACACACACACACACACACACACACACACACACACACACACACACACACACACACACACACACACACACACACACACACACACACACACACACACACACACACACACACACACACACACACACACACACACACACACACACACACTCACACACACACACACACACACACACACACACACACACACACACACACACACACACACACACACACACACACACACACACACACACACACACACACACACACACACACACACACACACACACACACACACACACACACACACACACACACACACACACACACATATACGTGTATTCTGGTGGCACGTTATAACTATAAGTAATATATTCTGGTACTACGCTATAATTATAAGTAATATAAGTAAATGTGTAAATATAATATATTCAGGTGGTACGCTATAATTATAAGTAATATAAGTAAATATGTAAATATAAGTATATTCAGGTGGTACGCTATAACTTTTTTAAGTCGCCACAGTTTTCAAAATTATGCTGTGCAAACGCACCTGTTTATCCTTTTCGCTGTCAGAGACATCGAACCACCTAATACAGGCTTAGTTGGCCGTTAACAGCAGGTCGTGATTGGAAGGGTATAGCATTCGAAACAATCGTTTTGGTCAAGTTAGCCTCATTCAAAACAGTATAACTTCACCCCAGGGCTCCGGTATTTGGACAGCGACTCAGTCAGTGTAAACAACGAACACAATATTACTTGGTTATTAAAAGCAGGGCACGCGGCCTAACACATCAGGATTGTCGACAAAAAGTTGAGGCCAAACGGCAAATGTTGCCTCCGGAATAGTTTGTCACTTTTCATTCTATACTTCGCATAGCGTATCATCCAGCCTCGCTGAGAGTAATGTCCAGGCTGTTCAATAAACAAATGTCATCACTTCCTACTGCCAGACGTGGACTGAAACTAAGACGGGAAACTGCAAGGAACCAGAGTCGGCTAGGTGCAGGGGCCAACTCAAGAGTTAAAGCACACACACGCACGCACCCACGCACACAAGAACGCACGCACGCATGCACGCACACAAGAATGCACGCAAGAACGTACTCAAGCATACACATACGCACACACGCAAGGATGCGCGCACACACACGCACACACCCAATGCACTCACCGCGGTAAATTATTACTTAAACTGAAGGACACCAGCCAGGATGCAGAGTTGCAGGCATGCGAGCGATAAAGAAAACTTAAACTTGACTAGTTTCGACACTATAGGGAACTGGAACAACCCAGGAAATAGACAGTTCTAAAGCGTTCTCGCCAGATCACGTGAAGGACTATCTGACGAGAACTATGCATTGAAGGAGATGTTGCAGTTACTGCTACTGCTACTACTACTGCTGCTGCTACTACTACTACTACTACTACTACTACTACTACTACTACTACTACTACTACTACTACTACTACTACTACTACTACTACTACTACTACTACTACTACTACTACTACTACTACTACTACTACTACTACTACCACTACCACTACCACCACCACCACCACTACACACCACTACCACCACCACTACCACCACTACACACCACTACCACTACCACTACCACTACTACCACTACTACTACTACCACTACTACCACTACTACTACTACTACTACTACTACTACTACCACTACTGCTGCTACTACTACTACTACTACTACTACTACTACTACTACTACTACTACTACTACTACTACTACTACTACTACTACTACTACTACTACTACTACTACTACTACTACTACTACTACTACTACTACTACTACTACTACTACTACTACTACTACTGATAATGATAATGATTGCACAGAAAATTCACGAGAGACATTATAAACCAGAAGGCCTTGTCGAATTAGCCAACCTTTAATCCCGAAGCTGTCTGTTGGCCGACACGGCGGCATGCCGTTAACGAATCTAACATAAACAGACAGGCAGCGGCTAAGATCAACAACGCCTTATTTACTCCCTCCCCGGGCGTCCGAACGCCGCGTCCCTCCTTGCATAACGACCCCTCCCCCTCAAAGACGAAGAGCGCCCCCACTGGCGTCCCAGGGCATCACGCTGAGACGTCATAGCACAACTCGCTTTGTCGGCGTTCTTCAATATAGCACTTGTTTATGCGGCTACTGTTCCGACGGGGTGGGATGTTTGGGGATGTTTGCCCATACATCAGTTCAACGTTACTTCGTTTCTTCCGTCATGGGACGGGGCAAAGTGTTATGCATAGGCGTCGGAAGCTGTTGAATTTGGGATGGATGGCGGAAGGTGGTTTCTGCGAGCATATGGGGGGGGGGCAACAAATACTAAACATACCCACCCCAAATATTTGAGGAACCCGACCCCCCGACCCCCGCTTCTGACGCCTATGTCGTACTCATTTGTGGTAGGCAAACTCAATGACGGCAATTTTGGAGATCATTTTCGAAACTGGATTTTTCCAACTTAAATTTGTTTTAACAAGAAATAAGCACAATTGACGACTACGTTCCGCTGCAGTCACACCTTTCTTGTGGGTGGCTGGCTGGCAACATATAAACGCGTCAGTGACATCGAATCCTCTCAGTAACGTAGAATCCCGTGCGCACGCAAACAAGATTGTTGTTGGCATGGGCGACATCAGAAGGGGGCTAATTTTGTGTTCATTTTCGGGGATAAATTTCCTCTTAGTCATTGAAATGATGTGGTTTTAATTATCCCGTTTTCATAATAATCGACGGGTCGCTAAATGCAATGGACAAAATGGTTGAATCATGTGTATCGTTCATTGCAGTGCCTCATTATCTGTTATTTGTTCCAGGATCCAGATGAAGAGTCAAACTACCAACCCACACTAACGAATGACTGCGTCTCTCAATATCGCCGCCAGAGGTCGTCGGCCGTCAGTTGTCGCCTGTCGTCCAAACCGCATGTCTCCACTCCATAAACATTGGAATGTGAAAATTGCTTAAACAAATGTGACGCAAGTGAAACAATTATGCCAATCGAGTGATGTGGCAGAAACAGGTTTAATACTTGCGATGACGCAAACGGTTGAACTATTACAAATACCGGAAGTGGCGCCGGACGTAGTGACCGACATTGCCGATTTCGAAGCTCGTCCACGACGGAATTGTGCTAAATGGGCTTTTTAAAAGCTCTCGACGTGTGTGGGACTCATGAACAATGTTTTAGACCACAACTACGTTACATGGATCCGTGCGCGCTTTCTTGATATCCGTCAAGTTCCATTGCTAACGTAAGCCAGTAATGACACAATGTCAGCCATAGCGAAGACGTCTTGCATTAGAACGCTCGTTATTTGTATCACATTAAGGCTGTACTGTTGTCGTTATGGCAATCATGTTTTTTCTACATGTCACGACACGTGTGGGACCAGTTGACGGCATGGACGGATGTATGGGTATAATTGACAATCGAGTGACATGTCCCACCAAAAGAACCCATCCAGCTCGGGTGACGTCACAACGGTTTGGGTTTCAGTCGGGGAAAAGCTAGGTGATGTAACGGTGTATCGGGTTTCCTCAGACCCTGCACCAAAGGGAAAAGTTTCTTAGATTCTAAACATTTTCTCACAACGTTTATTTATGTATTCTATTATATTAATAATCTTTAATTCAATTACTATGCAATTTCATAACGATGTCCTCTTGACATAATATTATGTGTCAATATTTATTGTATATAGTATTTCTTAAATAAACAAGTATCGTCTTATGATTTGAGTGTCTGTGTGTCTGATCATAGTAATATAATTATGAAAATAATTGCTTTTAATAAAATAAAATATATATATATTATAGACATCAAGGCCGCGCTGGAAAATACCCGTCTCTTATTCCGTGTCACGTTTATCGCCGGAATGAAACACCGCCAGAATATCACACCGATAAGCAATGTTTTATCGCCTAATCAGAAGGTTAATAAGATTTTGTATGAGAAATAATTCGTGGGCACTGGCATCCTTAATAACGGAAACGTTTTTCGCAACAAGTCATTCCGTGCAAAGACTGAACTTCAACAATCGAATCAAAACAAAATCAATCACCGTCAAACAAGGAAATGCGATCATTCTTAATTATGTCCATAAACAGTTCGGTAACAAAGATCTGACGTTGCCTAATGCCTGTCTAAAGTGGTGTCGGTTTTTATGATGGAGACGTGTCTGGTCTGACGGAAGGGCCTCGTTATTCGGTTGACCCACGGGGGGTGCGTGGAGGGAAATTTAGCTGTTTTTGTATCAGCCCGCATCTTGTTCCCCTTCGCAAATTTGGCGGGTGGTTTGATTGGTCGTAAAAAAGTTAGGATGTTTTCCATCTGTGATATCTTTGTAATCGTTGTTTTGTCGTCATTACTTTGTAATAATTTTTATCATTATCATTGAAGCGGTGAAACAAATAAACAAACAAACAGCGTAGGTGAAACGAAGATTTATATCTAGGAACTATTTTATCATAAAACTGTAAGTACCGTTGAGTCAAAACTTGCCTATTCCGCCGTGCAGCCACCGAATACCAGTTACAGCGGTGGTATACCTAGTGCGCTGGGGTAGTTTTTTGCCTGCGTCGTCGCTGTATTGTGTTGAATGTCAGATGTTAATTGAAAGCGGCGCCGATCATAACTCGCTCGCCGAAACCGCCGTGTCGTTTGCCAGAGCTAATCGGAAAGATTTTCAGTAAAATTACGCGACCACAATTGCAGTTAGAGCGAGCCGATTGTGTAGCAAATTGAATTACCGCCAAATCTGGGCGCCGCGGGCGATGACTATCACCAGGTGGTTATTGTGCGCGCCACCACCGGGGATATATGAAACTTTGGGATCAACGGAAACGATTCTCCACGAATTTGTACACATATGTAGCCCACATACCATATATGAAAGTCCTAAGTGTACACCCAAAAAAACGAAGTTCAGAATCCACCAGAGCAACGTCCATTCCGTTCTCCTCTATGGAGTGTTGGCGCATGAAACAACAAGATACCATTATACGTGAAAGTTTCCGGAACACGTGCATACGGAAGACAGTGCGACTGTTCTGACCTGAGACCATCTCCAACACCAGACACCACAAAACATGAGGAGAACATTTGCATCATCGTGAAAAGGAGGTGTATGGAAATGGACCGGCATATCTTCAGAATGACCAGTGACCAGCGAAAACAGCGTCGACGACGTAGACACAATAGCAATCCAAAAACAACCTGGCTGTGTTAACACAGGGCACATATGTTTAGTTCTTGCTTACAAACAGCTATAATATATACACACACACACACACACACACACACACACACACACACACACACACACACACACACACACACACACACACACACACACACACACACACACACACACACACACACACACACACACACACACACACACACACACACACACACACACACACACACACACACACACACACACACACACACACACACACACACACACACACACACACACACACACACACACACACACACACACACACACACACACACACACCCACACACACACACACACACACACACACACACACACACACACACACACACACACACACACACACACACACACACACACACACACACACACACACACACACACACACACACACACACACACACACACACACACACACACACACACACACACACACACACACACACACACACACACACACACACATTAGGCTATGCAAGTTAGTGCGTGTGCGCCTACACGGCAGCACCAAAAACATTCTCGGCTTTAGTGTAATTAATGTTCAGTTTTAAGGCACTATCACATGGCAATTTTAGCAAACTGTTCTACAGAACCGTGCCTGCCCTGTGGAAATGCGGTGACGTTCGCCCAGTGCCTAAAATTCGACCACCAGCGCTAATTGAGAAATACCTTCGCCCAACATCTCTCACGCCAGTTTTATCGAAGTGCTTGGAGAAATTCATGTGCACGTGGATAATGGACATTACCATGGACCAGATTGATCCTCAGCAATATGGATCAATCAAAGGAACATCAACCGTACACGCACTGATCGAGCTTGTTCACAAGTGGAAATACGCGGTCGAGACCCCTGGAACCATAGTACGAATACTTCTCGTCGATTTCAGCAAAGCGTTTGACCGAGTCGACCATCACATTTTAATGACGAAATGTGCATCACTCTGACTTCCAACTTTTATCTCCAAATGGGTGACATCCTTCCTGTGTCAACGCAAACAAAGGGTAAAGATCGGGAGTGTGAAATCGGAGTACATCACTGTCAATGCAAGTGTCCCACAAGGCTCAATATTTGGACCAATCGGCTTCCTACACCATATTAATGATCTGCAAACAGTATGCGAACATATAAAATATGTCGACGATTGCACAATATGGGAAGCTTCTTCATCCTCCGGAATGGACAGCTCACTCCAAATAGCAGCAGACGAAGTCGGGCAATGGACAGCGAGTAACAAAATGGCGCTGAACTTCGACAAGACGAAAGAACTGCGGATATGTTTCAAGAAATCAACTCCAGACATCGCACTGCTAACCATCGACGGTAGACCAAAATAACAAGTTAACAGCACTCGTCTACTAGGTGTGACTCTATCTGAAGATCTGAAGTGGCAATCACATATAGACGAAATCTTTACAAAAGCATCGCAACGTCTATATTTCATCATCCTTCTCAAAAGAGCCAGCATTGACCCTCACCATCTCATCAACATATACACTTCAATCGTCCGATCGGTATTGTTGTACGCATGCCAAGTGTGGCACACGAGCCTTACAAAAAAGCAAACAAGACAGAATACATCCAGAAACGGGCAATGCGGATCATTTTCCAAGATAAGTCGTACACCGAAGCGATCACCGAAGCCAATCTACCAACGCTGTCAGACCGGAGGGAGAAGTTATGTAGAACACTATTCATAAGCATGCAACAATCTACACATAAATTACACCATCTTTTGCCTCCCCTCTGGTAAACTCCGTATACAACTCGAAACACGAAGACTTATTGTGTGCCGCGTTGCAGAACTGCAAGATTTCAGAACTCTTTTATACCATAATGCTTTAAGACGCTGGCAGTAATTATGAACTCATTTATAAATTAGTTACTTTTTACATAATAGTATTAGGCCATATAATTTATTTTACTATAGTATTGCCTGTTTTAAGTTTTAATTTATGATTATATCCTTCATATTTACATTGTTTATTTATAAACATAACTTTAAACATGATGTACATGCACCTTTTAAATTTGTTATATTTTAAGTCATATTCTTGTCTTAATTAATTTATTATCATTGGCTGTTTTACTGTGCCAATTGTATAATTCAACTGCTATAGTTGCCATTTTAATAAAATTATATATATATATATATATATATATATATATATATATATATATATATATATATATATATATATATATATATATATATATATATATATATATATATAATAACGATTGTGCTGCTAGAATTGTGTAAAGTAAGCCACATACAGGCCGTACTTACCAGGTTAATCTCTTCCGCACGCAACTTTTGACAACGAATTTATTGATAGAGTGAACTCTCGCTATGTGGACCATGTTGGGACGTGGCTAAATTTTCTATATATAAGATGCTCCTTATAGTCATGGTACGGTGGGGGGGGGGTGTAGGGCGGAGGTGATCAAAAATACAGCGCAAAAGAGGTTGCTTACATCCTGAATCCATATATTATATATATATATATATATATATATATATATATATATATATATATATATATATATATATATATATATATATATATATATATATATATATATATATATATATATATATATATATATATATATATATATATATATAATATATATATATATATATATATATATATATATATATATATATAATCCATTGCGTATGTTTTGATTATCCATTATATATATATATATATATATATATATATATATATATATATATATATATATATATATATATATATATATATATATATATATACATATACATATAGGAAAGGCAACGGTGTTGTCTTCGATTGATCCATTGACGTGCAGGTGTAGGACGGTGATGAAACGACAAACAACATACAAGTCATCTATTTTGTTTCATTCAGTCATTAACAACGTTTCTCTAAGTCATTGGAAAGTTGACTAACACTCCTTTTACATGGTGAAAACGTTACAACTGTTCAATTAATTTGTTGTGCTATCCCAATGGCGATATTTCTAGAAACATACGCCAAAGTGTCTACGAAAAAAGCACTTCAATAATTGTATATTTCCCCGCATAATCATTACAGTTTCATTGCATGGTCGACCAAACATAATTACCTTCCTTTTGGTTGTATGTGTACATTGGGCAGACAGTATACGAGTTTGGTCTGATGGTAGCTACACCGATCGAACCGCTTATAAATCGAACTGCACAAAAGAAATGGGAAATCAACGGGGACTATTTCCGGAACATGGCAAGATGAAGATGAAGAAGCAGTGTAGCTTTTGACAAGAAAAATCCCGCGAATACGTGAACCAAAGGTCGACAAAACAACACGATTGACTGCGTCAAATGTTTGCACTCACCAAGCAAGTAATAATTGCATGCCTAAATATACCGGGGGGGGGATACTGCCAAAGCGGTGGGGTGTGCCACCAGAGCCCCATGGAGCACATGGAGAGAGAGAGAGAGAGAGAGAGAGAGAGAGAGAGAGAGAGAGAGAGAGAGAGAGAGAGAGAGAGAGAGAGAGAAGAGAGAGAGAGAGAGAGCAGAGGAGAGAGAGAGAGAGAGAGAGAGAGAGAGAGAGAGAGAGAGAGAGAGAGAGAGAGAGAGAGAGAGAGAGAGAGAGAGAGAGAGAGAGAGAGAGAGAGAGAGAGAGAGAGAGAGAGAGAGAGAGAGAGAGAGAGAGAGAGAGAGAGAGAGAGAGAGAGAGAGAGAGAGAGAGAGAGAGAGAGAGAGAGAGAGAGAGAGAGAGAGAGAGAGAGAGAGAGAGGAAATTTCCTCTTCGATGAAAGAGAGAATTATCAGGTTTAATTTAGGCACAAAGAGAAAAAATTTACATTTTTTCTACGGACAGAGAGACAAAAATGGCCAAAAACAGGGGCATTTGCGCGGCACATACATGTATATCACAGTATAGAGAGTAACCCCCCCCCCCGGGAGGAGATTCTTTCGTGAGACAGTCCAAAGTTTCCGCCCGACGACAATGCCACCTTCCGGCATCGCGTCAGACAAAACAAACGGGCTAAACGTCATGCCGTTGTAAAAATATCAACGAGGTCGCTCCGTTGTTTGCGATACGGGCAGGGGGCTGTGGTCGTCACGTGATCGGGCGCAGCCGGCAGCTGGGAAGGTCTCGTTAGGGGTGTAGCGGATGTGTGCGGAATGCAGTGAAATGCAAATAATTTGTCTGCGTTGGCACGCACGTGAGCGATTGGCGTGCACGTGAGTGATCGGCCGGGATTCGGATGCCGAGCGGCTGACAGAGGCACCGCCGCGTCTGGTCTGGCCGACGGAAGCTGTTTTCCTTATCAAAGCCGTGACCAGGGCATCATCACTACCGTCTGTTGACGTGCGTGGTCTGACGGTGGCTTTTCAGTGATGCGTCTCGGTAGATCTATTGATCCCTAGTGCCATGTGCTACGTATCGTGAAAGTCCAGTCTTGAATGTAACATAAATGCTGTAGTAGTAAAATATAAAATATACTAGCTGGACTTAACTTTTACTGGCCAAGCTAAACGTTGCGTACAATCTGTAGAGAGAAGGTGTTAAATAATTAATATCTGGATAAATAACCCCGAGGTTACGACGCTACAACTTTACCGTTTTTCCCCGAAGTACATTTACTTGTGTACTGTAATTTTCACCAGCTAACCAGGTTAGTGAAGTTGTGAAATTGACTAGCCCGACTGTATATCCACTAGCACAGAACCCGGCCTCTGGCTAGTGCGATGCCACTAATTTCGAGCCTTGTGTAAGTCTACTGACTTGAGTGTCAGATAGCCCGGCATAGCTGTTTGTACGGAATGTCGTGTTTAAATAAATGCTGCGTTTAAATTGCCACCTGCTATTTGATGCTCATCACTAATCGTCAATACAACGTTTACCTGGTTCATGCCGACAAATGATATATATTAATTAATATGCATGTTCCAATGTTAGTGGTACGATGAGCCTATTCAAAAGTTGCTTAAATGTACATATGTTATTTATTAATGTAACATAACTTCGTGAAATAAAAAATGCGGATTAATTTATTTGGAATATATTTTGGGTGTATTGTCACACGCTAAGCCATAAAGAATTACGCACACTTGGTACATAGGAGGCACATGTAGCCTGTTTCTAGATTTCGTAGCTATTTCGAGCAGTTTTAACAGGAACATGCATTTTCAAGACCTGTACGGAGATGGTTGTTTCCTCTCCTGCGTCAATGGTGGCGACGGTGCTGCTCTCAAGCTCATGCAATACGAACTATCACCTGTAACTATAGTGTGTTAATTTACAATAAATTCAAAGTGCTTTAAAGATATAGATGTAAAACTATAAAGACAATAATTTTACGTGTTCTTAGGTATTTAGCAGGGCATTTTACCATGAAAACGGAGTGGGGCATTACCACAATCCGACCATTTGCCCCCGTGTATCTTAATAGTTGCTCATTTACAATGGAGGTGGACCGAGTTTTAAATGTAGCGGTAAGGCAGTACTAGAAAATAGAGAATTAGTGCCAGTAGCCCTCCATTAGTGCCAGTAGCCCCCCATTAGTGCAGGCAGCCCCGAGGGGCTAGTGACACGAGGCATCTGAGCACTAAGCCGTCTATCTGCCATCAGCCAAGTTATCACACGAACGACACCGGTCCAGCGATGAACAACTCGCGTTGAATAAAACATACAAATGTGTTCTTATAAAGGGAATGGACAACGATTTTCATTGGTAAACTGGCACGGAGCTGGTCGGGAGTTTCGTATAATCAATATGCCTAAATTATCTGAATTTGTCTATCTCAAAGTTCATCTAAATTAATAATGTTACACTTTATGTTTTAATCTTTATTGCTGTAATATATTGACCGTCAGAACCAGCATAAAGCGGGAATTTGATAGACCAATAAATCGTCCTAATAAAACATTATATTTCACATCGAAAGGCGAACATTGATCGATTTGCCAATAAACAACATTTGACCATAAAGTGATCGCTATATATGTCGTAAAACTGGCATGTTTTATTTCACATCGTGTATTTACAAAAATACAGAGGCGTGGAAAATCATAGTATGAATAGTTTAAGTAATATCGGTAAGCCAATGAAAATCGTTATCAATTAACTTTAACGGATACATTAGTAATTAATCAGATTGACGATGGCGAGAAGGAATCGACGGTTTTATTCTTTATTTAAAAAACAGCCTTGCGGATAAACACGCACACGTACAGTTCGTCCCGTGAACCGTTTAATGCGAAGACGTAAACCACTCGAACAAGAGCAATTATCATCGTACTCTTGTGCAGTATAGTATGTCTAAACGCGTGATCTAAGCATGCGATAAAAATGGCATCACATTAATATTAGCTATTATCTAAACAAATGCAAATATTGTAGACCAACATTAATGGAGTGACATTAGTTACGTTAGGCTTTGGTCAACGCCATGGTTAGTCTGTAGTCACTGAGGTGGCTGTTGTCCGTGCAGTGCCCGACATGTGACTCGTTTCCGATCCTTAGATGCGCCTCCGCAATTCGACTCTCGTCTTTCAAATTCATTTTGCGAACAATCAAACCTATACCCAGTGTATCCACGACAGCATCAAGATCAGTGGTGCAACTTTTATGTAGATTTTGTGAAATCATCAGACAAACTATTAAATTATTTGATGTTTGGCTGCAACGTACTGACTTTTCAACGATCGAAATAAATTATTTCGACCATTTTAACGGAAGTACGAACTTTTTCATTAATCGACTGCGGATATCACTTAAACTACGCATACACTCACGCACGCACGCACGCACGCACGCACGCACGTACGCACGCACACAAACAGAAACACACATTCACACTACACATTTGGACATCAAATAACCGGATTCGCGATGGTTTAAATCGATTGAAGATGGAGTTTTAGTCAACGTCAGCCTGGAAGTATTTTAGGAAAAAAACAAACCGCGAGTGTTCCATCTCTAAATATAGAGCACCACAACACAATATAACAATTTTGTTGTTGTTGCTGTTTAAATCAAACTATATTGTAATTGTTCACAATTGATTGTATTTTCGTTCTGATAGAATTATTTTATTACGCTTTTATTGCACCAATGTAATGTTTTTAAAGCACGACGTGCGTGTTGCATTCTGGGAGCTACATAATATAGGTAATCTTATTAAAAATATTTTAACTGATAAAAACACTTTCCCATAATTTATAACAACTATAAAGGGAATGGACAACGATTTTCATTGGTAAACTGGCACGGAGCTGGTCGGGAGTTTCGTATAATCAATATGCCTAAATTATCTGAATTTGTCTATCTCGAAGTTCATCTAAATTAATAACGTTACACTTTATGTTTTAATCTTTATTGCTGTAATATATTGACCGTCAGAACCAGCATAAAGCGGGAATTTGATAGACCAATAAATCGTCCTAATAAAACATTATATTTCACATCGAAAGGCGAACATTGATCGATTTGCCAATAAACAACATTTGACCATAAAGTGATCGCTATATATGTCGTAAAACTGGCATGTTTTATTTCACATCGTGTATTTACAAAAATACGGAGGCGTGGAAAATCATAGTATGAATAGTTTAAGTAATATCGGTAAGCCAATGAAAATCGTTATCAATTAACTTTAACGGATACATTAGTAATTAATCAGATTGACGATGGCGAGAAGGAATCGACGGTTTTATTCTTTATTTAAAAAACAGCCTTGCGGATAAACACGCACACGTACAGTTCGTCCCGTGAACCGTTTAATGCGAAGACGTAAACCACTCGAACAAGAGCAATTATCATCGTACTCTTGCGCAGTATAGTATGTCTAAACGCGTGATCTAAGCATGCGATAAAAATGGCATCACATTAATATTAGCTATTATCTAAACAAATGCAAATATTGTAGACCAACATTAATGGAGTGACATTAGTTACGTTAGGCTTTGGTCAACGCCATGGTTAGTCTGTAGTCACTGAGGTGGCTGTTGTTGTTTGTGCAGTGCCCGACGCGTGACTCGTTTCCGATCCTTAGAGGCGCCTCAGCAATTCGACTCTCGTCTTTCAAATTCATTTTGCGAACAATCAAGCCTATACCCAGTGTATCCACGACAGCATCAAGATCAGTGGTGCAACTTTTATGTAGATTTTGTAAAATCATCAGACAAACTATTAAATTATTTGATGTTTGGCTGCAACGTACTGACTTTTCAACGATCGAAATAAATTATTTCGACCATTTTAACGGAAGTACGAACTTTTTCATTAATCGACTGCGGATATCACTTAAACTACGCATACGCTCACGCAATCACGCACGCACGCACACAAACACAAACACACATTCACACTACACATTTGTACATCAAATAACCGGATTCGCGATGGTTTAAATCGATTGAAGATGGAATTTTAGTCAACGTCAGCCTGGAAGTATTTTAGGAAAAAAACAAACCGCGAGTGTTCCATCTCTAAATATAGAGCACCACAACACAATATAACAATTTTGTTGTTGTTGCTGTTTAAATCAAACTATATTGTAATTGTTCACAATTGATTGTATTTTCGTTCTGATAGAATTATTTTATTACGCTTTTATTGCACCAATGTAATGTTTTTAAAGCGCGACGTGCGTGTTGCATTCTGGGAGCTACATAATATAGGTAATCTTATTAAAAATATTTTAACTGATAAAAACACTTTCCCATAATTTATAACAACTAACCGTGTACAGAGGGACCACAGAAATTTACAGCGTGACATGCCCAGAACGAGTAAAGTTACTGTACGTGCATGCGTGCGTGCGTGCGTGCGTGTGTGCGTGCGTGCGTGCGTGCGTGCGTGCGTGCGTGCGTGCGTGCGTGCGTGCGTCTATACTGGTATAACGTTCTACGTTGATCTACACCAGTGCAACTCCGATAAAATTATATAATTATATGCAAAGTATGCAAGTCGCAAGAACATTGTCACTTTCTCGTCCGGAAGAAGATGACTCTCCAACGAAACCAGACCCAGTATAAAGATGGTCAGGAAACAAGCAAGAAAGTCTAAAATAAATAACCGTGGGAGTCGACAGAGCTCAGACGCGGACAGGATTGCGTCAAACGCCCGGCAAAGACAACACTTGAAAAGTCGCTTTCGACAAAGGTCATTCGCTGTGATTAATCGCCTCTGCCGGTCGGATTTTGCTCAGCAACGTCAAGTATTCACTGAACTGTTGCGTAAGCGGGGATTTTGCGTCGCATCTGAGAGCCATTGCATTCACTGCCCGGGATGATCAAAGAACGGTTTAATCATCGCGGAGTCTGGTCTTTCACCGGTAGCGTCTTGCTGATACTGCGTTGCCATGTGACCGGAAGTGAAAAGCTGCGTGAGAAAACGGCTTCTTCAGCCATCTTTGGAAATCGTTTTGGCAAATGGTCAAATGTGTGTTTTGGGCAAATGGTCAAATGTGTTACCATTTCATGAAGTCATTGAAATAGTGAACTAGTATCATGGTGAAAAAGTATAAGGTTTGTTTCCAATATTCGTTTAACTGTATATTTACAAACATTGCTTTACATCACAATACTATTACACACGCTATTTGTTTGCCTTATGACGCGCCCATTGCGCACAAAATGGCGCGTGCGATGACGACGGAACTATTGTTTACGTTATGACGCGGTCATAGCGTACAGAATGCAGACGAACATTTGAATTGCGCGAAATAAATGTGACATGGTGATTATACTAAAATGTTTACCGTCCAGCTGAATACTCTGCATCGGCGATACGTCTAACGGTGGAACTGGGTCTGTGGCTAAGTGTTGTAATTATATTTTA